>JBAMNC010000389.1:382500-800000 GCA_037902135.1 Cetoscarus ocellatus | reverse complement strand
TTCACAACATTTCATCTAGCACCTGAGAAAGGGAAAAAAAAGAAAAGCTTAACAAATAAAAGTCATCCGTCAACTGCTGTTGTCACCATAGCAAATTTTTAACTGTGATACTATACCAAGAGAGAATCGACAAATGAAACAACATTTAGTCCAGAAACAATACCAGCTTGATCTCAACACCAAATGTATCAAAGATGCCTACAAGAGTTGGCTGTACCTTGGGGTTCTCAGTTTATCAACAATGTAAAGGGTCAAAATTAGGTTAAGTTTTTGTGATTAAACTTTCATAGAAGCAAATAAGTAACCTATTTTACATTGTCGACATCTAATATTTATTTTAATAAATACAGAATATTTATGCAATCCTTTGGCATACAAAGTGTAAAAAGCACATCATGAGAACATTTGCTCAGTGAGTAAATGTGAGAGAGAATGAGTGTGAATGGGTAAATGTGACCTGTGGTGTAAGACTGCTTTGAGTAGTCAAAGACTTGAAACATGCTATAAAAGCACAAGTCAATCTATGCACTCATGATAAAATGCCAGTATTTCACATGTATTTGGCCTGACTGCAATCACTATTTAACAGTGTTTGAATCGTCAGGATTGACGACTTATTAATTTTGTTCAATATACAGATGTGGAGAAAATTTTTGGTATCCTTCCATTAGAGAAAGAAAATCCCACAGTGGTCACTGAAATAACTTGAAACTGACAAAAGTAATAATAAATAAAAATGTACTGAAAAATCAACTAATGAAAATCAGACATTGGTTTTGAATTTTTCGTTCATCAGAATTATTTTAAAAAACAGAATAATTAAACTGGCCTGGACAAAAATGATGGTACCCCAAGAAAAGATTGAAAATGATTTGACCATAGGGACATGTTCAACTAAGGTGTGTCCTGTAATTAGCATTACAGGTGTCTTCAAGCTTGTAATCAGTCAATCTGCCTATTTAAAGGCTGAAAAGTAGTCACTGTGCTGTTTGGTATCATGGTGTGGACCACACTGAACATGAACCACAGAAAGCTAAGGAGAGAGCTGTCTCAGGAGTTTAGAAAGAAAATTATAGAGAAGCATGTTACAGGTAAAGGCTATAAGACTATTTCCATGCAGCTTGATGTTCCTGAGACTACAGTTGCACATATTATTCAGAAGTTTAAGGTCCATGGGACTGTAGCCAACCTCCCTGGACGTGGCTGCAAGAGGAAAATTGATGACAAATTGAAGAGACAGATAATACGAATGGTAACGAAAGAGCCCAGAACAACTTCCAAAGAGATTAGAGGTGAACTCCAAGGTCAGGGTACATCAGTATCAGATTGCACCATCCATCACTTCTTGAGTCAAAGCAGACTTAATGGAGGACATCACTGTTGAAAGCAAATCATAAAAAATGAGACTTAAATTTGCCAAAATGCATATTGAGAAGCCACAAAGCTTCTGGGAGAATGTCCTTTGGACAGATGAGACAAAACTGGAGCTTTCTGGCAAGTCACATCAGCTCTATGTTCACAGACGCAAAAAATGAAGCATACAAAGAAAAGAACACTGTACCTACTGTGAAACATGGAGGAGGCTCAGTTATGTTCTGGGGCTGCTTTGCTGCATCTCGCACAGGGTGTCTTGAATCTGTGCAGGGTACAATGAAATCTCAAGACTATCAAGGCATTCTGGAGCAAAATGTGCTGCCCAGTGTCAGAAAGCTTGGTCTCAGCCACAGGTCATGGGTCCTCCAACAGTGGAATGACCCAAAACACACAGCTAAAAACACCCAAGAATGGCTCAGAACAAAACATTGGACTATTCTGGAGTGGCCTCATGATCCCTGATCTAAATCCTATTGAACATTTGTGGAGGGAGCTGAAACATGGAGTCTAGAGAAGACACCCTTCAAACCTGAGACTGCTGGAGCAGTTTGCTCACGAGGAGTGGGCCAAAATACCTGTCAACAGGTGCAGGAGTCTCATTGAGAGTTACAGAAATTGTCTGATTGCAGTGATTGTCTCAAAAGGTTGTGCAACAAAAGACTGAGTTAGGGGTACCATCATTTTTGTCCAGGCCAGTTTCATTATTTTGATTTTTAAAATAATTCTGTTGAACCACAATTCAAAACCAATGTCTGATTTTCATTAGTTGATTTCAGTAAAAAAAAATTTATTTATTATTACTTTTGTCAGTTTCAAGTTATTTCAGTGACCATGTGTGTTTTTCTTTTTTTAATGGAAGGGTACCAAGAATTTTCTCCACGTCTGTATTTGACAACGTTTGACGTTTGTTTGAGAGTTCACAAACATGAGAACATCTGGAAAAAGCAAAGATGAACTAAACATGATTTAGCAAATTCTTAATTATCTGTCTTGTCCCATTAACTGCAGATTTACCTAAAGACAATTTTGAACATTATGAACCTTTGTAATAACCCATGGATTTTTAGAACTGAAACAACTTAGCATAGATCAAGTCATACATAAAGATAGGCACGGGACCCTCAATACATGCGCATCACTGACATTTTATCATGATTACATGATGAGTCATGGAATCTACATTTGAGGTGTTAGCCTTTGCAACAAGATTTAGTAAGATAAAGCATTTCTTTCCTTTGGTCAGTCACTTTTAACTTTAGTTTTACGCATTTTAGAGCATAAAAATTTAATAAGCAAAAGAGGAGTTAGCAGTATGAGAAGTAGAACTGCAGACATAAAAAAAAAGACATCAACTGAGTGGTAGGCGTACCAGGGCATCTTATAGGACTCTGTTCTCAGGTGAGCTGCACCTTTGTGTCTCATGACAAACTCTATCCAGAAGAGGGCTCTGTCCAGCGGCTTCATGGGAGTATCTCTGTGCAGCCTGGAGAGTCTCTGCATGTTCATCCTGTATGAGGGCTCAGTCAGGACCTCCAGCAAAGCCTTTAAGAAGTTGTCATCTTTGTCCACAGTGGCTAATGAGAGAATTTTAGCCGCTCCTCTTTCTTTCAGACGCAACAGGTTGTCATACTGGTCAAAAAAAACAGGAAGACCCACAACAGGGACTCCATGATAGATGGCCTCTTGGACCCCATTTGTTCCTCCATGGGCTACAAAGAGTTTTATCTTGGGATGTCCTAAAAGATCATTCTGTGGCATCCAGTCCACTATCAGGGTGTTGTTGCCTAAAGTTTTTGGTCTTTCACCTTTCTGTCTCCAGATGACTTTCTGGGGTAACTTGGCAAAAGCAGCAGCAATCTCTTCCGTCATGTCAGCAGGAAGTTCACTCACAAAAGTCCCCAGAGACATAATAATGACTCCATGCTCTCCAGAGCTTTGCACAAACTCCTCTAGGTCTTCAGGAAGAGGTTTTGAAGGTTTACACTGAAACCCTCCAATATAGATGACATTTGGCATGGTGGGACGAGGGAATTCAAACACAAAATCTGCCCTCATAAGCCACAAGTCTGCTTTCTGTAATAAATGTCGGTACTGTACCTCTGAGCCGAAAATCTCATCGCAAACAGCCTGATACTGAGGGGTTACTAATCTGTCCTGAACCTCCCAAATGAAGAAGAACAAGAGATTTTGTAACCTTTCTACAAAGCTCATTTTGTCTGAAAGACCAGTCCCAGTCAGAGGGATATAGGATAAAGGTGAAGGTGCAATGGCTGTATGTCCCTCGCCACATGTTGTCCATCGTACATTGTACACCAAAGGAAGCTTCAGAGCATGAGCCAATAATATACCTGCACCCCATGCAGGGTCAACAAGTGTCAAGTCATAGTCACGCTCCTTTAACATGTTCATTAAGTCCTCATCCTTTAACATAATCTTCGCCATTTTGCTGATGATTCTATGCATGTTGTACATGGCATCAAACATCTCCATCTGCAGGCTTGCAAAGCTTAAAAATGAGCCCTCCCCTCTTTCAATATTTATGATCTTCTTCACGATGGGGTTGATAAAGTCTTGGTTGAAGGCTTCAGCAATGGGAACTGTGATTGTCTCATAGTGAGGGAAGCCATCCTTGATGTACCAGCTTTGATTTGATCTGATCACATCCACTGAGTGTCCTGCAGCATGCAGAGCTTTAATCATGATATCCATGTTCACCCAATGGCTTCCCTCTAGAGGAACGATCAAAATCTTGCCTGAGTGGCTTGTCCTCCATGACAAAAACAGTGTGTACAATAAGAGAAGAAATGCAGCATTTCTTTTGCAGGGCATTTTCAAGCTGCAACAAAAATAATGAAAACATTTTCATGTCATCTGAGGTCAGAGAAGCAGGTGTAAAACACATTAATAACTGTAGAATCTTTGACATACCTGTTCAGTGAGTTAGGTCCAGGCTGCATGTGCTTAGATGTTCATGTAGACCACAAAATGCACCACTGAGCCAATAATTACAAATTCCTAGAGGACTTACATAAGTGAACTTTGGATTAGGTCCCCTCTGAGATCCTTTTCCTCATGAATAGGCTACAGTTTGAGGTCTTTGTAGAGGCTTTAGGTATTAGCACGTCACAGCTGTCCTTCAATAACCCATTCACTCCAAAGGTATTTCTTCAGTTTTCCTCCTTAGCCTTTTTTCCTTAAAGGGGACCCTGTGAGAATTCTCAAAGGAGGAGATGGCTTGGTTGATGATGTGACAGCAGATGTCATGGTCTGTGGCTTGGGTGGACCACTGGTGATGGTCAATGCAGCAGGCACTAAGGGATTTCTTAAGGCAGTCTTTGTACCTCTTCTCCAGTGCCCCTCTGTCACAACGACTATTGGAGAATTCACCATACAAGACGATCTTAGGAAGACAATGATTCTCCATCCTAGTGACATGCCCTGCCCAGTGTAGCTGTGTCTTCAGCAGCATGGCCTCTATGTTTGGCACACCAGTCTGTTCGAGCACTTCAACATTTATGACAAAGTCACTCTGGTGTCTCTGAGATAATGCCGTTAGGTAACCCACACAGCCATACAAGCGGGTGGTCAGGGTAACAATAATTACAACGTAATTACAATTACTCAAGTAACTATTACTGCTCACTGAGTAGCTTCTGTTGTGTTCTTGTCTGCTTAAGTATAATACTTCACAACATTTCATCTAGCACCTGAGAAAGGGAAAAAAAAGAAAGCCTGGCAAATAAAAGTCATCCATCAACTGCACCATAACAAATTTTTAACTGTGATACCATACCAAGATTAGAATCGACAAATGAAACAACATTTAGTACTGCAACAATACCAGCTTGATCTCAATACCAAATGTATCTAAGATGCCTACAAGAGTTGGCTGTACCTTGGGATTGTCAGTTTATCAACAATGTAAAGGGTCAAAATTAAGTTAAATTTTTGTGATTAAACTTTCATAGAAGCAAATAGGTAACCTATTTTACATTGTCGACATCTAATATTTATTTTATTAAATACAGAATATTAATGCAATCCTTTGGCACACAAAGTGTAAAAAGCACATCATCACAGAACCGTTCATATCTTATTTCATATACATCAAACCACATTGCTTTACTGTGGTTATGTCATGTGATTGGAGTCAAATGTTTAAACTTTACTATCATATAGCAAAAAAAAAACAACTGGCTGAATTACCACACTTTTGCTGTTTCCCTTTGCACATGACACAGAGAAGTATACTCAAAATACTTGGTACTTGGAGAATACTTCAGAATTAACTTTTCACTTTTACTTAAATAGATTAGAGTCAAATATAATCACAGTAACCATATTTTTACTTCCTGTTGTCAGCATGTGACTGATGCAATCTCTGTGCAAGTAATGACTGCTCCATTTTGTTTCTGTTTACCTGTGTTCTTTTTTTCTGTCTTTTCATGATTAAGGGAATATGTTGAACCACAGAGCATTGATAAAAAGCAAAACTTGTCATTGTAGTATTGGACTTAGATTCCTAATCCGCGAAAGCCTCTTTGGATCCCCATATCTCCTGTTAAGTCTTCTGCTGTGTGTTGCATGGAAAAAAAACAGCATCACCTTTTTCTGTTTTTATTTATACCCTTTAAATACAATAATAGTAATAGTAATAATAATAATAATAATAATAATAATAATAAAACAAATACTTCAACTTTCTATCTAGTGATCACTTTTTATTAGCATACTCTATATTCAGAATAGTAGCATATAGACCTAAAATGTTGTAGATATCATAACCTCAGACACCAACACATTCATGCTCGTCATTATGCCTTTGCTGCTTTTGTCTTCAGCTGTAATGTGATAACATGGCCATGCGGAGGCAGTGCAGGCTTGACAAAGGCTGACAGCGTCTTCCTGGACATTGATGGTGGTGAAAAAAAGAGAACCTAAGGCTTTTTTTTCCACATATCTCTAAATCATCTGAGGTATCTTCACGCAGCATCAACCAAACAAAAATACATGTTTCCAGAAACTGATGCTAAGCTACTGTGGCCCAAAAACATCCTGGGTTCTCATTATATTTGTACGTATCTCCTACAAAGGGTAGTATTGCAATCAACAAAAGACTGTATCCTCAGGCTGAGACGAAGCCGTGCCGGAGCAATGCAAGTCTTGGCAGGAAAGTCAACCCCTCCTCCATCCCACACATAGTTAAATGAAATAAATAGAGTAACATTAAACCAGTTAGGTCTCTATGAAGGAGTACTTGACCTGTGTGCACTCAGATTTATCATCTGGATATTGATTTGTATTTATGTAACTGTGACACTCTGGATGTGCACGGATATCACATAGATAGCTCTGTAGGATTCCTGGAATTTTTTAAAACTCTTTAATCAAATTTGACATACTGGCCTTTAAGAATATTCTACAAAAATGATCACATACTCATGACAGCCGCTGATGCCATGGTAAGAGGGCTTTTTGGAGGAACTGCAGTTGAATCCTCTTTTATTTGAAGTAAATACTGTAGATAAAGTGCTCCGCTTTCCAAATAAACAGAAATATGAAGAGCAAACATCCTGATATAAAACATGTATAATGAGAGCAGAGGTCCTCTATCATCTTTTGTATGTGGTTGTATTTCTCTTTATGGTTAGCTGCCTTGACAGGGAGTGAGTTGTTCTGAACTGGGCTAAATCTGTTTATGTCACTTAACTCACACACACACAGAGGTCTAAATCCCTTTCAAACTAAAAACGTGTTTCAGTCAGATAAACTCTGCAAACAGCAGCCTGATCTCTGGCACAGCTTCAGCTCAGAGGGCGACTGCAGATAATCAGAGCAGGACCAGAATCTGAGGGCTAATCTCAGCGTTTAAGTCTCAAATATGAACCATAACAAACTATTTCATGTGCTTTGCCTCCATCAGTCTGTTATGAGCTGGACTGTAATCATTAGAGGGTGCTTCCAGCATGGTTAGGGACGATGATGTTGGCCCATTTGTAAATAACTGGGATGAAGAGGAGAGCAGAGCCCAAAATGGACACCAAGAGGAAGGCCCAAAGAAACATCCGATCCAAGACTTGGGCTACAAACTTCCAGTCTTGAACCACCTGAAACAAAGAAAGAAAATGTTTGTTACCTACTAACAAAGTAATGAAAACCAGATAAACAATTGAATCATATTTTACTTATGGATGTGATGTAAGACTGGCAGGCTATATCAGAACAGGCTTTTTTCATAATTCAATCTTTTTGACAACAGAGCAAGGCCAGGCACTCAATACATGTTTAAATTTCTTTCGGCGATGTTTATTATTACCTATAGATGCAGCACATAATTTTTGACCTTACTTTATTTTCACACTGAGACCTCAACATTGGCAGACAGCAAGTGCATCCAGTACTAAAGTGGTATAAAGAGCCCCCCCCCCCAACCCATTATTCAAACACAATGTTAAAAAATAAGATGCAAAAAAAGGGACTTTGTAAAATAACAGCCCCAGAGGCTGAGGAGATGCTATGTTGAATTCATAAAAAAAACACAGGAGATAATGCTAAAAAGTTAGACATGAAAATCTGAAAATAGAAACAAAAAACTGAAGAAATGGAGATTAAATAAAATAAAAGGTTTTTGAAAAGGCAATAAAAAATGAGTAAAACATGCAAAAATAGGATATTTTCTTAAATAAATACATTTTCTTAATCAAAACAATTAAATTTATATGTTTTTTTGTTTTAGAGAGATAATTAAAGGTAAATTTGTGGTCCTGAAACTAAAATAAACAAGGATAAATAGTCAAAACATCCTGAGAACTCCAAATAGAAACAGTAAAAAAGCAGACTGAATGGAAGATTTTGGGTTCACCTTTAAAATCACAATTATAATGTGCTGCCCTTAACTGTTCCACATCCAGGGGATGAGAAAAAAAAGAGATGCCCTCTGGTTAAAAAATACAAAAGTGGAAGCAAGACCGGCAATAGATTTAAAACCAAGAAAAGAATCCAAAAATCATTTGTAAATCAAATAAGAAGCAAATCACATTTCTGAAATGCAAGCACTTCTTCTGCTCTTTGTCTTTATTTATGCAGCTGGCACCTCCATCATGATCCTTATTTACAATAGCTACTTTGTTTGGATTTAATGTTACTAATCGGACTGTTGTAAGGCCTGGCTTAGAACATACAAATGAGCTACAAGCATAGATTAACAAACATTTTAGCTTTGCGTTTCTTCTCACATCAAATACAGACTTTTTCTTTTAGCATGATGCTGCCATGAGGTGTTTGAAAATTAAATGAGATTTTGCTGTCTTAAATCAACATTGTACAATTCTCTAACACCTCACTGTTGTTTACCAGTGCTACATGATAACTTGCATAAAGACCTTTTTTCTTCTAAACCAGGGATCCTCAACGTTTTCAGCTCAATACCTTCAAAATAACATCTACCTCCTTTCTTATCCTGGAGGTGGTTTAATGTTTAACATTTAATGTTGAACTGCTGCACACATTTAAAAATAGACCTTTTACAACAGTGGCATAAAACAACACTGAGATAAACATCCTAACTGTAATCATATTTGCATAGTAAAGTATTGTAAGAAAGGCTTGGGGCAGAAACAGGGTCAATTTTAAAATTCGAGTTCAAATTAAAATAAACCATAGTCATTAGATGGCATTTCAGCTGAAATTAAGGTAATGTGTAAACAAAACATTACATTTTAAGTCAGCATATGACAGCAATACGTTGTAAATCTTTTTAATTTTTTTTTTTTTTTTATATAGAACAGCATCCATCTCGTGACCAGAACTCAGTGTCTTACCCCCCATTTGGAAACCACTGCTCTGAACATGTGCCGGCCTTGATGTGTTTATAAATCATTTCTGCAAGAACTTTTTTCACTAAGGAAGAAACAAGGCATTTCTCAAGGTATTATCAAGTATACCTAATGATTCTTGCATCGACTGCACAGTGCTGTTTCCAAAACTGGCATTAGTATTGATATGCTGAAGGATACTCACCTCTCTGACCTCATTTTCCTTAACCACATGCATGGTTATATAGCGAATAGAATCCAAAGCAGCTTCTAGGCTGTGTCTGGTATGGAGGAAAGGTGTCAGTTCAGCTGTCGGCTCCTTCATCAGACCAAGTCCTACTGCACCTCTGGCTTTGGCCACTCCAGCTGTGGCGTAACGATCTGCATGGCTGCGCATGCATAACAGCTTAGGCAGCCGGTGCAGGAAAATCCTCCTCACCCATGGTGCCATACCATGGTGAGTGGAAGAGGAGCGATGGTGGATGTTGATTGCAAAGACAGTGATGATGATTGAGAGGGTGACGAAAATCATAGTGAAGACAAGGTATTCCCCAATGAGAGGGATAGCCTTTGAGGAGGAGGGGATGATCTCTTCAATGACAAGAAGGAAAACTGTGAGAGACACCAAGACTGAGGTGCAGAGAGAGATCTTCTCCCCACCATTTGAGGGCAGATAGAAGACAAGGATGGTGAGGAAGGACAGGCCAATACAGGGAATGATAAGGAAGAGGGTGTAAAAAAGAGGCAGCCGGCGAATGATGAAGAAGTAGGTGATGGTGGGATAGGAGGAACTGCCATCTGTCCTGACACCGCGACTTCCTGTGGCTTTAACTATCTCCCATTCACCGTTGTCAAAGTAGTCCTGCTTATCCACATGGAAGTCCTCCAGTGTGATGTCCACCTGGTAAATGGGGGGACAGCCTCATGTCAAACACAGCTTACATAAAATAACTTCGTACAGTAACAGGGGTAGAAAGTAATTAAATGTATTTACCCAATTTACCAGAACTAAGTAGCTTATCGTGTACCATTACTTTTACTTGAAGTTAAGCATATTTTTCTGAAGTATTGTAGATAGTTGCATTTGTCATATCATCTGGGTATTTAGTAAGAAATATTAATGAAAATCTTAAACTGATCAAAGTTCTTCATCAACTTTCCACAATATGAGCATTTTTAGTTTGATACTGGTACCAAGCTAAGTATCACAACCCTTGATTTTGAAACAGTGCTTGAAACTGGAACTACACTGGTATAACAAATACCTTAGGGGTGTCCAGACTGTTTTATTTAAAGGTCACATGCTGTAAAATACAAGTTTGACAGAGTAACTTTGCTACCTCAACTTTAGTGTATGAAAGGCATGGACTAGGAGGTGGCCAGTAAGATTTCATGTGGCTCTGGCTGACCCTGGCTACCCCTATCTGCCCTATGTTAGGATAAGAATGAGAAAAAATGGTTCATACAACAGAGAGGGGAGATGCCAGCAGCTTAAGTTAATATTCAAACACAGCATGAAGTTGCTGAACTCTGGATGAATGTTGGTGCTTGAAGATGATTAGCATTTTATGCTTTGTACATGTGACCTTGAGACAGTGCAGTCAGATCAGTTAAGCATGATTAATGCTACTTGCTACCATCATCCATATTATTTTCATCAGTCAAGCACAAACTTTATGTTCTTCTATGGAATAACTTTCACATTGCTGTTTGGGTTAGCTGAGGGCCAATTCAGGGCCTAGCAGACCCATGCACCATAGTTTTAACAACTTTGACCTAATGGACCAGAAACAGTCTACCAAGATCAGAAAAGTTTTGAAATTGACAGCTCATGAGCAACATTAATTGAACAAAAAAAAAATTACCATTTACCAAGTTTTGGTGGTTTAAATCTATCAGAGAAAATTGCTAATATGTGGTCATTTTTGGCATTCTTTAATTATTGGGTTAAATACGGAGTACTCTGTTCTAACAGAGTTTAAATAATAAATATTTGCAATTTTTTTTTAAGATTTAATGTAATCTGCACCAGAGGAAATTAATACTCTTTGATTATATTCATTAATTGGGGCAAATGTAATCATATACTATCAAAAAAATATTACTTAACTCATCACACTCCAGCTATTGTCCATGTATGCACATCACAAAAAAGTGTGCTCAGATACTCAGAGCTTTAAGTAGATCATAACAAATAACTTTCTACTTTTACTTAAGTAGATTGATAGAGTGATATTTTTACGAGTTAAATTTCACCAAAGCCACTGTACTTTTACTTGAGTACAATATTCGTGTAATCTTTCCACACCCTACAGTACATGTGAAGAGGAGCAGACACTCACCTGGGAGCCATCATACGTCCAGGAACCAAACTTCATCGAACAGTTCTGGAGGTCAAAAGGGAAGAAGGTGACATCAATGGTACAGGCTGACTTGTAATTGGCTGGTGGTGTCCACGATATGGTTCCATCGTACTTCACAACAGCTTTAGTGACAGTGCCCTCAAATCGCCCATCTGAACTGTTGAAAGAAGAATTATTAATTTATCCAAAATGTTACTAAATTAGAACTAGATGGTAGCTGTTTTAATTGTGAGGAACTGCGAGCACAAGGTATTTTCCCTCAGTCTATGTAATCCATTCTATCTATATCATAATACATACTTATCATACAGGACGACATCAGGGAGCCAGATCCTGTCAGAGGGCACTCGTATGATTGTGATACCCAGATAGTCATTAGGGTTCCACCTCAGTTTCATATCAACCCACTCCTACAAAAATAGAAAGTAAATCATATTTAGAAAGACATACAAGCACTGTAGGAGAGGTTGGGCATTTTAGGAATACTTATATTTGATTCCTTGCTCAGAGCACAATGGGAATTCTGATGACATTCACCTTCGTGTGCCAGAACAACAGCTTGAAGCGCTAAGATTTCATTCTCACAGAAAACAGCTGCCTGGCACCTTGCTTACAAAATTGTCTTGCATCCCCCCCAAATATTGACTATTTTAACAACAACTTTCATGTTCAAGATTAACAAAAATTGCAGGTTTGCATGGTCAAAACCAGGCTACAGCCAGACTAAGTCTTCTCTGCTGTTTCTAATCTTTGGCCATGTATCAAACTTCTGGCGGCTTTCCACAATGCACCAACCACATTATCTGGATTTAATCTGACAAGGAAAAAATGAATGTTTTCTAAAATGTCAAACTCTCATTCTTCAGACTGGTTTACTATTTGTGCAATAGTATGTTTACTAGCACTCAGTATTTATAGAAATACATAAGGGGGTACCTCAAGGTTTGGTACTGGGTCCACTATTATTTACTGTCTATTTATTGTCAGTAGATAGTTGGGATGATGAAAATTCTAGGGCGTCAGCAGAGAAAATTCAGGGGAAAAGTCTAGGTGAAAAACCTAGAAGCATACATAGTATGTTCTGGAAGTTTTACAGGGAGTTTACTACACCAAAAAATATTTTTTCCTCTTTAAACTTGAAAAGACATCTTGAGAAGACTCCCCCACCCTCGCCTTACCTGTGCTTGATTCTGGTGATGTATGTCACATAAATGCCTCAGACTCTAAATATGATGTACAGCATAAATCAGTGGGCACTGATTTCAATCATATACAGCTGATTATTTTTACTAACTGGAACACTTAGGTACACTTAGACTTGCAAATTCTATTTTAATTTATTTAGCTAATTTGCGAAAAAAAACCAGTCTACCGTTCCTTTATTTAACCCTACAGGATAAATGTACAACTTTAGCTCATGGAAATTGTGCAGTAAGTATTTCTGTGCCTTTTTCTGTGATCAGTCTGTTTAAACTGCATCACTTAGTTACTATGGATGTTTTTATATACTTAAATAAAAGACAAAGTACTTGCTGTGAAATATGTCTTAGCTGATGGTGTTATCATAATTATTATTATATACTGGAGGAGTTGTGTGTTGTTGTAGTTTAAATGATGTGCTGCTCTTTGTCCCTTGAAAAAGGACTCTGATTTTAATATGAGTAACCAGGCTGAATAAAGGTTAAATAAGTAAAATAATTCTCCAAGTCCCTGAGAGGGTTCCTTGTACAGGCAAATATTGAAAATCTTTTGTGCTTCAGTTACTAACTAGACATAGCACATATGACAAGTACCATGTGATGGAACGCTGTCGAGGGTAAGCCACTCTTTTCACTTTGCAAATGACAATGATGGATAGACATTATAGGTTCAGTGCCCTTAATTTCTCATATTGCATGATGCTATCCATCACCGTGAGAGGGAGCAGCTGACCTGCATGGCAGGGCCTGGTTTGTGAGGATAATTCATAAAATGTATGACAGGTAGGACAACGATGACCATGAATTAGGGTGACGGATAGAAGTGGGGGAGGAGAGGACTCGTGATTAAAGGTGTCTGGGCAACTATCTCATTGAGATAAGGAGAGTCGGTGAAATGCCACCTGAGCAGATTAGAAGAGGGTGTAAATAGGCTGACTGTCACTGAGAGCCAAGTAAGCCAGAGGCTGTGACAGAATATTTCACAGCAACAATTATATCCAAGCACAACTACCTGGACATTAACTTTATATGTTAAATGCTGTGCTGTATCAGCCATACTTGCCTGTTTCATCCACACATTTGTTGTCATTCTCTGATTTTTCTCATCCTAAAATGATAAAAGAAGTAGAATGTTGGTTAGCTGATACACTGAGTCTCTGTGAAAAGCACTGAATCTCTGCTTCACAAGTAGTCTTTGACTCACAGCCATAAATGTTACCAGTAATCTGTGCTCACCACATCAACCAGCTGGGAGATAGCCAGTCCAAACTTCACACAAATTGTCTGGTTCAAGTATTCTACCGGACGAACCCATTTCTGGTAGTTTCCAAAGAGGTATTTGAACAGCTTATCTTCTGCTTTTGCATAGGACGAGAGTTTTGGAACCCCTAAAAGACATAAAAAAGACCACAATACAAACATTGCTCCTTAACATCGTTACATTCACCTTTCTGACTTTACTACAGTATTTCATTCAAGGGTTTTTAGTTTGAAAAACAGAGAAAGCAAAGCTTAATGAATGACAGTAATGAATATTTGATGACATAAAAAATCAGTAGCACTTCAAATGAATAAAAAGCTTGGACATCAATGCCAAAATAAATGAATTCACTCTTGATATCATGCATTAACTGTAGCACCAAAAAGTGCGGTGTGTTTATGGAAAGACCACGTTTTGTGGACATTAGAGACTAGAAACCTGTTCCAGGTTTATATTGATGTTTGATTCTGAAGATTCAAAAGCAAGGCAACTGGACTGTGTAGAGTTTGTTGGGAAGACGTTTCACTTCTCATCCAAGAAGCGTCTTGGATGAGAAGTGAAACGTCTTCCAAACAAACTCTACACAGTCCAGTTGCCTTGCTTTTGAATCTTCAGAATGACCATGACCTGGATGAATGAGAATCTACACAGACATATTGATGTTTGATATAATTCAAGAATAAGGCTACTTACAAAATTCATTTACAAAGACTTAAGACTATCATTTTTATTTAATCTGAGAAGGCAATTCATCTTTTATGTTGATTCTTGTCTTTTATTTTCTTACTTCCTGAAATTATTACAGTAAGAAATGCCGATTTAGTTGTTTTGTAGGGTGACTCATATCCAAGGTGATCATAAATAATGTCGACAAACTTATTTAAAATGGCATCAAAGTGAAAGTGTTGCTTACTGTTTAACCCAGTGGACTGGATGTGGGCTCATCCAGGATGATGTAGGGGATACTAGGGGCAGTTGTAACACACTCAATTTCTTCTGTAAAAGGCAAGCTAGAATAACAACACTACATCTGCATTTGCTCAGTAAGATTGTTCTTCTGACTAAAAATGAGCTATTTCTCTTTACAGCGTGCTAACATAATTGTTGTTTGTTAGTATGCAAACGTTGACTATGGCTGCCTGATGTGTGCTTTACTTTCTTTTGTTGGTAGGTTTTGCCAATGTTTAGTTTTGAATGTGTTACCATAACTATACATAAATACTAACCTAATATGTTACTGTTAACTTGGTTTAAAACACTATGATGACTGTAATTCCATGTTCATAATACGTAGTAATATAAACATTACTTGTTTTACTATTACACCTAACTGTGAGTGAAGACTGTTTTAAACCACATGTTGATTGATCTACTCCTGCAAAATGTGCTTTGACTCTTTTCAAATTATTCAGATCTTACGAAACTCTAGAATAGCTGTCCAGGTCTCTGTAAAAGTTAATAAATTTTTATTCAAATTCCTAAAATACTTGAAATTTGAAAGAATTTAAAGAAACCTACAAAAAAGGATCTAAGGTAACATTATTGGATAAAACAGTTAAAATTTGATCAACAGAAGGGGCACTTTAGATACCCAGAGTTTAGTGAATTTTGTTAGCCCCTCAATGCTGGTCACTTTTATTTTTTTTAATAAATTGATTTGAAATATTTTTGTCGCTATAAGATTAAAAAACATCAGTTGAAAGGTTTAGTTCTCCCCTGATATGAACAATAAATGCATGGTGTCATTGAGGCATTCAGGTCTGAAGCTAGAATTAAAAGAACTGAATTTAGATTGACCAGAAATGTACTGTTAGTCAAATTGAAAGCATATTGATCTCAAAGTGTGTCTCTCCAATTTTTGGTGGTCTGACATGTACATCTGTACCTAAAAAGACATACAGTCATGACATTCAGTGTAAAAACAACTACATGAACTGCATACAATTCACACCACAGTCAAACTGCTGCATTGTTTTTCTGAGGCGCTGCTCCTCCACACTGCTGAACATATTGATTAGAGAGTGAAGCACAGAAATTCATTCATCTTGCTGCTTAAATCATTCACAAAGCAGTAATATACTCAATTTATGGACCCAGAGCCTGGCTGGAAATCTACCACAACACCGAGCACAAATGTACGGTGTCACCCTTTCAGCGTGTGTGGATCAATAAAGACGAGCCTCCAACACCCCTAATCGATGACTGCGTGATAAGAAAATTCATCATTGCTGCAGCCTCTCCCACACTATCATCATGATCATCTTTTTTAACTCAAAAGCAAATAGCAGACTACTGGATCTGAGTGATCACATTTTATGGTATGGTGTGGTAACTGAACTTACAGAAATTTAAAAACTCACACATATAATGTCTGTTTTATGCGATAAATGTAATTCTCTGTTCACCTCATGCTCTGTTCTATTAATAATTAATTTTAACTGATTCATGCATTTTAAAGAAGAGCTGAGTCAGTGCCTGCTGCTGTCTGCTGGGTGCAGTAGAAGGCATAAACCATGCTACATTAATAGGTATAAATTGAATATATGGTGTATAAAAGGATTGCTACATTAATACCACACTGATGCAGAGGCTTCCCTTTGGAGATTTAGCATTTCAAAGGGCAGAAATTATGGAAAACATAAACCACAAAAAGAAACCTATACAGTTAATTGCAGAACGCATACAATAATAATATTAGATGTGTGGACAATGGCATGGCAACAGCAGCTCTAATGCGATAAATTAAAGATTTAAAACCTGTTTCATATACCAGAGTAAACTCTACCACCATCCTCACTGTACCTCGGGCTTCAGGTAAAAGAAACTGATTTAGTTTATCATTTGACCTTGTCATCTGTCCTTCCAGCTGTGATGTGTTCACCTCTGTGTCAGCCTTTCTACAACTTAAGCTATACAAATCTTCACTTGCTGTTCCTACCTGTTCTCCTCACTATTCTAGGAGGCTGTTTGGTTGCTTTTGTTGTATATCTGTGAACCTAATAATATGTTCAAATGGGTGGAAAATGTGTAACCAGAGCTATGTGATGGAGGACTCAAGTCTTTCACTGCAACATGATCACATTACCCAGTCAGTATTAGATCACATTTTAGCAGCTGTTTACATTTGTATGTCCTGTTGTTAGTCAGATATCTGTTCAGGTTAATGCAGCTTCCTGTTTGAACCCCTGTTTTTTTATTTGTCATGCTCATGCTTTAAGTGCCCTTTAAATGTCCCCAGTTTTTTTATTTGAACTGAATTGAATTGGAAGCTTTCAAATAGTAGCCATTTAATATTTGGGGTTTGAAATTAAACTTTGGAAGTCATTTTTATGAAAGCTTAGAGGCATCAGACTTTATAAAATGTGCCTTAAAACAACAACAAAAAAATGTTAAAGCCATCAAAGAGAAAAATAACTTTTTTTTCTATAATGATGCTCATTTAAAGCTGCCAAAGCATGGTTAGCCTATTGTCTGAATCAGGGGTCTGCTACCATTCCAATCAAAAGAGCCATTTTTTCTACCACACCCACCAAAAAAAATCTGTCCTGAGCCACAAAACACATTTGAACGTTAAAATGAAGACAGCAGCACCTGCTGACTCTACATCAATATAATGAAATTAGATCTATAAACAAACTGCTTTAGCACTTGACATGACTGGTCTATAACGGGTCATGTTATTTTTGTTCCTTAATTTGGCATTTTTGTTATACCATATTATCTTGCATTAATTAATTTAGAACTAAAATGGCAACAATGGTGTGTTTACTTTGATAATAGGGCTCATCAACAAAAATAACCGTAAATTATTTGCTAGCCGGTGTCATAACTGATGTTATTATTGTCATTGGTGTTGTTATTCAGTGTCCACATTATACTTGCAGTGGGGAAATCTTAAATATTTATTTGACCTCTTCAGGTGGGATGGGGGTCAGAGGGTCTTCCCCTGACATTTTTAAACTTAAATAATTTCTTTCCTGCATTCTGATCATTTTTTAAGCACAATTTGATAATAATCATAAGGTATTCTTGTGATTTCTGAGGTTCTTTTTGAAATCTATTATCAGTGTTTTTGAAGCTCACCTCACTTTATAATTAATCAGTTTTTAGTTTCATGTCAATCTGGATATCTTTTCAAAAATATGTCAGATGAACATGTAACACAGTGACTCAAGCACCCCTGAGTTGGTAGTTACTGAATGACAGAGAGAGAGTGAGGGGGGAGACTGACACCTATCATATCACATCACAGCAGATGTCACAAAAAAAACATCCACCTGATATCTTTGTGTAAAAAATTCCCCCACTTCAATTCCACTGAATTTATCCTCTCCTGTTTCTCTCGTCTTTTATGAAGCTTTATCACCAACACGACTCTGTTTTAAAAAGTTTGACTCTCCATCCCTTCACAGCAGCAGCTGATGTCTTAAAGTAAGAGAATTCATCAGAAAGCTGGAAAAGCTACATAAAATGTTTAAAACGATGTCTCAGGTAAGCTCACAGCTAAAGATGCAGCAGCCTCCTGCCCTCCCTCCAAGCTGCTGCAGGTCACACAGAGGTCATGCGAGGCACACATGATGTATCTTAAAGTTGACAAGATGTAAGAAAAAAAAAAAAAAATATATATATATCATTTGATGAAAAAAATGCCCATTTTTGCAGATAGTGCCAAAACATGCAGAAATAACATCAATAAATCAAATTTAAATGCAAGAAAAAACTTTGCTTTTTGCTTTTTGTCCTCAAGGTCCAGAGAGCCACTGGTGAGGGGCTAAAGATCCACATGCTGCTGTGGAGTCGCGGGTTGCTGACCCCTGGTCTGTATGATCTGTGTTTAGAAACACATTTACTTTGAAAAATCAACATTTCTAAGTCTTTTTAAGATTAAACTGAGAATAATTATAGAACAGCAAGTCTCACGTTTCCTGTATTATAAGATAAAGGGCTATTTTACTTATGGGAAACTTATTTTACTAAAATGCAAAAAGCCAGGAATGTTAAACATAAATTTAAGCATTGGTCTCTAAGGGGAGAAAGTAACACAGACATGAGATACAGAACACAAGTTTATGGAAATAAAATTAAGTATTCACGTTTTCCCAGTGTTTTCTGAAGTAGCCCTTAAAATTGACCAAAACAAATTTGACAGAGACAGTCTTAGTCAATATGACATCTAGAACTGTAGACCTCTCACAGATAGAAATACACTTTTTTAGGAATCTCTTAAGAGTCAAATTTCAAGAATCTAAACTGAGAAATTTTGGGGGCTGAGGGTTTTTTCCATCTGATCATAAATTTGTAGGATTTATTTTAATGACTCCTAATGATCTACAAATAAAAAAAAAAAAAAAGAGCATCAGCATTAAGATTAATAATTTCTATGCAGGAATGACATCTGCACAATTTTAAACAAACCTAACAAAACAAACCTACTTACTTACTTTCACACTTGCATGAATTTGTGAAGAAAAGATGCTGCTTTTTCAATAACAGGGAGCCTTACTTATATTTTCCACAAAAAAAGAGCTAAGTTTTGCTTCAATGCATCCAAAAACATAAATATTAAGGTCCTCAAACAAAAATGAAATTTTATATAAGGTATGATGTTATAAAAAGGACACAAAGTTGCACACATCTATGAAGTTTGACACTGAATTTTCAAACTTCCTTCCCCCTTCACTGACCACCCGCCAATCCTTTCACGGATTTGACATTTCCACTTTAGCCTCATTTATCCTCATCCATCCCATCTGTCACACTCATGATATCAACAGGCTATGATTTGATGAGGCATGTCCAGTCCATAGGAAACTTACGCAGTGAGTGGCACAGGTGGCAACAGCACAGCAATGGCAGCAGCAGAAGCAGTGCAAGAGAGGTGGCTGCCCCTCCTGCTCTCAGCATCATATCAGAGGTGGCACTGGATCCCCACAGCTGGTCCCTCGGGCATCACAGAGCTGAAAAATAGACACATTAAATGAAGGGTATGGTGAACACTGGGGAAACACCGCAGCTGAGAAAGAGATCAATGAAGGGTCTTAGGTCTGGGATTGACAGTAAAATGTACCCCTGGAAAATCAACATACAATCTCAGTTACCTTGGATATTGTAAAGGTTATGAAAATAGATGACACCAAGTAATTAATAACGTCTCTGATAAACAGCATTGTACACAACCCTTGATGCACTATACCCTCACCTTGCAACCCTGACCCTACTAAAGTAATTTATATGCCTCACACAATAAAAGCTGCGCACATACCTGCTCTGGATCTCTTCCATGAACACAAAATCCAGAGTGGAGCCGGTGGTGGTTGTGGCAATGACAACAGCATCAGTGCAGCTTTAGCAGGGATCCTCCGTTGCACGCAGGTTCTGTCTAGCCTCTTACAGATGCTGCTTCACTCCCTGCTGCCTCCAATTGTGCAAAGACAACGCATCCTCCTCCTCCTCCTTTCCCATAGTGAGAGTCCTCCCCCTTTTCGCCACCACAACAGCCTCCTCCTCCCCTCCTATCATTCTCATGGTCACTAATCACAAGAGGGAATAGACAGTGCCTCCGTGCTGTCGGCTTTTCACAGCAGCATCGATGGGATTTTTCGTTTTCCTTTATCTTTTATCTGAAGACGAACACAGAAGTATGTGATGCAGTACTCAGTCCCTCCACTCACTGTCAATCCACCTAAGTGAGTGTGCATGTGCATGCTGCCATGGCGACAGCATACTGAGGGGGACACAGAGATGATGCTTGAGATTGGAAAAAAAAAAAATCAATACCCAGCCTCAGTTACCTGCTGATGAACGCAGGGTTTTCATTAATATTTAATACAAGTAATTATAGTCTCTTAATGGAGCTTATCTTTATGTGCGTGACTTTGATTGTCTGTCACATATGCTTACACACAGTAAGTTAGGCTGAATCCATTATTCCAAATAGGGATGCACAATTATGGATTAACGATGACAGCTCCACACTCAATATAGCTGAAACAGATACAATGTTTTTGGCAAAGAATGTCAAGTCTCTTCCAAGCTAGAATTGACCAGCACCTCTCACTGACACCAACATAAATGATAAAGACTTGTTTTTGAAATGTAGACATTCAATGATGAAAATCAAAGATGTAATACATTAGAACTGCAACTTCATCATAAACAGAATGCTTTATCAAAAATAGCTACAAGTGTAAGATGAAGTACTAAGGAACATTTCTTTTATATTAAACCAATATTACATATATCTACAGAATATAGCAAGTATTTATGGCATATATATTGGCTATAACTATCTTAAAAATATTAAATTTGCCAATATGGTGGATTTAATCTGCGATACCAGCTTTTTGTGATTTTATCCACCAAAAATTGTCATATAGTTTACAGATATGATTAAAAGTCTTTTTTTTTTTTAATAATTCTTAAATAAACTATGAGTTTTACAGAAGCCTGATAATGTCCTAAAAATGAGCATGTAAGCTTCAATTTTCAAATGTATTCAAAGATGATTAAATTATTATTTAGTCTGCTGTTGTTGATGAATAAATAGAACTTGTTCCAAGTGGACTCTTTCAGTCAGAGACCTAGAGGAAACAAGTCTTTATGCAAATTGATAAGGTCTGCCTGCAAGCATAGATGAAATAAACATAAGCAGTACATGCTGAGAAAAAAAACAGTTGAAACTAAGTTTGAATTGATAAACAGTGGAAAGGAAAATATTTTTTGCGTTGAAATTTAAAAAATGGTGTGGTTATTATCCATCATCATGGGAAATAATAAAAATGATTTACAGCAACTATTGGCTACACTGACACTTTTTACATATCAACTGAAATGCACTGTACAAACATAATCCAAATGGCAATTCTTTATAAAATGTAAACATTTTACCAACATGGGTCGTGAAATGGCCCATTGAAGATAGTGCTGGTTCGATCAAACTTCATTCAATTAGGGATTTTATATGTTTGGGTGAGGCAGCTTTCAGCTTCCATGAACAAACTACCAGAGAACCCAAGACTTTATACATCAGTTCTAAAACAGATCTAAAAATCGTTTTATTTACCACTGCCTTTGTATGAGTTCAGCTTCTTCTTAATTTTCTTCTCTTTTCATCTCATCTGTTCTTTTAGTGAAAAATATATTTAGTTTTATCTTATGTTTCTCCTTTTAACGGTGAAATTCTCCAGTGTTTTAGATTTTATTGGCCTACTTTTTCTTATTTCGTCTTTAATGCTCTTAAGGCCATAATGTATTTGTTTTCAACTCTTTAAAGCACTTTTAATGACTGTATATATAAATGATGCTGTCTTTATAAAGATGACTTGCCTATAACATAAATCATAATTAAACATGAAATCAGTCCTTCCATCTCTTTTAATGGATCATTCTACTTTTCCTCTTTAAAATTCAAGATTATTACAATATCTACAACTTTTGTCACCTGCACAGGTATTTCAAAAAACTAATTCAGAAGAAAAGGCTGCAATTACCTCTAAAATATACTAAAAACCCCAAGCATGAGTCTAAATGCTGCAGGCTAGGGCCAAAACTATTGACATGCAGTTACACTGCCAACTGATGACAGACCAACTTTTAGGGAAGATTGTACACATTTTACACACTTTTCATTCTTCATTTATTGATAGCTTTGGTTGTGCTCATGAATTTTGCATGAACTTTGGCAGACTGTGTATTTTAAGTTGATCTTATTTCCAGCGCAGCTCCTACAGTAAGTCCAAAATATATTGTGTACAAACAAGTGTAACATTCATTCTGCCAGTCAAACTGCAATTTTTGATCTAAGCAAAAAGCTTACGTTTTATTATATCTGGGTGTCAATCTAGGCTATTGCCTTGGAACTGATCAACTGATCATTTTTACTACGCCAGTCATTTAAAGCATATTGAAATAAGTATGAGTATTTGACACTAAACAGAAAGTGATAATTAAGTAAAATCAAAGGTACTGCTAATCACTGACATATCCCAAGCGGGAATAATTCAGCAAATAAAAATATATTGCATGTAGAAAAAAGAAGTGTATTCAAATGTTCTTTTTTTCAAATCTAAAACATGAGGGCATCATAACTCAAACCTGTCAATAGAGGAGTTAAACTCTTTACAGAATCATTCGTGTTTTTGTGTATGATTAGGACTGATGTCAGTTTGAAAATCAAGCCTAAAAAGTTGGAAATATTATCAGTGTATGATATCTTTTATAGCTAGCTCATGAAAAGTGCAATATTTGGAGTATTTGTCACTGCGCAGGGAAAAAATGCACAAAAATCAGTGTTGCTGTTAATCATTGACACAGTTCAGGTTTTAATTATCCAAGACAATAAATCTACTGTACATGTAGTTTATTGAAAATATTTGCTTTAGATCTTTTTAAAAATGAATCAGTATTTGATAACAATAATTAGGTCAGATGTAGGTGAAAAAACGCACAATAAAAGCAGAATATAATATCATTGTTTAATATTCTTTAAAGCTTGCTTTCAAAAAGCACATTTTGGTGCTCAGAGGTAGTTTGACTAATATTAGACCCAGGCCTAAAGGTTAAATCAAATTACTTGTGCAGCTCATGGTATTGTTCACTATAGAGATGCTACGAGACGTTTTTCAACTTTGCATGTACTTTATTAAACGACTCAGCACAGGCTACTGTGGGCCGTGACCAACACCAATAACACATTTACAGGCTTGGTCTTATCTCCTGTCTGTAGCTCTGTGTCACGACAACTCACCAACAACACGCGAACACACTGAGCACGTCCTCAATTATTCTCACTCCTCCACGGACTGATGCCTTCACTGACATACCGAAAACTCAGTAGCTTTCCCCTTAACTAAACAGAACATTTCAAAATTCAGTCCGTTACAGTGTAATCTTCCCATCCTGTAGCCCTCTATGTATTGTATAATAGAAAGCTTAGAGTAACGGGGAAAATAAACAAATTACCGTAATGACGTAAAAGAACGCAGAGGAAAGGTGCGTCTCCAAGGGGAGGTTTCTAAAGTTCTAACACCGTAGCTCATTGATTAAGAGTTTACTTTATCCCTAAAACACACGCCAATTCTGGAATACGCTAATGACTCATCCTGTCAATGACTGACCACCTTATCACAGATATAAACCCTAAACAAAGACTTTTGAATGAGCTGATACAAACTCTCATTTCACCGTTGCCACAATCACAGTCTGCCTTCTTCCGCAGTGTTCCCATCTGAAACCGTTTGGTGCTGCTGAATACTGAATCACTTCTCCATCGTGTGTGCTCCTACACGAGCTGTCAGACACACCATAGTAAGTTGAGAGACCCTTCGTGTTACGTGTTTTTTGCCTGTAGATAAAGTGGTTTACTTTACGTGAGGGTAGTGGGGTAGTGGGTGAATTACAAGCGGTGTTCAGAGTCTCTATGCTGTAGAAAAAACAAACTGACGAGTGTAGTCTTGTTCCGGTAAATTTCCTTAATGCCAAACAATAATGCCTCGCTGTTATCGGAAAAAATATGAGGCTTATGGAAAGACGTTGACATCGAAGTAGCTTTACAATGCGAGGCTGAATTAAAATCACACAAACAGGTCATCAGGATTTATTTAGGAAGAAGAAAAAATGAACATGAGTTAAAATATACATAAGCAGAACAAGTGCTTAAAAAACTCTACCTTTCTCTTTTGATGGACACTGCCCTTGGCAAAAAGTAGTATACTTGAAGTTCATTTCATTAAGTGTGCTTGAGTACAAGTATAAGTATAGCAAGTGGACCATGTACTTGTACTAGAAAGTATGCTAATTTAATACTTCTTCTGACTAAATTGGAACATTTTTTAAGTTTATAAAAGTATACTTTAAGTATACTTTTATAAGATCAACTTAAATTTACAAAAGTACACTTTCAAGTATACAACAAGTACACTATACTACTAGAGTTCTAGGTATATACTTCTAGTCCACATTTTAGTTTACTGAAGTATAATTTAGGTATGCTTTAATAAACAAAAAAATTATATGTTTTGCTATTTTACTAGTTTACTTGTTGTTATACTTAAGGTATACTTGTACGTTTGCTTGGCATATTACTTGTAGCATACTATATATACTTGAAATATACTTTAAGTATTCTTAAAGTTAACTCATACTGTATGTACATTAGACTGCACTGTATTTACAAAATCACATGACAGAATGTTGAGAACAAATTTGATGTTTTTAAGATTTTAAAACAAACCATACTGTGTATTTACATCTACCTGTTTAAATCAATAAAGATGTGCATTTCAGAAACCAAGAGCCTTTATGAAATGAAACCCTTCTTTGTTGAAAAAATGAAAAGAAAAGTATGTAAAGATTCACAGATAAATGTACAAAGTACTTTCATGTATGAGGTAAAAAAAAAAAAAGATAAACAAGAAAAAAACAAAACTAGATTATATTTAAAAATGTTTACTGTTGTGTTTGACATTGAGTGATAAGGAGAGGCACCATGGTACATTTGTACATTCTGCCAATAGTCTGGCAGCTATGCACTATATCCGGCCTATAATTACAGCAGATGTACTTCAGATATGAATATTGACAAAGATTTTTACTTCTGCTGATATTGATATCCTAGGATTTCATTGATGCCAATGCCGCGTGGAAACACAAGGCCGGTGTTTTGAAATTTATCCACTCTGGGACCCATTTTCAAAAATGTGCATTTTTGGGTACCTGAAATGCCTGTACGATTAAAAACGTGTGTGTGGTTACGCCTGAATTCGTCTCCGTGTCTACAGCCCCTTAGTCTCAGCTCACTTAGACACCAGAGTTGTTGATTGAATTGACTGCCATTAGAGTGACATTATCATTATATAAGGCATGGAGACCTAGAAAAATGAATTTATAAAGATGCTTCACACCAGTTGAACCCATTAATAAAGGGAAATTGGTTAATCATAAGGTTAATAAAAATGCTAATAATAATAATGCATTTTATTTATAAGTGCCTTTCTTGACACCCAGGAACACTGTACAACATTTAACAATCAATGGAACAACCATGAAAAAAATCAACCTCCAACCTCCAGCACTCCGGTGATTGTTTACTGTACATGGCACATTGACAATACTTTACTTCCTAGCACTAGCAAGACACTGTGTTATGCTACCACTTTAGGCCATGGCTTACATTGTCCTTCCATCAAAAGTGAAGCCAAACCGAGACAAAGTTGCTTGCCAGCAAAAGAAAAGCATTGTTAATGTGTCCAGTATAGTAAACAACTCCTGTAACTCTTCCTTTTTATTTAGTTGGCTCACACCTAAAATTTAGAAAATCGCAACGGAGTACTTGGCCCTATCTGCAGCAGTTTATAGCTGAAATTCTGTCACAGCTTACAGGGGCAGAGCTGATCAAAATCACTGTGGCTAATGTATTTACTACTGAACTGGAAATCATGCAACCCTCATTTAAAATAGTAGAATAATCATTTCAAGGCTTGCCAAAATCAACACCATTCAAAAGTTCCTCAAAGGAGTTTCAAACACATTTTTTTAAGTTTCCCATTTTTTTTGATATCCATGTTTTCATTTCAGATGAGGCTGGTCTATTGTTACAGTGCTCTGCTCCTGCTTGTCCTCATTCCCAGCGCCTGTCGTGGTGCCAACATTTTGGTGTATCCTGCAGAAGGCAGCCACTGGATCAACATGGACATTGTGCTTCAAGCTTTGCATGAGAGAGGACACAGTCTAACAGTCTTGCGTAGCACCATGAGTTGGTACGTTAAGGAGGAATCCTCCTATTATGACTCTGTCACAGTCGAAGTGGATAAGAGTCTAGATCAGGATTTGATAAGCAAGCTCTTAAAAGAAGTCATTGACTATGAGAGAGGGACTGGTCCAGTTATGGATATCTTTCACATGACTAGGATTTTTATGGATGCTCATGAAATCATTGCTGAGTTTGCCGTAAGATTACTGGATAACCATAAGTTGGTGAACAAGTTGAGGGAGGGCAAGTTTGACCTGATGCTTACTGACCCCTGTTGGGGTGGAGGAGTCATAGTGGCCAAATACTTCAATCTTCCTTTGGTTTACAATGTCCGCTGGCTATTAGGGTCAGAGGCTCACCTTGCTCTTGCTCCTTCACCGTTATCATACATTCCCATAACAGGAACTGGCAACACTGACAAGATGACCTTTTGGCAGAGAGTCAAAAATCTGGGCCTTCATCTAGTAACAGAGATACAAAATGACCTGGTTTGTAGTGTATACCAGAAAGTCTGTGACAGATATCTTGGGCCTGGTGTTGACTACAAGCAGCTGATGCTTGAGGCAGATATTTGGCTCTTTCGGGGGGACTTTGTGTTTGAGTTCCCACGTCCCACCATGCCTAATATTGTCTACATGGGAGGGTTTCAGTGTAAACCTGCAAAACCACTGCCTGAGGACCTGGAAGAGTTTGTGCAAAGCTCTGGAGAGCATGGGTTCATTATAATGTCTCTGGGGACTTTTGTGAGTGAACTTCCTGCTGACATGGTGGACGAGTTTGCTGCTGCATTCGCTAAATTACCTCAGAGAGTCATCTGGAGATTTAAAGGTGAAAAACCCAGAACTTTAGGCAACAACACCTTACTGGTCGACTGGATGCCACAGAATGATCTTTTAGGACATCCAAAGATTAAACTCTTTGTAGCTCATGGAGGAACAAATGGGGTTCAAGAAGCTATCTATCATGGTGTCCCAGTTGTGGGTATTCCTATTTTTTTCGACCAATACGACAACCTGTTGCGTCTTAAAGAGAGAGGTGGGGCTGAGATCCTGCAACTAATATCAGTGGACAAGGACAACAACTTCCTGAAGACCGTTCAGAAAGTCATGACTGAACCCTCCTACAGAATGAACATGCAGAGGCTCTCCAGGCTGCACAGAGATAAGCCAATACAGCCACTGGACAACGCCCTCTTCTGGATAGAGTTTGTGATCAGACACAAAGGTGCAGCTCACCTGAGAACAGAGTCCTATAAGATGCCCTGGTATGCTTATTACTCCTTTGATGTATATCTGTTCCTGGTGTCAGTTTTTATTCTCATTCTTGGTACTGCTTTTAAGCTGATTAGATGTTTGTTAAATATAATGTGCAAGAAGAAACAGAAAAAGGAGTAATCATTAAATGGATACCACATGCCCTTGTACTGTACAGTGATGATGCTAATATTGATTTTGCTGACTTTGAGTGCCTGGTAAAAACAGCTTTTGATCACAATCATTAATTTTAAAAATATACTCTAAACGAAGCTTAGCAAGTTGAATAAACAGTAACACTGTTTAAACTTTACACATCAGCAAACTCTTTTCAAACAGATCTTAAAACATTTTAATTACCACTGCCTTTGTATGAGTTCAGCTTCTTCTTAATTTTCTTCTCTTTTCATCTCATCTGTTCTTTTAATGAAAAATATATTTAGTTGTATCCTATGTTTCTCCTTTTAACGGTGAAATTCTCCAGTGTTTTAGATTTTATTGGCCTACTTTTTCTTATTTTGTCTTTAATGCTCTTAATGCCATAATGTATTTGTTTTCAACTCTTTAAAGCACTTTTAATGACTGTATATATAAATGATGCTGTCTTTATAAAGTTGACTTGCCTATAACATAAATCATAATTAAACATGAAATCAGTCCTTCCATCTCTTTTAACGGATCATTCTAACTTTTCTCTTTAAAATTCAAGATTATTACAATAACTACAACTTTTGTCACCTGTGCAGGTATTTCAAAAAACTAATTCAGAAGAAAGGCTGCAATTACCACTAAAATATACTAAAAACCCCAAGCATGAGTCTAAATGCTGAAGACTAGTGCCAAAAGTTATCAGTTATCGGTTACACTGCCTACTGATATTAGACCAACCCTTAGCATTTGGAAATAAGTATGAGTATTTGACACTGCACAAAAAGTGATAATTACGTAAAATAAACAGTGCTGTTAATCACTAACGTATCCCAGGTGGGAATAATGACACAGCACATGAAAATACATTGCATGTAGAAAAAGAAGTGTATTCAAATGTTCTTCTTTTTTTCAAATCTAAAACATGAGGGCATCATAACTCAAACCTGTCAATAGAGGAGTTAAACTCTTTACAGAATCATTCGTGTTTTTGTGTATGATTAGGACTGATGTCAGTTTGAAAATCAAGCCTAAAAAGTTGGAAATATTATCAGTGTATGATATCTTTTATAGCTAGCTCATGGAAAGTGCAATATTTTGAGTATTTGTCACTGCGCAGCGAAAAAATGCACAAAAATCAGTGTTGCTGTTAATTATTGACACAGTTCAGGTTTTAATTATCCAAGACAAATAAATCTACTGTACATGTAGTATATTGAAAATATTTGTTTAAGATCAATTTTTTTTTAAAAATGAATCAGTATTTGATAACAATAATTAGGTCAGATGTAGGTGAAAAAACGCACAATGAAAGCAGAATATAATATCATTGTTTAATATTCTTTAAAGCTTGCTTTCAAAAAGCACATTTTGGTGCTCAGAGGTAGTTTGACTAATATTAGACCCAGGCCTAAAGGTTAAATCAAATTACTTGTGCAGCTCATGGTATTGTTCACTATAGAGATGCTACGAGACGTTTTTCAACTTTGCATGTACTTTATTAAACGACTCAGCACAGGCTACTGTGGGCCGTGACCAACACCAATAACACATTTACAGGCTTGGTCTTATCTCCTGTCTGTAGCTCTGTGTCACGACAACTCACCAACAACACGCGAACACACTGAGCACGTCCTCAATTATTCTCACTCCTCCACGGACTGATGCCTTCACTGACATACCGAAAACTCAGTAGCTTTCCCTTAACTAAACAGAACATTTCAAAATTCAGTCCGTTACAGTGTAATCTTCCCATCCTGTAGCCCTGTATGTATTGTATAATAGAAAGCTTAGAGAAACGGGGAAAATAAACAAATTACCGTAATGACGTAAAAGAACGCAGAGGAAAGGTGCGTCTCCAAGGGGAGGTTTCTAAAGTTCTAACACCGTAGCTCATAGATAAAGAGTTTACTTTATCCCTAAAACACACGCCAATTCTGGAATACGCTAATGACTCATCCTGTCAATGACTGACCACCTTATCACAGATATAAACCCTAAACAAAGATTTTTGAATGAGCTGATACAAACTCTCATTTCACCGTTGCCACAATCACAGTCTGCCTTCTTCCGGAGTGTTCCCATCTGAAACCGTTTGGTGCTGCTGAATACTGAATCACTTCTCCATCGTGTGTGCTCCTACACGAGCTGTCAGAAACACCACAGTAAGTTGAGAGACCCTTCGTGTTACGTGTTTTTGGCCTGTAGATAAAGTGGTTTACTTTACGTGAACGGGGTTAGGGGTAGTTGGTGAGTTACAAGCAGTGCTCAAAGTCTCTATGCTGTAGAAAAACCAAACTGACGAGTGTAGTCTTGTTCCGGTAAATTTCTTAATGCCAAACAATAATGCCTCGCTGTTATCGGAAAAAATATGAGGCTTTTGAAAGACTTTGACATGGAAGTAACTTTACAATGCGAGGCTGAATTAAAATCACACATATTATCAAGGAAGAAGAAAAAATGAACATGAGTTGAAATATACATAAGCGGAACAAGTGCTTAAAAAACTCTACCTTTCTCTTTTGATGGACAGTGACTTAAGAAAAAGGTAGTATACTTGAAGTTCATTTTTCTAAGTGTGCTTGAGTATAAGTATAGCAAGTAAACTACCATGTACTTGTACTAGACAGTATACTAATACTTCTTCGGACTAAATTGGAACATTTTTTAAGTTTATAAAAGTATATTTTAAGTATACTTTATAAGGTCAATTTAAATTTACAAAAGTACATTTTCAAGTATACAACAAGTCACTTAATATACTACTAGTGTTCTAGGTATATACTTCTAGTCCACATTTTAGTTTACTGAAGTATAATTTAGGTATGCTTTAATAAACAAAAAAATACTATGTTTTGCTATTTTATGAGTTAACTTGTTATACTTTAAGTATACTTGTAAGTTTTCTTAGCATTTGACTTGTAGCATACTATATATACTTGAAATATACCTAAAGTATTTCTAAAGTTAACTCATACTGTATGCACATTAGACTGCATTGTATTTACAAAATCACATGACAGAATGTTGAGAACAAATTCGATGTATTAACATTTTAAAACAAACCATACTATGACAGATCAATGTACAAAGTACTTTCATGTATGAGGTTAAAAAAACAAACTGTTAACGCTGTCTGGCCTGATATGATTAAAACAAAATGCGTTTTTGTTGAAACAGATGACACTATGTACATAACACCATTGCTAAACCCTTATGAAAGGAACTAGAGCCTGATCAATAAAGTCAAGTCAAACGTCTCTGTTTATGTGTATGTTTTAAGGTACATAAAGATAATGCAATTGAGCACACATACTATTTACTGTAAACTTTTAAACTCCAGCACTATATGATCTTGAACATTTAAGTTTATATCAGGGGTAAGACCTCAAAGCAAATCTGTGTTGTGAAAAACATTTTTATTCTGCTACATTGAAAGTAAGCACAATGACTTGATCTTATTCTGTACCTGGATCAAGATATACCATGTATTAGTACTTTGTGGCAGAACGAAGTAAAAGTATACTAAAGTACAAGTATAAGATTTACTATTAAAGTATACGTGTAAGTCTTAGTATTAACGTACTTAGTCTTAGACTTTTCTTTGTATTTTTCAGTATCAGCCAAGGATACTTACTTCTACTATTCTTAAGTCTATAAAATATAGCGTATAAAAAGTAAACCTCAAGTATATTGCCACAGTTTTAGTATAAGGTAAGTATACTTGTAGTACACTTGAATAAACTACTTTTTGCTAAGGGTGACCCGTTTTTAGAATTTTAATGCATAAGAGTACAAATTTGTCTATTGCTTCAAGGCTTTTTGATTTTGTCAGGAACCTCTATTTAAACAAAATAAAATTTAAAAAAATCACTAAATTACGAAGTGCTCTGGTAAAAATAATTACCTTTGTACTTTTAGGGTTGGTTTCTACTTGGTTATAATATAGTATCATAAAACAATAATTAGTACTTGAACTGAAATCATCAACACACTGTCAGCTCACTAACAGTGCCAGCCGAGAGCCCACTGACAGCCTGCTCCTCACCAACCCTGTGAGCTTTAGTTAGAGGCTTCTCTCTTTACCTGTTTGTCTTCCTCCCTGAACAGACAAAACAAAAGCAAAGGCACGTGTGGTGATTTTAGACTAATTCAGTTTAGAGTTGGTGACATGCAGAGTACACATCTCCAGTTTTCAGCATGTGAGAATGAGAACATCCACCTAGGGTGGAACTCAACCAAAAAACAAGTGGAGAATGTTTCTTTAGGAGCTCGGTAGTTCCCTTGTTAAGATGCACACTGAGTGAAGGGAACAAGTGCCCGAGACCCAGCCGCCGCAGCCTTGTCCAGACAGCTTCAGAGCTCACCTAGCACTCATCAACACCGACAGCAACACAAAGAGCATCAGCACCAGTATCCACCTCAGCCAGCACAGCCACAGCCACAACCCCACTGAGACCACCTGATTATGTAAAATTATTCCCGTTATGTGTTGATGACTGTAATGTATCTGAACTAGGGATGCACAGTGTTGTAGTTATCCAATATCTGATATTTAGATATTTTCTTACTCAATTTATTGCCAATACTGATTCACATTCCTTTGTGAAGAGCACAAAATCTCTACCACATTAGAATTAAGAAACAGATGCAAAACAAGAAAAAACAAAACTAGATTATATTTAAAAATGTTTTACTGTTGTGTTAGATACTGAGTGATAAGGAGAGGCATCATGGTACATTTGTACATTCTGCCAATATTCTGGCAGCTATGCACTATATCCGGCCTATAATTACAGCAGATGTACTTCAGATATGAATATTGACAAAGATTTTTACATCTGCTGATATTGATATCCTAGGATTTCATTGATGCCAATGCCGCGTGGAAACACAAGGCCGGTGTTTTGAAATTTATCCACTCTGGGACCTGTTTTCAAAAATGTGCATTTTTGGGTACCTGAAATGCCTGTACGATCAAAAACGTGTGTGTGGTTACGCCTGAATTTGTCTCCGTGTCTACAGCCCCTTAGTCTCAGCTCACTTAGACACCAGAGTTCTTGATTGAATTGACTGCCATTAGAGTGACATCATCATTATACAAGGCATGGAGACCTAGAAAAATGAATTTATAAAGATGCTTCACACTAGTTGAACCCATTTCTAAAGAGAAACTGGTTAATAATAATAATAATAATAATAATAATAATAATAATAATAATAATAATGATGCATTTTATTTATAACACTCAGTAAACGTTTGGGAACTGAGGAGACCAATTTTTGAAGCTTTTCGGGTGGAATTCTTTCCCATTCTTGCTTGATGTACAGCTTAAGTTGTTCAACAGTCCGGGGTCTCCGTTGTTGTATTTTACGCTTCATAATGCGCCACACATTTTCAATGGGGGACAGGTCTGGACTACAGTCAGGCCAGTCTAGTACCCGCACTCTTTTACTACGAAGCCACACTATTGTAACACGTGCAGAATGTGGCTTGGCATTGTCTTGCTGAAATAAGCAGGGGCGTCCATGAAAAAGACGTTGCTTGGATGGCAACATATGTTGCTCCAAAACCTGTATGTACCTTTCAGCATTAATGGTGCCTTCACAGATGTGTAAGTTACCCATGCCTTGGGCACTAATACACCCCCATACCATCACAGATGCTGGCTTTTGAACTTTGCGCCTATAACAGTCCGGCTGGTTCTTTTCCTCTTTGGTCCGGAGGACACGACGACCACACTTTCCAAAAACAATTTGAAATGTGGACTCGTCAGACCACAGAACACTTTTCCACTTTGCATCAGTCCATCTTAGATGAGCTCGGGCCCAGCGAAGTGGCGTTTCTGGGTGTTGTTGATAAATGGCTTTCGCTTTGCATAGTAGAGTTTTAACTTGCACTTACAGATGTAGCGACAAACTGTAGTTACTGACAGTGGTTTTCTTAAGTGTTCCTGAGCCCATGTGGTGATATCCTTTACACAGTGATGCCGGTTTTTGATGCAGTACCGCCTGAGGGATTGAAGGTCACGGGCATTCAATGTTGGTTTTCGGCCTTGCCGCTTACGTGCAGTAATTTCTCCAGATTCTCTGAACCTTTTGATGATATTACGGACTGTAGATGATGAAATCCCTAAATTCCTTGCAATAGCTCGTTGAGAAATGTTGTTCTTAAACTGTTCGACAATTTGCACACGCATTTGTTCACAAAGTGGTGACCCTCGCCCCATCCTTGTTTGTGAATGACTGACCATTTCAGGGAAGCTGCTTTTATACCCAATCATGGCACCCACCTGTTCTCAATTAGCCTGTTCACCTATGGGATGTTCCAAATAAGTGTTTGATGAGCATTCCTCAACTTTCTCAGTCTTTTTTGCCACTTGTGCCAGCTTTTTTGAAACATGTTGCAGGCATTAAATTCAAAATGAGCTAATATTTGCAAAAAATAACACAGTTTACCAGTTCGAACGTTAAGTATCCTGTCTTTGCTGTGTATTCAATTTAATATAGGTTGAAAGGGATTTGCAAATCATTGTATTCTGTTTTTATTTACGATTTACACAACGTGCCAACTTCACTGGTTTTGGGTTTTGTAAAATCAACCTCCAACCTCCTTACTGTACATGGCAAATTGACAATACTTTACTTCCTAGCACTAGCAAGACACTGTGTTATGCTACCACTTTAGGCCATGGCTTACATTGTCCTTCCATCAAAAGTGAAGCCAAACCAAGACAAAGTGGCTTTTGACAGCAAAGGAAAAGCCTTTTTAATGTGTCCAGTATAGTAAACAACTCCTGTAACTCTTCTTTTTTATTTAGTTGGCTCACACCTAAAATTTAGAAAATCGCAACAGAGTACTTGGCCCTATCTGCAGCAGTTTATAGCTGAAATTCTGTCACAGCTCACAGGGGCAGAGCTGATCAAAATCACTGTGGCTAATGTATTTACTACTGAACTGGAAATCATGCAACCCTCATTTAAAATAGTAGAATAATCATTTCAAGGCTTGCCAAAATCAACACCATTCAAAAGTTCCTCAAAGGAGTTTCAAACACATTTTTTTAAGTTTCCCATTTTTTTTGATATCCATGTTTTCATTTCAGATGAGGCTGGTCTGTTGTTACAGTGCTCTGCTCCTGCTTGTCCTCATTCCCAGCGCCTGTCGTGGTGCCAACATTTTGGTTTTTCCTGCCGAAGGCAGCCACTGGATCAACATGGACATTGTGCTTCAAGCTTTGCATGAAAGAGGACACAGTCTAACAGTCTTGCGTAGCACCAGGAGTTGGTACGTGAAGGAGGAATCCTCCTATTATGACTCTGTCACAGTCGAGGTGGATAAGAGTATAGATCAGGATTTGATAAGCAAGCTCTTAAAAGAAGTCATTGACTATGAGAGAGGGACTGGTCCAGTTATGGATATCCTTTCCATGACTAGGATTTTTATGGATGCTCATGAATCCTTGGCTGAGTTTGTCAGAAGATTACTGGATAACCCTGAGTTGGTAAACAAATTGAGGGACGGCAAGTTTGACCTGATGCTTACTGACCCCTGTTGGGGCGGAGGAGTCATTGTGGCCAAATACTTCAACCTTCCTTTAGTTTACAATGTCCGCTGGCTATTAGGGACAGAGGCTCACCTTGCTCTTGCTCCTTCACCGTTATCATACATTCCCATAACAGGAACTGGCAACACTGACAAGATGACCTTTTGGCAGAGAGTCAAAAATCTGGGTCTTCATCTAGTATCAGAGATACAAAATTACCTGGTTTGTAGTGTATACCAGAAAGTCTGTGACAGATATCTTGGGCCTGGTGTTGACTACAAGCAGCTGATGCTTGAGGCAGATATTTGGCTCTTTCGGGGGGACTTTGTGTTTGAGTTCCCACGTCCCACCATGCCTAATATTGTCTACATGGGAGGGTTTCAGTGTAAACCTGCAAAACCAATGCCTGAGGACCTGGAAGAGTTCGTGCAGAGCTCTGGAGAGCATGGGTTCATTTTAATGTCTCTGGGGACTTTTGTGAGTGAACTTCCTGCTGATGTGGTGGACGAGTTTGCTGCTGCATTCGCTAAATTACCTCAGAGAGTCATCTGGAGATTTAAAGGTGAAAAACCCAGAACTTTAGGCAACAACACCTTACTGGTCGACTGGATGCCACAGAATGATCTTTTAGGACATCCCAAGATTAAACTCTTTGTAGCTCATGGAGGAACAAATGGGGTTCAAGAAGCTATCTATCATGGTGTCCCAGTTGTGGGTATTCCTATTTTTTTCGACCAATACGACAACCTATTGCGTCTTAAGGAGAGAGGTGGGGCTGAGATCCTGCAACTAATATCAGTGGACAAGGACAACAACTTCCTGAAGACCGTTCAGAAAGTCATGACTGAACCCTCCTACAGAATGAACATGCAGAGGCTCTCCAGGCTGCACAGAGATAAGCCAATACAGCCACTGGACAACGCCCTCTTCTGGATAGAGTTTGTGATCAGACACAAAGGTGCAGCTCACCTGAGAACAGAGTCCTATAAGATGCCCTGGTATGCTTATTACTCCTTTGATGTATACCTGTTCCTGGTGTCAGTTTTTATTCTCATTCTTGGTACTGCTTTTAAGCTGATTAGATGTTTGTTAAATATAATGTGCAAGAAGAAACAGAAAAAGGAGTAATCATTAAATGGATACCACATGCCCTTGTACTGTACAGTGATGATGCTAATATTGATTTTGCTGACTTTGAGTGCCTGGTAAAAACAGCTTTTGATCACAATCATTAATTTTAAAAATATACTCTAAACGAAGCTTAGCAAGTTGAATAAATCATTAACACTGTTTAAAATGAATTTTTAAGGGTATAATATCAAACTTTGTCCTAATTTATGTGGTATTTGTATGAACTGACTGAATCTTGTGACCTCTCTCACAAACAATCTTGCCAAATAAAATACTTTGTTTATTTTTTTTCAATGTATTTTTCATCAGATCATACCTTCAATTTACACATCCTTACGGTGACCTTTTTCACTTGCAAAACTATATAAACAGAAATTCTAGATGTTAATTCAGATTTGGTCATTGTAACCTGGGAATTTATGTAAAGTCATGTTCAGTATTAGGGCTGGAAAATACAGTGTACATTGACTACATTGAGTAGACTTTTTGATGTACTGTGTTTTCACTCTAGATGGAGGATAAGAAGATACCATTTATAATGATGTACTGCTTTGCTAAAATAACATTTTTGTTTCATTCGGACTTTTCTGTGGTTTCCCCTCATTTCCTGCCAGTTTAGCCAACTTTTTTTCAAATAATGCTTACATGTTTGAGTAAAAATATTTATGATTGAGTTTTTGTTCTTTTTGAAACCAACAATCATCAAAATATTAAAGACTTTGTTATTTAAAACACATGGTAAAAAAAAGAAAATGTGAACACCGGTAAAATTAGTAAATTTTATCAATGTTTTGTGCTATGAGACATTGTGTATGAGTTTGTCTGCAGTTTTTGATTATTAAAATGTTACCAAAAATACTAATATTGGTTGGGTGCCTTTTTTTGTTCTGTTAACAAGTTAGTAGCAATATTATTTGACTTTTACTTGGACCATGTCATTTATTTGTGGTATTGTGGCAACTGTTTATTTCCATTAAAAAATAGAGATCAATGTTGCCCATCTAGATAAAAAGATATGCAGATACGATTTTTGGTCTGTATCACCCAGTCCTACTTTGTATAACAACTCAATTTGAGAAGAATGGCTTTGTTTTATTTTCAGGCAGTTTATGATTGCAAGGGTTAATATGAAGAGAGAGACCATCGCTGGCTCCTCAGCTGAATTCTTGTTATGGTTTATGTTTTTTCATGTCTTTCCAAAAGGCAATGTACCTAAAAATGTAAATGAAATCTTTGCAGGTTTTCTTTGTTGGAGTAGAAACATCAAGTTCTTAAAAGCTTTTGATGGTGCTTAATTTTGTGCTTTGCACTACATAAGATGAAATGATTCCTTAAGATCTTTCAGAGAATGCCATCTTTTGCAGTCAAAAGAGGGTGGGGGACTTACTTTTATCTCTCTCATTTTTATAAGATCTCCTAGTCATCTAAATTTTAAGTGTGTGCCGATTAATTTTTGAAAGGTTTACCAAGTTTCAAATGATTTTTTGATAAATATTTCAAAATACAGTTTTCAGTGTTTTTTAAAAATTTTGTATTATTATTTAGTAGTATTATTAGTATTATTACTGCTAATAATAATAATAATAATAATGATAATAAAAATGATAAGAAGAAGAAGAGATGAAATGAGAGATCTCTTTTCAAGGAAGACCTGACCAAAAATGGCATATTCATTGACATAAACACACTTGTGCAGACCAGTGAAATAATACAATCTATTTTACACGGGCTGTTTTGCATTATCATGGAAATGGTGGGCCTTGCGATTTAGGTTTGATTTAAGATGTGCCTTGAGCAAAACAATGTTTCAATACCACTGAACTATGTAGGCTACAGATTGAACTCACTTACTAGACTTCCACTGTAGTTTCTTTCTCCCAAGGTAACCATATTACATTAATAAATCAGGCAAGAAGGACATTTTTCATAACTGTCCTGTTTTTCCTTTCCAACTCACTTTGTAATTTATTCCATCTCAAAAAGCTTGCTTTACTTCCTGTTTGGAGAAAACATACTTTTATTTTGAAAGTAAAAGAGGACTTCCTGTAGTTAGCGTCAGCAGCTTTACGTCTTGGCTTCACCACTGATAAAGTTATCAAAGGGAGCGATCAAGAGATTGAATGATTGGTATTGTGGATTGATTTCTAAATGCCCTCTGAGCTGGATGTGAGCTTTTTCAACCTGGGAGGAGATGATAGAAGAAGAAGTGTTTGTTTTCCATCGGAGAGCAGGGGTGCGAAGGCATGACTGCGGCTTTACAGATGTTGAACTCGGCGTGACCTGAGGGGTAAGAGGGTAACCGTGTTGAACCCAACGTCAGATTTCGTCAGGCCTGATAGTTTGGACTAATAGATGAAGTTTTGTGCTTATGTGAATCGGACTTTTGTGTGAGCTCAGTTAGAAACTTGCAGAGATACTGAATTCCTCAGATTCCTTGTCTGTATTTCACACAGTCCATCTCGTGTGTCTGGCTTCGTGTTCATGATTACATTTTCAGACTGATACTCTACTCGTGATTCATTGAGTGTCTGCAGAGCACGCTAGGGTGAAACGTTATAAGGGTCAAACTAACTCAGCCATTTTCAAAATTGATACTTTCAATAAAATTTGAAAATCATCATTGATTGTTTTTGCAACCAAGCTTAGATTTTTCCCCCAAAAAATCACATGCACAAGCACAAATTAAAGTTACATATCAGCACATTAACGTATGCATACAGTTAGTTAACGACCCCATACTTACTTCTACCAATATTACATATACTACATCTGATAACATAACTAATAAAAATTGCTTCTCATCCTCATTTTTTCATGACACTCTCCTAGCGTTATGGTTATTGTTATACTGCAGAGTGAATTCTATAAGGTTGCTGACTGCAATGCAGCACTAAGGTGGAGGGCAATGAGTCTTAAAACAGCAATATAAAGTAGCACCGAAGCACTGCTTGCGCTGCCTCAAAGTCTGTAGGATTTTTGATTGCATTTTGGGTCCCATACCCCAAAGAGGTCAGTTATAAACACAATTATAGGATTATCCCACTTCTTAATACAAGATAAATCATGAAATGCAGATGGAAATGCACCATTAGTGGAATCTGAATCTCTCAAGTGCTTGCTGACACTTTGCTACCTAGCTAGTAGGGCAGAGTTGGTTAGAATACACACAGCCCTGACCCTGAGTTGATCAGGTCACAGTAAAATAAAAGCTTTCAGAGGAGGTAAGACCCTGAAATTGAAGTTGGGAACTAAGTGATGCTGACATTGAGGTCAATTAACTGTGGTGTGGATCCCTCATAACCTAACAGTAGCCATTCATTCATGATTCACTGATGTCTTCATAGCATTTACAATCCAAAAACTATAAATGAAGTGTTTGCCTTTTAAACAAACAAGCAAGTGTCATAAGCTTGTTTTTTTGGCACTGTGCTTATTTTTTTTAACTAATAAACCATAAAAACATTGTTTAAAATGTTTTATTTCTGTTGATGTATCCTGAGCATACTTACTCCCAGATTGACGTGTAGTATATTGTCATTCCACTGTATAACAAGACAAAATGACATAAGCTTAGCAATCGATTGTAAGTCTTTTGCATGGGGGGGCGGTGTCAGCTAACAGAGCCATGATTCGTGACATGGAAACTAACTGTGACTCAGCTGTTTGGCTGATCACACTTTTAAGTACTCCAGCTCTGCTGAAAACCCCACATCTCTGGCATGTTGCTTAATGGTTGTGTAAGTTGAGCCTCTCCTGGGAAGAGCCAGGAAACTCTTGTGGATTGTGCTGTGGGTGGGACAAAGGAAGCCTGGAGGTGTTTACGTTGACATTCTTTAGCTCTTTGCTGAGCTGCCTTTTTTGTGGTTTTGGACAAAACATAAAACCTAGGAAAGGTGGCCACTGTGAGCTTGACACTTCAAGACTTTGTTTATGGATTATGAGAAAAGAAAAGAGTAAGTGATCTTGGGTGCTGTTGTTTTTTCCCAAAAGGAATACGGGTGATTTTTGCTTTTACAAGCTGAAGTGTAATAGGAGAAGGGAGCCTGTTGACAAAGGATTAGAGGTTTCATTAACAGAAAAAATATATGTAGGAGGATTTTTTACACAGTGATTGTTTGCTTTCTCAGAAGAAAGCTGTTGAATAATTCTTTATGCAGAATCAAAACACGTCTGTGATAAATACACTACTGCTTAGGGAGACCAGTTGAATACAAATTGCATGCAGAGCTCTTGGCACAAACAGCACTCATTTCCTGAGAACAACCCCATGTGGGACAGCCCTGTGAGGGTGGTCGAAAAAAACCTTTTTTATAAACACAAATGGAAGGACTACTGGGAACATCACTGTTGTTTCCTCTTGGTTGTCTTGGGATATGCTCAGCCTTTGTGCACATTTTTTGTGGACCTTCAGTAAAAATAATCTGCTTTTTAATCTCTCACACACTTTTACTTTTAGTACTATTTACCATCGCTTCTCTTTTGAGATATATTCATTATTCTTGTACATTCTTCAGCGTGATGAGAGTGAACACTAGGGAATATTGTTCAAGGGCTGTCTGGAAGGAGACACACTGTGACTGTCAATCAGGCTGCAGACAGCTGGTGCTTCAGTGACATCTCTCTGTTAGAAGACGCTCATTATTGCTAGAGTTAATGAGGATATTTTTGGTACCAGAAGTGACTTGCATAAAAAAGTGGCGAGGGTGTGCTTGTTTCATGTAGATATGGAGCTAAAATAACGAGATCATTTACAGACAAGTCTGTGAATTAATTTGCGCATATCAGAAAGTCAAGAGCTCAGCTTTGAGATAAGGATGACTGAATCCTCTCTCTGCTTTCATGCCTCCATCTTTAAAGTAAAATGACCTTATGTAAAAGGAGCATTAGTGATATATTTTTCTGTTCGTATCTATCTGGAAAAGCCAGCAGTTTGACCACATTATTTTGCATAGTGGGGTGGGCTGGATGTGTCCTATAGCCTCACTTGTTGTTAAGTATCACAACGCTTACATTGTGGCCCCTTTATTGAGATCCATTATGTACCTCGATATAAGGGGCCACAATACCGTATCACAACAAAGAGGCCATGGTGCAATATGGATCATAATACTGAGGCCATAATAAAGTACATTTAAGATACACAAGCCACATTAACATTTGAGTGGTGGGCCTAACACATACCACCATACAGAGGGGCATGGCACTATTCGTATCATAAAATAGAGGCTGCAGTACTATATTAATCATGACCCAGAGTCCACAGTAAAATATGGTTTACGTTACGGTATCAACAACTCAACATGTACCATTATACAGAGCCTTTGTGACATATATATCAAAACAGGGAGGCTTTGTTAAAGTGTGTCATGATAGAGGCCATAGTAAGATATTTATTATGCCATACTAATACACACCATCGAGGCCATGTACATCCTGAGACAAAAAACACAATATAATACATATCAGGACACAGTGCCAAGGATATGATACTTAACACAACACAAAGGACATGTATCATGACACAAAGTATACATATAATGACACAGGAATACCATACACATTATTATGCAAAGGGTCATGGTATTGTATGTGCCAGAAAACAGAGACCATGATATGTATTGAAGCATGACACAGGGACTGCAATACAACGCATGACATGACATGGAGTCAACTGTACTATAAGTATAACTATACGGATGCACAATACTATAAATGTCATGATACAGAGGCCATGCTATGAAATTTATCATGATACAGAGGCCTTGATACTATGTGCTTCATGACACAAAGGCCACAAGACAATACAAATTATGTTATAAGGCCAAGGCATGATTTTTATCATATTACAGAAGCCGTAATATCATATGTAACATAACTTAGTGGCTAGGTGGTGAGCATGATACTGACAGTGTGTGGTTCTTATTGGTTGCTCTAGCCTAAATATGGAGTGAGAGAACTCTTAAAAAAATGTCCTTGGGATCTTTTAATTTCCAGATCACTAAAGCTCTCCCAGGTTTAACAGTTATGGGTTGTTCTGTCTGAGTAGACCCCATCTGACTCCCATTAAAAAGATCCTTTAAACAGAGACCTGGACTACTGCCACCTGTACAGTGTGGGGGTCATACACAATACATACTGCATTGTGAAACAGAGACCATGATATAATATATATTATGATGCTTAGTACTGATTTGTTGATTAATATGCACTGTCTTAATTCAATATTTCCTAAGTAAATAAATACATAAATGTATTAAAATATGGAGTCAACAATTTGTTTCATGACACAAAGGCCATGATACCATAGGTATCATGAAACATAGACCATGCCATGATATGTATGATGATGCAGAGCCCACAATATGATACTTATCGTGATAAAAAGCTCATGGTACAGTATGTGTCGTGACACAGAAGTCATGGTGCAACATGTATCCTGATATTAATGTTTTAAACACATAGGTTGAAAGACAGCAGTGCTGTTATGGGGGTTGTAAGAATTTTCCCGGCCCCAAATTTAATGTGTAGTCGAATTGAGCCAGTGTATGTGAGTTTTAAAGAATACTTCTAGTACAGATGTGTTATCCATCTCTTAACTGTGTATTTTGTTTTAGCTTTGTTCATATTGAATGAAAGTCTTACACAATGACCAACTTTGACTCTCTTTTGTCAGCTCTGCAAGGATGATCCTGACATAATTCAAGCAGAGACGCTTTAAACCGCAACCTGTAAAGACCAGCACATCTGAGTACTGAGAAGGTAACCGTTTTGTTTGTGTAGTTTTTAAAGCATTATATAAGAGATTATTTTTCTGGGTTTGAAATGCTGCTTTTTCAACGGTTCATTGCAATATTGTATAGAAAAATACATGAGCATGGAGGACACAAATGTCCTATGGTTCAGTCTTTATTATTTTCCATTTTTCTGCACATGCCTCACTGAATACTTATCTTTAAGAGCCGCAGTAGTGATTTCCTCTTCCATGGCAATGACACCTAACTTAATGTCTCGCAAAGCACGACAATGATCTGTCCCTACTTATTGCCTGTCCCTCTGACATTAAATGTTGGCTGTTATAAAACTAAATAATTCTGTACTTCTCTTATTTGGTTCACCCAATCTGACCATCATCTGTATATACTACCCCTTATCTGGATGCTTTTTTTTTTGTATATCTGAGCACAGATTAACACTTAAATAACCAAGGTTTTCTTTAGATAAGAGGCATTGCAAAAGTCAGATACTTTCTCTCATTCAGAAATCTGGTACTATTTGAATAAATGTTATTTTCATGTCATTATTATTGCATAGGGCTGGCATGCAGTACATTCCCGCTAACTTTGCTTTCTTCTCAACTTTAGGATAAAAATGCATTCACAGTGGACCTGGATCACTCTCCTGTCACTCTGTGCAATGATGGTTAATGGAGGAAAGATTCTTTTGGTCCCCATGGATGGGAGCCATTGGGTAAACATGAAAATCATAGTAGAGGGACTCCATTCAAAGGGGCATGAGATTACTGTTTTGCGATCACCAGACAGTTGGTACATAAAGGAAAACTCCCCACTCTATCATTCAATTACCCTTGAAATGGCGTCTGGATTTGATGAAGACTACATAAAGGCATTCTCAACCAAGCTTCTGCAGATCCAGAGGGAGGAGAGATCTGGCTGGGCACGTTTCAAGATGGAAATGGAACAAACACGGATAGCTGCAGAGATTAATGAGAACATGTCAAAAATGCTTGAGAAAGTTCTTCAAAACAAAGATTTCATACAGTCGCTATTTGATGGGAAATATGACATTGTCCTTGCAGATCCTGTTTATGCAATAGGGGTTATATTAGCTCACTACCTTAAGTTACCCCTCGTTTTAAATGCTAGGTGGACTAGCCATGAGGAGGCTCATTTTGTAATTGCACCCTCTCCTCTGTCTTATGTCCCACTACCAGGACTTCAGCTTTCAGACAAGATGAGCTTTTTTCAGAGAGTTCTTAATGTTCTGTGTGCCATTTTTTCACAATTTGTTGTTGAAAACAATGTCGTACGTTATTATGATGGTTTAGTTAAGAAATATTTAGGTCCAGATGCAGACTACCGCTCCTTGTTTCAGGCTGCAGACTTGTGGCTCATGAGAGTGGACTTTGTCTTTGAGTTCCCTCGTCCCACCATGCCTAATGCCATCTATATGGCAGGATTTCAGTGTAAACCTGCAAAACCACTGCCTGATGACCTAGAGGACTTTGTGCAGAGTTCTGGGGAGCATGGGGTCATCATCATGTCTCTGGGGACACTGATTGGTGAGCTTCCTGAAGACCTTACTGAAGCAATTGCTGCTGCTTTTGCCAAAGTCCCTCAGAAAGTCATCTGGAGACATACAGGTAACAAACCAGCCAGTCTGGGAAACAACACTTTACTGGTCGACTGGATGCCACAGAATGATCTTTTAGGACATCCCAAGATAAAACTCTTTGTAGCTCATGGAGGAACAAATGGAGTACAAGAGGCCATCTACCATGGAGTTCCCATCTTAGGTGTTCCACTGATATTTGATCAGCGTCATAATATGTTCAGAATTCAAGCAAGAGGAGCAGGGAAGGTCCTTGATATCACTGCTATGAATGAAGAAATCTTCCATCAGGGAATTCAGGAGGTCCTGACTGAGCCCTCATACAGGATGAACATGCAGAGACTCTCCAGGCTGCACAGAGATACTCCCATGAAGCCGCTGGACAACGCCCTCTTCTGGATAGAGTTTGTCATGAGACACAAAGGTGCAGCTCACCTGAGAACAGAGTCTTATAAGATGCCCTGGTACTCCTACCACTCAGTTGACGTCTTCTTGTTCTTGGCTGGAGTTTTGCTTCTTATACTTCTAACTGTACTCACACTGATCAGGTGTTTGTTCAACACAATGTGCAAGAAAAAGGTGAAAAGGGAGTAATCACTCAAATGATTTGTTTTTTCCATTGTGGATTGTTATTTAAAGAATAACTCAGACCACGAAGATATTAGCCAGTACACAAGTACAAAATTGTATCATTTTTATTTGACCGTAATGATTTCGTCTGTAATTATGTGGACATAAGTGTTTGGCATTTTCCAGCAGTAAAAATTTCTGAATAACGAAACTGGAATCTAATCAAGTCATTATTCTTTCTGTCATAATTTGTGCTTTGTCATCTACATTTTTTAAGGGGAGTGGCAGGAGTGCCCTAATAAGAGAGCAAGGTTATTGTGAAGAGGTAAAATGATGTAAGTATTCACAAAGGTTAGCCTCATAGGGTAGGGCAAATGTCATTAGATGTGGTTCTTGACAAATAACTGAAAAGACAACCCAGGTTGTGCTTGCTTTCTCATTAAACACTCAAATCCTGCGTTGGTGAGCAGAGAGTTAAAAATAAATAAATAAAACATAAATATATTTTTTTTTGATGTCTCCTTATTGGAACCAGGCAATAAGTCTTTCACTTATGCAAATTTTACTCATCAGCATGTTTAACTTCATCTAACATGACTTTCTAAGAGTAACCATGTTTTCATAAAAGGTGGAGACAACCTGGCAACTGGGTTAAGGTTTACAGAGATAATACATTATCTTCATCAGTGGGTGACAGCCTTTCATTATAAATCCAAAGTTTACCATGTGATTAGTTCTCCACCCTTGTATTAGTTTGTTGTAATTCCAGATGACCTTAATTGTAAATTGTAATAAACACTAGGAATGTTCATGGTCACAAACTACTTAAGCTGAGATGATAGAGGATTTTGGTCCATAACAGCAGTTAACTCTTCAAGGAACAAGTTAAAAACCCAAATTTAAACAAAAACCTCTGAAATATGGGGAAAATGTATTAAACATGCAAATGTAGTCCTGCCTCAACAAAATGGAGGCAAAGTTAAAAATTAGATGTTTTTTTTGTCATAGCTTCATTACTATACAAGAAAGCTCATACATTTAACAGTAACTTATACAATTAATATCAAAAAAAGATAAATTCATGGAATATGTATTTTTTATACAACTGCTCAGTAAGTAAAATGTGTAATTGAAGTTGTGTTGTATAAATCCTGATATTAAGCTAACCAGTGAGATTTTACATTGTCATTGTGTGATTTTATTTTCCATATCCTTAAGACATTAAAAAATTGTTCAAGTGTTTGAAGATTGAGTTCGGAGCGCAAAATCTACTATTATATCACCCAAATAAAACTTACTGCAGTACAGTATATACAGCCACAAATCTCACAACCCAGATTAAATAAACCATTTTTTCATTCAAGCATAAAGCTAACAGAGGTTCATATACACAAGGTCTTACTTCACTTTAAAATCATGTTTCAAAATTGTGAAAAGTGAGTATACGGCATACCACATGTTCAGCACTATACACACACTCTGCTCTGTTGATACCACTGCACCTCTGGTTCGCTGAACAATCATGAGTCTAAGTTTAGTATGAAGCAGTGAGTCTTGAAAATGGGAATAAAAGAAGCCTCAAATATTTATATTCCCATTATTTAGCTTCATCTTGATTTGCTTGTATTTGTTTGAGTTGAAATTTTTCTGTGGAGTTTTTTGATGTGAGTCCCAGGAAAGTCTCCACTGTAAGCTTGACATTTAAAGACTCTAGCCTCTGAGAGAAGAGTCAGCTGTAGTAAGCAGCGTTCTGTCTTAAAATGGGTGTGTACGTTTCAAACTTTCATGAGCTGATGATACTACAGAGGGAAAAGAAGACTTTTTTTGTTGTGCAGGATTAGGCCTTTCATCAAGAGGCATTGCTTTGCTTCGTCTTGTTACCATTCTGGCGTAGACGGTAAATACTTCATGTTACAAGCTGCAGATCTGTGTTTGATTTTTCTAGCTACTCTATCAATGATGTTTTCATAAAGTGACAGAAAATCCACTTCTAAGACAACTTCATACGAACCTCGCCCTGGACATTCCGGAGTGGAGACGCACCTTTACCTCCCCGGTGTCAGCAGAGCACTACCTGAAGACACACCACCCGGACCTGTGGGGCTGAATCACTGGCTGCCACGGCCTCCTCTTGACCAGCAAAACGAACAGTAACCACTGAAGCCCGTGAGAGCACCATGTAAGTTTAAGGACGGCTTGGAAATGTTGGTTGTGTTACTGTTTTTTTTTTTTTTCTTTTTCCATCCGCGCTTACCTGCCATTAAGGCTACTAACTGACTGCAATGAATAAGTCCAGCTTTACAGCCAGAGTGGCGGGGACTGAAGATTTTTTTGTCATACTGAGAAACTGTGTATATGGTGAGTGAGTTTACATCAAGCTCCCACTGGATCACATAGCTGAATTGGCTTAATATTTAGAATAACTGTCTTCATGTTATACATGTTGTTTATTGCTCTGTATGTCATTTGTAAGGTGGTAAGCACTAACGGATGTTACGTTAGATCCTAAGGCACTTTGAATGATTGACATTTCATATTTGAGTTTATGTAAACAGATTGTTCCTCATCCTACAGTTTCCAGAGAAGCTTTGAAAATGTTTCATGTTGGAGTTGTTCTTATTTATAAGTTATACTGAACTAAATTAGACAGCTTGGTTTCACTTGCCAGAGATGTTAATGTTATCGCTACCCATGATGTTTGGAAGTAACAAAGACCAGTTTCTCACTTCAAGGAGTGGGTGGGGGAGGGGAGGGGAGGGGAGAGGGATGGAGGGTTGTAGACAGGACAAATTTTATACATAATTTATTTAACTCACCGATATCCCACCCTTTTTACCTTTGCCAAGGAGGTTATGTTTTTACAGGTGTTTGTTTGTTTGTTTGTTAGCAGGATTGCACAAAAGCTACTCAACCGCCATTATTGCTCAATAACTGTCTAAATAATAATGATATCAACATGATTCTGAGTTCTAGGTGTGAGTTTTCAGGGTCAAAGAATCATATCATAATTGTTACTTTATCATGGAACTATGGCAGCAATATGTGAGCTACCTTGGCGGAGGTTTGTGCTCTCTGAGTGCTTTCTAGTTTCTCACTCAGTTCTACTTTCTTGCATTTCTTCTTCTTGTCTAAAATCCCATATCAACCCATCAAAGACGCTTTCAGCCTCTACACTTAAACTTTTGCTCATGTGATTCACTAGCTGTAGTCATACTACCCACATGTGTGCAGCCGTAACATAAGTTCTTGAGCTGGAATACTAATGGACTTAATCAGCCAACCAAGCGCCGTAAAGTTCTTTACTTTCTTAGAAGGCATAATATTGATGTAGCCTATCTACAGGAGTCTCACTTAATTGATACAGAGCACTGCAAATTAGGAAAACAATGGAAGGTCAAATATTTTATTCCTTATTTTCCTCCCTTGCAAGGGGGGTGGTCATTTTAATAAGGAAATGGATTCCTTTCCAGGCAGAACAAGTTGAGAAGCATAGAGGGGGTAGATACATTTTAGTCACGGGATATATTGGAGAACAAGCGGTCACTATGCTTAATATCTATGGACCTAACCAAGATAATCCTAACTTATGTTAACCTCCTTCTTAAAGTATCCTGTGCCCCGTCTGAGCTTAAAATTGGTGGTGATTTTAACTTGGTATTTGACTCCATTATGGATGGTTGCTCCACCCCTAAACCTTTAACCTCAGCAGCTAAGATTCTCAAAAAATAATTTTAAATCTAAATTAACTTGATGCATGGCGGGAGGGCCCTGAGCATCAGCGTGAATATAGCTATTATTTGCAGGTCCATCACAGTTTCTCTAGGATCGACACCTTCGTTATCCATGCAACAGAAATTCATCTAGTCTTTTCCTGTGAATATTTGGCTAGGATAAATTTAGACCATGCCCCCCGTTGCTGCAAATAGCCATACAGGATTCTTACACAAACTCAAAACATTGGAGGTTTCCTAACCACCTAATCAATGATGGTAACTGTACTAAACTGATTAACAAACATGTAGACTTGTTTCTATTAACAGGAAATGGGTGAGTTCTTAGACAGCCTAGATATCCCTATACTGCCAGGCACAACATGGAATGATCTTGAAAGGGAGATAACCAAACAAGAGGTATTAGATGCTATAGCGCAATTACCATCAGGAAAGGCTCCAGGGCCGAATGGGAGAATAACCTCAATTGTACATACAGTGACGAAGATTGGAAATCACTATGTGAAAGAGCACTAACCTTCTCATTTAATAGCCACCATAAACTTCTGCAATTTAACATTATCCACAGAACCTACTATACACCAGAGAGACTCCACAAGATAAGCGAATCAATCTCAGACCTTTGCCCAAGATGCAAAATAGAGACAGGCAACCTTATACGCATGTTTTGGAAATGCAATACATTAAACCATTACTGGGGATCGATATGCGAGACCCTGAAGAAGATTACCGGATCTGAAGTCCCCTGTTCCCCTAAACTAGCATTATAGGCGATACATCTGACATTCCTCTTGCCAAAAGAAATAAGCTGAGGTTTATCAAACTGGCCATGATTGCAGGTAATAAATGCATTGCCTTGCTATGGAAAAGCTCAGATCCTACTTCTGTATCCATGTGGCTAAGAGAACTTTCCTCATATATGGCATCAGAGAAAATTATGTTCAATCTCAAAAGAAAACCACACCATTTTGATAAATGCTGGTCTGGCTTTAGACACTATATGGGTTATACCTCACAGTCTGTAATGGGTTGACTAGAAGACATGTTTGATATAAGTAGACACTTTTATGCGTAGATATGTAATAACATTAGATGTGTTCATCTTCTGCCAAGATTATCAGCTGTCAATTGCACTCTTTTGTTTTATCTCTTCACCTATAACACCTTCACTTCTACTGTGGTTCCTGTCTAGGGGTGGGAGGGACTGGTCGTAAGGGATTAATTTAATTTATTTTACTCATTTATTTATCCTTTTTTATTATAATTATTGTTATAGTTATTTTATTATTATTTTTCCGCCTGCTGTTCCTTCTTTTTATTGGGTTGTTGAATTGTTGGTTTGTTAGTCTGTTTGGTATGTCTTTGATCTGCCTTAATCATTATTATTATTATTACTATGTTCATGTTTGCCATATTACAGAGGAGGTAACGTGTTTACAGCCTGTGGCAAAATGTGTGTCAGCCCTAATAGCTCATATCTTTATAGGCAACTACATCTACCATGTGGCAATTATATGTGTCCCCAAGGAATACAAGTGGAGTATAGTGACAGGTCAAGAAGGACTGGTGTGTCTCTTTATTTCATCTTAATTTAAATTTATCAGTTTATTTGTTATTGGTGATAGTGTAATTTGTTTAAAAGCTATAAGCTAGAGCTGAAAATGAGTCCAAAAAAATTTAAGACCAAAAATATAAGTAGATTATGCTTGGGTGAAAAGACATACGTTCAAAGTTTGATGAAGATCCCCCTCAAAGCACTTGAAATGTATTATCATAAACAAGGGAAAACACAAGGCTTCATGACCCTGACTTTTGACCTCCAAAATCCATTGATTGAACCTCAAATTATTGAGAACATCTGTGCAAAGTTTAACAGATATCCCACAAAGCATTGTTGATATCACTTTAAACAGCAAGAGATCATTTTAAAAAAGAGACACAATGACCCCTGACCGTAAAAAACAAATTAGTAAAGTGTCAATTTGGAATGACCAGCTGTGCAAAGTTGGGAAAAAAATCCCGAAAGGGTTCATAAAATTTCACAAACTAGAGAAAAGGTTAAACGTGAGGCCAAACAGCTTTTGACCTTGTATTTGTGAACAACTACTTTAGCAAATAGTCCAACAATTTCAGAACAATGTTTCTCAATGTACAAATGCAAGGGATTGAGGGATTTCATTATCTACAGTCCATAATATCATCAAAAAATGCTGATACTCTGAAGAAATCTTAGCACATCAGAAGCAAGGCCAAAAACCAATTTGAATGCCTGTGATCTTTGACCCTCAGGCAGTACTGCATAAATAACTAACATCATTCTGTAAAAGTTTGTTGATACATACACATATCAATGGCAACCAGTCCACATTTTATTTCACGTTCAGAAAAGGCTGAACGTGAGGCCAAACAGCTTTTGTATTTTCGGGCCTTTGATGCAATGGCAGTGTATTCAAAAACTGTGGTTTGAATGGGAGTCAATGCGGTAAAAAAAATACCCTTAGGGACTTCCGAGGGGCTTTGTTATTTCCAAAGTGTATTAAAGACTTAAAAAAAAAAAATCCTGAAATATCAAAAATCTTCAGAAAAAACACAACCTGACCAAATTTGATGCCATTTGCATCAACACAACCAAAGTTATCCACAAAAGAGTGTCCAAAAAGGTAAAATTTACCCCCAGGGATGCACATGGGTTAAATTTGATGCCCACAACACATTCCAGTTAAGGTGGGACAGCTGCAACAAAAGACTGAGATAGTTGAGGAATGCTCAAAATACACCTGTTTGGAACAATCCATGCCTTAACAGGTTAATGGGAAACAGGTAAGTGTCATGACTGGGTATAAAAGGTGCATCCCTGAAAGGCTCCTCAAGCAAAAAAATAATATATTTTTTCTATACTGAATTATGCTTTTCTCACCAAAAGTATGCTAAAAGTTTACTTGTACTTTTGTCAAAGCATATTGAAAGTACATTGTTTTTCCAATTCATATTAATTACAATGCTAACAAACATGATGACAATGCATTCTAAATATATTTTAATAAAATATAATGTAAGTTAATATATCTTAATTTGTAATTTAGCACATTTGTTGTAAGTGCATTACATGGAAAATATATTTCTATTAGTATTATAATATGTTCTTAAACGGTGTATTCATATCATACAGATTCAAATCACAACTTAAATACATTTAGTTAAAAATATATTTTTTAATTATTATATTCTAAGTACGTTTTAAATTTATTGACAGCAAGTTGTTCTCAAGAGACATTTGTTGAAAGACATACTTAAATTATAATAAATAAAAGTGTATTTTTAATGATCATATTTTAAGTACTTTATCAATAGATTCATCACAAGTTCTCCTCAACATGTATTTATGGTAAGATATACTTAAATTATAAGAAATAAAAGTGTATTTTTAATAATTACATTTTAAGTACCTTATCAATAGATTAATCACAAGTTCTAATCAACATGCATTTATCTTAAGATATACTTCAATTACGATAAATAAAAGTGTGTTTTTAATTATTACATTTTAACTACTTCATCAATATATTCCTACTAACCTTGTTTTAAGATGCATTTGTTGTAAGACATATTTATATTTACTGTCCTTTTATAGTATATTCATAGGTACTGCTCAACCTGCACTTACTAGGTGTATTTTAATATTCTAATTACAACTGTATTTTCACCAAAACTTAGTTCAAGGCATTCAAGTATAAATTTTCATAATTGTTGTGCAAAATGCATAATACTTTAACTATGCTTTATTATACTTTGTTAAGTGCATTAATGAATGTGTTCATAGATTATATTAATATATTTCTTATATTCATATATTTCTTATAGTACTCTTTCTTACAGTATACTTTCAAAAGACATGGTCAGAAATGTGTTTAATATAAAAAAAAACAAAAAAAACAGCAACTTGTTGGATCCTGAAAAGTAAGCTGTAAGCCCATTTGATACTTTCACTGCCACCCCCTCCCTCCAGCCTCTGGTCTTTGCTTTAAACTGTTTTGCACTTTATTTTTTAAAAAATGTCTTCATTCATGAAAAAAGAAAATGTTTTGTGAATTCAGCTGATGTTCAGCTCATACTTAAAGCACTTTGTACTAGAACCTTGTAAGTTCAGATGTTCAGCTCATATTAAAAGCACTTTGTACTAGAACATAGTAAGTTCTGATGTTCTGGTCATACTAAAAGCACTTTGTACAAGAACATAGTAAGTTCTGATGTTCAGGTCATACTAAAAGCACTTTGTACTAGAACTTTGTAAGTTCTGATGTTCTGGTCATACTAAAAGCACTTTGTACTAGAACATTGTAAGTTCTGATGTTCTGGTCATACTAAAAGCACTTTGTACTAGAACTTTGTAAGTTCAGCTGATGTTCAGCTCTTAGTACTTTGCGAGCGCTGCAAGCACTTTATTTTGTGTTCCATGAAGTGAAATAAAAGACACACATGGTCAAAGATAGAAGTTGTACAAAGGTTTCTGTCACACTCATCAGGTTATATTTATCACCTGTATTGAATGGTTAAGTAGGTGATTTGTTGATTGAATTTGTCATGTTACTGCTATTGCTGCTGTAGAATGTGGAGAAAATGCAGTCTCAGTAAATTGTAAGTAAATACATTTGTAGATTGTATTTTTAATACATTATAAATACACTAAGTACAACCAGCTTTCAGTGTAATAAGTTCAAGTATATTAAGCATTAATATATTACTAGTACAATAGTATTTTAACAATAAAAAGTATACTTTAGACTAGTATATTAAGTACAAATATACTATTAGTTAAATAGTAGTATATTACTAAGAAGTACACTGTAGAGTAGTATATTTGAAATTGACTAACAGCATATTTTCATTTGAATAGTTTTGTGTTCTTTTTACATAATTATTACATTCATAATATAATTTAGATGACTGAAAGGTATATTTAAACTATATTATATCATAGTACTGTTATTAACAAAGTAATAGTATATTTTAAGTTAATTTAATTAATACTAAATATGTACTCGATATACATTTAAAAATACACTGAAAATGTAATTAAAGTATATTTTTAACCCCTTCGGAAAAGTGTACTTGGGATACTGAAAGTATATTTTCAATTACACAATATTTTTTTTGCCGTGAAAGGGTTAAAAAAGTATAGGATAAATATACTTAAGATATGATTTAGTACATCTTAAGTGCAACTTCAAGTATACTAAGTACAACTTCAGTGGTTTCAAAAAAACACAATTTAAATACAAATATGTTTCAAGTACAAATGAGTAGATTTAATATACTTTTAGAACATATACCTAAGTATATATTTTTTTCGCTTGGGTCGGTCCCTCCCAGGCAAGGACGGGGTGAGGTTCAACACTTGTGAACAACTGCGTTAGCAAATAGTCCAACAATTTCAGAACAATGTTTCTCAATGTACAAATGGAAGGGACTGAGGGATTTCATCATCTACAGTCCATAATATCATCAAAAAATGCCAATAATCTGGAGAAATCTTAGCACATCAGTATTAAGGCCAAAAACCAACACTGAATGCCTGTGATCTTCGACCCCTCAGGCAGCATTACATAAAAAACTAACATCATTCTGTAAAAGTTTGTTGATACATACACATATCAAAGGCATCCAGAAATGCTGCTGCCTTCCCTGGGTCCGAGCTGACCTGAGATAAACTGGTGCAAAGTCAAAAAGTGTGCTGTGGTCTGATGAGTCCACATTTCAAATTGTTTGTGGAAAACATAGATGACTTGTGGTCCAGACTAAAGAGGAAAAGGACTGTTAGCAGGTTAGCAGGTTAACCCACGTTGAAAAAGCCTGCGTTGACCCGCTAATTTTAGTGTGAAAGTGGTAATTGAGTGTTGTTAAAAGATGATGTAGCACGGTGGTAAACATGTCCCCTGAATATTTGCAAAAAAAAGCTTTGGTTTTTCTGGCTTTCTTGTGTATCAAATTGAATATAGGTCGAAAAGGATTTGCAAATCATTGCCTTTAGTTTTTATTTGCATTTTACACAACATCTCAACTTCATTAGGACTTAAGTTTGTGTTAACAGCAGGCAAGTCAACATACTCCACAACACTGACCATAAACGTCTGCAGCCCTGCAGGCTAGTGACATCATATAATAGGGTGTAAATGAATGACTTTGAACTTTCTTATCTCAGATGTTTCGTGGTACATATAATTCAGTGACAAAGTTTCTCTCAGCTAAAGCCAGAGAGGAATAGCAAAGGCATTGCTCTGTGGATTCTAGACAACATTGCAGACAATACATGGTAAACCAAAATCAGGTAACAACTGCATTCCCTAAACTTTTCGTAGTTCAAACTGTTGTGCCTCCAAAAGCTGACTGTCACATAATGCCTGCAAACCAAATATTCGCTTGGTGTTTTCACTAGATTTGCTCAGGTCTATGTCTTTTTTGCAAATAATTTATTTGTACATATATGCATATATATATATGTTCCATATGTATGTATATTTGACCTCAATGCGTCCATTTATCCTGATGTTGATGAGAATGATGCAGTATTTATGCAACTGTCTGTAGATACTTGACAATTATGCCCTTATGTTAAATACACTGTATTTAATATCATGTGTGTACCAACAGTAAGGCCTCTGGTCCTGAAAATGATGTATCTAAGAATGTATTTACTTTAAAGCTTATATGAAATTCATTGACATTTTCCATTAAGATAAATTCATAAATGGTAGCGCTCAGTGAATTTTATACAGTATTGTTCAATATCTTTTTGCTGGGGGTTGTTTATTGGGTCCTGCATCACCTCTATGAGGAGACAACAGATGGAAAGTAGTGGCCTGCTAAATCTAGTGGAACCATCATTTCATTTGTCGACGTGATCATTATAATCACATGCTGTCCTTCAACAAATAAACAGATTTAAATAAAATAGTTTGAAAACATTACTGCATTAAATAAACAGTTACTTCAAACTCACTGTAGCCAGCTAATGAAAACAAAAACAGAGCTTGTTCTACGAGTTCTACAATGAAGACTGGCATAAGAACATTTTTTATGAAAAAATATTAATTTGTACCCTGTAACTTTGAATAAATGTTGATGGGGTATGTTGACAAAAATATTAAAACGTGTTAACAGTACATGTACTTTATATGATTTTATATGTTTTTAATCTGATTTCAGAACAGAAATGAATGCACAATGGGTCTGGATCACTGTCTTCATGCTCTGTCCAATCCTGGTTCATGGAGAAAAGATTCTTGTGTTTCCAGTGGACGGAAGCCACTGGGTAAACATGAAAATCATAGTCGAGGCGCTCCATTCAAGGGGGCATGAGATTACTGTTGTGCGATCACCAGATAGCTGGTACATCAAGGAAACCTCCCCGCTCTACACTTCACTTACACTCGAGATGGATTCTGGATTTGATGAAGACTCAATGAAGGACTTCGTACGAAATTTGCTTGATTTGCAACGGCAGGGCAGATCTGGCTGGGCACGTTTCAAGCTGGAAATGGAACAAGCACATGCAGTTGCAGAGTTTCATGAGACAACTTCCAAAATGCTTGAGACGCTTTTTGAAAACAAGAAACAGATGCAATTGATACAAGATGCCAAATATGACCTTGTCCTCACAGACCCTGCCATACCAACAGGTGTTATACTAGCCCACTACCTCAAGTTGCCCCTAGTCTTTAATGTCAGGTGGACGAGTCATGGTGAGGGCCATTTTTCAATCGCGCCCTCTCCTCTTTCTTATGTTCCAATACCAGGAACTGAGATGTCAGATAAAATGAGCTTTTATGAGAGAGTTATTAATGTTATGGTTTATATCTTCTCTCAGTTTCAGATTTCTAAGTTTATTCTACCATATTATGATGAATTGTTAAAGAAATATTTGAGTCCAGATGCAGAGCTTCATGCCCTGTTACAGGCTGCAGACTTGTGGCTCATGAGAGTGGACTTTGTCTTTGAGTTCCCTCGTCCCACCATGCCTAATGTCATCTACATGGGAGGGTTTCAGTGTAAACCTGCAAAACCACTGCCTGGTGACCTGGAGGACTTTGTGCAGAGTTCTGGAGAGCATGGGGTCATCATCATGTCTCTGGGGACACTGATTGGTGAGCTTCCTGAAGACCTTACTGAAGCAATTGCTGCTGCTTTTGCCAAAGTCCCTCAGAAAGTCATCTGGAGACATACAGGTAACAAACCAGCCAGTCTGGGAAACAACACTTTACTGGTCGACTGGATGCCACAGAATGATCTTTTAGGACATCCCAAGATAAAACTCTTTGTAGCTCATGGAGGAACAAATGGAGTACAAGAGGCCATCTACCATGGAGTTCCCATCTTAGGTGTTCCACTACTATTTGATCAGCGTGATAACCTGTTCAGGATTGAATCAAGACAAGCTGGAAAGGTCCTTGATATCGCAACCATTAATGAAGAAATCTTCTATCAGGGAATTCAGGAGGTCCTGACCGAGCCCTCATACAGGATGAACATGCAGAGACTCTCCAGGCTGCACAGAGATACTCCCATGAAGCCACTGGACAACGCCCTCTTCTGGATAGAGTTTGTCATGAGACACAAAGGTGCAGCTCACCTGAGAACAGAGTCTTATAAGATGCCCTGGTACTCCTACCACTCAGTTGACGTCTTCTTGTTCTTGGCTGGAGTTTTGCTTCTTATACTTCTAACTGTACTCACACTGATCAGGTGTTTGTTCAGAGCAATGTGCAAGAAAAAAGTGAAAAGGGAGTAATCACTCAAATGATTTATTTTTATCCACTGTGGATTGTTATTTAAAGAATAACTCAGACCACGAAGATATTAGCCAGTACACAAGTACAAAACTGTATCATTTTTATTTGACCATAATCATTTCGTCTGTGATTATGTGGACATAAGTGTTTGGCATTTTTCAGCAGTAAAAATTTCTGAATAATAAAACTGGAATCTAATCAAGTCATTATTCTTTCTGTCATAATTTGTGCTTTGGCATCTACATTTTTTAAGGGGAGTGGCAGGAGTGCCCTAATAAGACAGCAAGGTTATTGTGAAGAGGTAAAATGATGTAAGTTCTCACAAAGGTTAGCCTCATAGGGTAGGGCAAATGTCATTAGATGTGGTTCTTGACAAATAACTGAAAAGACAACCCAGGTTGTGCTTGCTTTCTCATTAAACACTCAAATCCTGCGTTGGTGAGCAGAGAGTTAAAAATAAATAAATAAAACGTAAATATTTCTTGTTTTGATGTCTCCTTATTGGAACCCGGCAATAAGTCTTTATTTAGTAAAAGAGGAGGTTTATCGCAAATGGTTTGTGTACTGCAGTTTTCAGAGTTTTGAAAACAAAAAAGTTTTAGAAATTGCAACTTTTTGTTTTCCTTTAAACTACATAGAATAGGAAATAAAATAACAGCACCACAATTACATCATCTAAGTGGTTCTTCAGGAGTATACACATGAAAACCTCTTTCACTTATGCAAATTTTACTCATCAGCATGTTTAACTTCATCTAACATGACTTTCTAAGAGTAACCATGTTTTCATAAAAGGTGGAGACAACCTGGCAACTGGGTTAAGGTTTACAGAGATAATACATTATCTTCATCAGTGGGTGACAGCCTTTCATTATAAATCCAAAGTTTACCATGTGATTAGTTCTCCACCCTTGTATTAGTTTGTTGTAATTCCAGATGACCTTAATTGTAAATTGTAATAAACACTAGGAATGTTCATGGTCACAAACTACTTAAGCTGAGATGATAGAGGATTTTGGTCCATAACAGCAGTTAACTCTTCAAGGAACAAGTTAAAAACCCAAATTTAAACAAAAACCTCTGAAATATGGGGAAAATGTATTAAACATGCAAATGTAGTCCTGCCTCAACAAAATGGAGGCAAAGTTAAAAATTAGATGTTTTTTTTGTCATAGCTTCATTACTATACAAGAAAGCTCATACATTTAACAGTAACTTATACAATTATAAATCAAAAAAAGATAAATTAATGGAATATGTATTTTTTACACAACTGCTCAGTAAGTAAAATGTGTAATTGAAGTTGTGTTGTATAAATCCTGATATTAAGCTAACCAGTGAGATTTTACATTGTCATTGTGTGATTTTATTTTCCATATCCTTAAGACATTAAAAAATTGTTCAAGTGTTTGAAGATTGAGTTCGGAGCGCAAAATCTACTATTATATCACCCAAATAAAACTTACTGCAGTACAGTATATACAGCCACAAATCTCACAACCCAGATTAAATAAACCATTTTTTCATTCAAGCATAAAGCTAACAGAGGTTCATATACACAAGGTCTTACTTCACTTTAAAATCATGTTTCAAAATTGTGAAAAGTGAGTATACGGCATACCACATGTTCAGCACTATACACACACTCTGCTCTGTTGATACCACTGCACCTCTGGTTCGCTGAACAATCATGAGTCTAAGTTTAGTATGAAGCAGTGAGTCTTGAAAATGGGAATAAAAGAAGCCTCAAATATTTATATTCCCATTATTTAGCTTCATCTTGATTTGCTTGTATTTGTTTGAGTTGAAATTTTTCTGTGGAGTTTTTTGATGTGAGTCCCAGGAAAGTCTCCACTGTAAGCTTGACATTTAAAGACTCTAGCCTCTGAGAGAAGAGTCAGCTGTAGTAAGCAGCGTTCTGTCTTAAAATGGGTGTGTACGTTTCAAACTTTCATGAGCTGATGATACTACAGAGGGAAAAGAAGACTTTTTTTGTTGTGCAGGATTAGGCCTTTCATCAAGAGGCATTGCTTTGCTTCGTCTTGTTACCATTCTGGCGTAGACGGTAAATACTTCATGTTACAAGCTGCAGATCTGTGTTTGATTTTTCTAGCTACTCTATCAATGATGTTTTCATAAAGTGACAGAAAATCCACTTCTGAAAACAATGTAACACTGTCCACAATGAGCATCCAAGGTCTCTGTAGAGCTCTTTATGAACTGGCCATATTACAGAGGAAGTAACGTGTTTACAGCCTGTGGCAAAATGTGTGTAAGCCTTAATAGCTCATATCTTTATAGGCAACTACATCTACCATGTGGCAATTTTATACTGCCTGGCCAAAAAAAAAAGTCGCCACCACAAAAAAGGTCACACACACTTATATTTTGTTGGACCAACTTTAGCTTTGATTACAGCACGCATTCGTTGTGGCATTGTTTCAGTAAGCTTCTGCAATGTCACAAGATTTATTTCCATCCAATGTTGCATTAATTTTTTCATCAAGAGCTTGTATTGATGATGGAAGAGTCTGACCACTGCGCAAAGCCTTCTCCAGCACATCCCAAAGATTCGCTATAAGGTTAAGGTCTGGACTCTGTGGTGGCCAATCCATGTGTGAAAATGTCTCATGCTCCCTGAACCACTCTTTCACAATTTGAGCCCGATGAATCCTGGCATTGTCATCTTGGAATAGGGAAGAAAAAATCCATTGATGGAATAACCTGGTCATTCAGTACATTCAGGTAGTCAGCTGACCTCATTCTTTGGGCACATAATGTTGCTGAACCTAGACCTGACCAACTGCAGCAGCCCCAGATCATAGCACTGCCCCCACAGGCTTGTACAGTAGGCACAAGGCATGATGGGTGCATCACTTTACCTGCCCCTCTTCTTACCCTGATGAGCCCATCACTCTGCAACAGGGTAAATCTGGACTCATCAGACCACATGACCTTCCTCCAGGACAGTTCTTAATCCAATTTTAGTAGTTTCTGCAATCTCCTTAGATGTTTTCTCTTCTTGATGCATGCCAATGATTTGACCCTTTTTGAACAGACTAACATCTTTTCCATGAACACAGGGTGTGTCTTTTGACATGGTTGTTTAGGAAATGAGAAGCTTCTCATTGCATCAGCTTGGGTTTAATAACTTGTTGCCAGCTGAAAGATAATCGCCCAAGCAGTAATTATCCAGTTGGAGGCTAGTACCTACTTGCTTAGTTAAATCCAGGTGGTGATGTTTTTTTTGGCCAGGCAGTGTATGTGTCACCAAGGTATACAATTGGAGGACACTGAGAGTACAGTGACACGTCAAGAAGAAGGACTGGTGTGTCTCTTTATTTCAATCTTAATTTATATTTATCAGTTTATTTGTTATTGGTGGTAGTGTAATATGTTTAAAAGCTCCAAGCTAGAGCTGAAAATGAGTCCAAAAAAACTTAAAAATTTAAGACCAAAATCTAAGTAGGTGATCCTTGGGTGAAAAGACATATGTTCAAAGATCCCCCTCAAAGCACTTGAAATGTATTATCATAAACAAGGGAAAACACAAGGCTTCATGACCCTGACTTTTGACCTCCAAAATTAGTTGATTGAACCTCAAATTATTGAGGACATCTGTGCAAAGTTTGACAGATGTCCCACAAAGCATTGTTGATATCACTTTAAACAGAGAGAGATCATTTTTTTTAAAAAAAGACACAATGACCCCTGACCGTAAAAAACAAATTCATAAACTGTCAATGTGGAATGACCAGCTGTGCAAAGTCTGGAAAAATCCCTAATGGGTTCTTAAAATTTCACAAACTAGAGAAAAGGTTGAACGTGAGGCCAAACAGCTTTTGACCTTGTATTTTTGAACAACTGCATTAGCAAATAGTCCAACAATTTCAGAACAATGTTTCTCAATGTACAAATGCAAGGGATTGAGGGATTTCATTATCTACAGTCCATAATATCATCAAAAAATGCTGATACTCTGAAGAAATCTTAGCACATAAGAAGCAAGGCCAAAAACCAATTTGAATGCCTGTGATCTTTGACCCTCAGGCAGGACTGCATAAAAAACTAACATCATTCTGTAAAAGTTTGTTGATATGTACACATATCAATGGCAACCAGTCCACATTTTAAATTGTATGTGGAAAACATAGATGACTTGTGGTCCGGACTAAAGAGGAAAAGGACTGTCCAGATAATTATCAGAGCAAAGTTCAAAAGCCAGAAACTGTGATGGTAGGGGTGTGTGTTTGTGCCCAGGGCAAGGGTAGGTCGCACATCCGTAAAGGCACCATTGATGCATTCAGGCCATCCGGGCGATGTATCTTTCAGGGACACCCCTGCTTTTTTCAGTAAGACAATACCAAGTCATGTTCTGCATGTTTCATCAGCTTGGCTTTGTGGTAAAGGAGTGTGGGTACTAGACTGACCTGCCTGCAGCCCAGACCTTTCTTCCATTGAAAATGGGAACAATGAAGACCCTGAACTGTTTGGCAACTGAAGTTGTACATAAAGCAAGATTAGGGGAGAATCCCACCTACAAAGCCTCAACAACTAGTTTCCTCAGGTCCCAAATCAATCAATCACCCAATCCAACTTCATCTGTACAGCACTTTTACACAAATAATGTAGCACAAAGTGCTTTACATTAAAAAAAAAAAAAAACATAGATAAGTGAACAAATAAATATACAAAACTCTACCCACTCTCCTAAATTCACATTCAGCACACACAGACACACACTTGTGCTCATTGAGTGTTGTTATAGGGTGATATAACACAGTGGTAAACATGTCCCCTGAATATTTGCAAAAAAAAAATTTTTTTTTTGGCTTTCTTGTGTATCAAATTGAATATAGGTCGAAAAGGATTTGCAAATCATTGCATTTTGTTTTTACTTACATTTTACACAACATCTCAACTTCATTAGGCCTGAAGTTTGTGTAAACAGCAGGCAAGTCAACATACTCCACAACACTGACCATAAACGTCTGCAGCCCTGCAGGCTAGTGACATCATATAATAGGGTGTAAATGAATGACTTTGAACTTTCTTATCTCAGATGTTTCGTGGTACATATAATTCAGTGACAAAGTTTCTCTCAGCTAAAGCCAGAGAGGAATAGCACAGACATTGCTCTGTGGATTCTAGACAACATTGCAGACAATACATGGTAAACCAAAATCAGGTAACAACTGCATTCCCTAAACTTTTCGTAGTTCAAACTGTTGTGCCTCCAAAAGCTGACAGTCACATAATGCCTGCAAACCAAATATTCGCTTGGTGTTTTCACTAGATTTGCTCAGGTCTATGTCTTTTTTGCAAATAATTTATTTGTACATATATACATATATATATATGTTCCATATGTATGTATATTTGACCTCATAATGTGTCCATTTATCCTGATGTTGATGAGAACGATGCAGTATTTATGCAACTGTCTGTAGATACTTGACAATTATGCCCTTACGTTAAGTACACCGTATTTAATATCATGTATGTACCAACAGTAAGGCCTCTGGTCCTGAAAATGATGTATCTAAGAATGTATTTACTTTAAAGCTTATATGAAATTCATTGACATTTTCCATTAAGATAAATTCATAAATGGTGGCGCTCAGTGAATTTTATACAGTATTGTTCAATATCTTTTTGCTGGGGGTTGTTTATTGGGTCCTGCATCACCTCTATGAGGAGACAACAGATGGAAAGTAGTGGCCTGCTAAATCTAGTGGAACCATCATTTCATTTGTCGACGTGATCATTATAATCACATGCTGTCCTTCAACAAATAAACAGATTTAAATAAAATAGTTTGAAAACATTACTGCATTAAATAAACAGTTACTTCAAACTCACTGTAGGCAGCTAATGAAAACAAAAACAGAGCTTGTTCTACGAGTTCTACAATGAAGACTGGCATAAGAACATTTTTTATGAAAAAATATTAATTTGTACCCTGTAACTTTGAATAAATGTTGATGGGGTATGTTGACAAAAATATTAAAACGCATTAACAATATATGTACTTTGCATGATTTTATATGTTTTTAATCTGATTTCAGAACAGAAATGAATGCACAATGGGTCTGGATCACTGTCTTCATGCTCTGTCCAATCCTGGTTCATGGAGAAAAGATTCTTGTGTTTCCCATGGACGGAAGCCACTGGGTAAACATGAAAATCTTAGTTGAGGCGCTCCATTCAAGGGGGCATGAGATTACTGTTGTGCGATCACCAGATAGCTGGTACATCAAGGAAAACTCCCCGCTCTATGCTTCACTTACACTTGAGATGGATTCTGGATTTGGTGAAGACTCAATGAAGGACTTCGTACGAAATTTGCTTGATTTGCAACGGCAGGGGAGATCTGGCTGGGCACGTTTCAAGCTGGAAATGGAACAAGCACATGCAGTTGCAGAGTTTCATGAGACAACTTCCAAAATGCTTGAGACGCTTTTTGAAAACAAGAAACAGATGCAATTGATACAAGATGCCAAATATGACCTTGTCCTCACAGACCCTGTTTTACCAACAGGTGTTATACTAGCCCACTACCTCAAGTTGCCCCTAGTCTTTAATGTCAGGTGGACGAGTCACGGTGAGGGCCATTTTTCAATCGCACCCTCTCCTCTTTCTTATGTTCCAATACCAGGAACTGAGATGTCAGATAAAATGAGCTTTTATGAGAGAGTTATTAATGTTATGGTTTATGGCTTGTCCCAGTTTCAGATTTCAATTATTGCACCATATTATGATGAATTGTTAAAGAAATATTTGAGTCCAGATGCAGAGCTTCATGCCCTGTTTCAGGCTGCAGACTTGTGGCTCATGAGAGTGGACTTTGTCTTTGAGTTCCCTCGTCCCACCATGCCTAATGTCATCTACATGGGAGGGTTTCAGTGCAAACCTGCAAAACCACTGCCTGGTGACCTGGAGGACTTTGTGCAGAGTTCTGGGGAGCATGGGGTCATCATCATGTCTCTGGGGACACTGATTGGTGAGCTTCCTGAAGAACTTACTGAAGCCATTGCTGCTGCTTTTGCCAAAGTCCCTCAGAAAGTCATCTGGAGACATACAGGTAACAAACCAGCCAGTCTGGGAAACAACACTTTACTGGTCGACTGGATGCCACAGAATGATCTTTTAGGACATCCCAAGATAAAACTCTTTGTAGCTCATGGAGGAACAAATGGAGTACAAGAGGCCATCTACCATGGAGTTCCCATCTTAGGTGTTCCACTAGTATTTGATCAACGTGATAACCTGTTCAGGATTCAAGCAAGACAAGCTGGAAAGGTCCTTGATATCTTCACTATGAATGAAGAAATCTTCTATCAGGGAATTCAGGAGGTCCTGAACGAGCCCTCATACAGGATGAACATGCAGAGACTCTCCAGGCTGCACAGAGATACTCCCATGAAGCCACTGGACAACGCCCTCTTCTGGATAGAGTTTGTCATGAGACACAAAGGTGCAGCTCACCTGAGAACAGAGTCTTATAAGATGCCATGGTACTCCTACCACTCAGTTGATGTCTTCTTGTTCTTGGCTGGAGTTTTGCTTCTTATACTTCTCACTGTACTCACACTGATCAGGTGTTTGTTCAGAGCAATGTGCAAGAAAAAAGTGAAAAGGGAGTAATCACTCAAATGATGTGTTTGTTCCTCTTATCATATTTAATAGCTGCACTGGTACTCCTTCCACTCCTTGCTTCTTATGCTTGTAACAGCTTTCACGTTTATTAGATGTTTGTACAATAAAATGTTTGAAAATTAGGTGAAAAGAGAGTAATAGTTGGAATTTACAAAGCAAAATATATCTGGTGGTGGGGGGGTGTCAATTAAGGTCATTGCAAACTTTTGATGGGAAAACACTTTTGATGGGGTTTAAAATGTCAATTACCCAATATAAAGGGACTTGTATGTGTACATTTAATGTGATTGATCATTATTATTACATATGTGATTGTATAAAATAACTGCATAAAACCTTGTTCATGAGCAATACATCTGAATAAAAAAAAGTCTTAAAATGTTATCACATCTATTATTTCCAGCTGCAGTATGAGTGATCTGTATTTAATTATTGCTCAGGCAAAACAGTACTGCACCTAATAAATCATGTCCAACAGTAAACAAGATAGTGTGGGTTAATGTGAACAGGGGTAAACCACATGATAGTTTATCAATGTTATCCTAATTGCTTTAGATAGATGTAATCAAAATGAGGCATCATGAATACTAGTCACTTGTTTAAGCATTTCTTTTTACCTATTCAATGTTTTCAGTCATATGTAAATGTTTAATCCCTTTTCTAACCTTAAAATTAAACTTAAAACAACTTTTCTTTCTTTAGATATGACTCTTGTAGTCCATCTGAGAAAGTTATCAAGTGAAGCCGTGATGAGTCTTCAAAAGCTGAAGTGAGTTAACATTTTGGCATGTTCAGGTCTCTCTGCACAGGGCCATGGAGAACACAAGCATAATAGATTTTAATGTTTCCTACAAAAACAAAACCAGCAAAAATATCTGGCAATGCCCCACTTGGTAATTTAAAAATATGTTTGCTTAAAAATTGCTAATCTAGACTTCAGGTCTGGCTGGGACATAAAAAGTCAATATTTTTCATTGTCTTAAAAAAGGTAATGTAAGCCACAAAACTGATAAGCTATTGGCTTTAAACTTGATCATGTCTACTACAGAAGACATCAAAGCATTAAAAATTCTGGAGCTTAAAGAGGAATATTATGATGGATTGTTAAAGTTTTGGTGTCCATGTTGTTGTTCCAGAATAGCCTGATATTAGCTTTAACTTATGCCAATAACATTTACACTTCAAGAATAATCAAAGCAGCAGACATCTGTAAATATTTTCAGGATGAACAAAACATCTAAGTTTCACAAAGTTATTTCCCATTGAGATGACGCTCAGCAATGATCCAAATTCCACTGAAAAGAAATAGTCCTTTTTAGCCCCGCTCATATTTTCCACTATAAAATATAAAAATGATCGAAGACAAGAATTTCTAAGGTAAAATGAATGTATGGTCTGCAGGATATTTATATCGGTGATAGTGTTAAAGAAACATCAATAAAATAGCGCACAACATCTCTCCTTAGACACTAAATCTACAGCCAGTTATGTAACAATCAAAGTTCATTTCCACACTATGGTAGCTGACAAATAAAGCATGGGGATATTGGCTCAGAGGCAAATTTAAAAAGAAAGTTAAGCAATTTTGAAGTGGGGTTATATGAGATTCATGTCATTGGTAAATACATGTGTCACAGTGATGACAGTCACTTAAAAGGGTAAAACAGCGATGTAAGCTTGGCTGCATTTAGCTGCAGTGAGGTTGAAGGAAATTTTAGTTAAAAACAATGTCAGGGTGATTGCATGCTGTATTTGACACTGCTTTTTATGTGTTTTCACTTATAACTGACAAAGGCATGCAGAGTGCTAGGGCCCCTACAGCAGGGGTGTATAGTCTGATTTACACACGCACACACACACGTACATATATATATGTATGTGTGTGTGTGTGTCTCTCTCTCTCTGCATGCGCAACACACTGCAAAGCGCTGCGTATTCTGACACTTTTCTGTCAGAACCAGCATTAACTTCTTCAGCAATATGATCAACAGAAGCTTGTCGATTGGATTGGATCACATGAGCCAGCTTTTGACCCCCACATGCATTAATGAGCCATGGCCGCCTATCACCCTGTAGCTGGTTCACCACTGTTCCTTCCCTGGACCACTTCAAATAGATACTGACTACTGCAGACTAACCTGACATGCCAGACGGACAGTTCCACATATCCACCACGGAAATATTTCACTAGTCCTGCAGAATTTCATACAATGAATCAGGCAGGTCCATCTGCTCTGCAAGGTTAGCTGCAGACAGGGAGCACGCCACAAGAGCTGCCAGTTTTCAAGATGCTCTGACCCAGTGGTCTAGCCATCAGAATATGGCACTTGTAAAACTCACTCAAACCCTAAAAATCGCCCATTTTTCCTGCTTCTAACACATCAGCTTCAAGGACAAACTGGCCACTTGCTGACTTATATATCCCACCCGCTAACATGTGCCATGATGAATAAATAATCAGTGCTATTCACTTCATAATAATCATTAAATTATGTCTGATTGGTGTAAATTTCATCCTGACAAAAGGAATAAGTACAGTGCAGTTTTTTAATCATGGTTTAACTTAGCCAGCAAAGGTTATGTCCGCTTAAAATATATGTCAGAGGTTTAGCTGTCATTCATCTATTTTTAGTTTTGTTTATGATACCTGCTTAAAGTTCAACTACATGGCTGACTTGGACTCCCCTTTGTACTTTCTTATCACCTGTGTGTTAGACAAAAAATTACTATTGCTACGTCCATCTCATGTTGAAACCTGAAAGGACCAGCTTGTGAACTTCTCTCTGGAAAGGAGAAATATCCCAAGGTATACATTTGATGCCAAAAAAGGTAACTGACATTTTTTTTTTTATCTTATATAATATAAATGACTAGTCCTTGTCAACTTTTAACCACATGTTGCCCTTGATCACTTCTAACAGTGCATCATAAGTAATCCATGGTGTCATTAATTCAGTGGCCACATCAAACATTTACTGAAAATAAAAATGACAATTTTAGCTTGATTGTAAACTAAATTTGGTTTTCTGGAATAAAAATAACAACAACTGGCCACACATTTAAAGAGCAGGACAAAAAAGATGAATGTAAGAACATTTTTAATTGGCTGTGTAGTAGAAAAGGTGCTCCCCAATGTATGGTTGCGCGATATAAGCAAAATATCACATCACTACTACTATTATTTTTTTGTTTGTTGCAGTACTGGTATTGAATTACAGTACAAAGTGTGCGATGAATTTGATTGCAATGTTGAGTGTTTGATCCCCATTCTCCTCCTAAAACAGGCATATGATTTCATAACCAATTGATATTTTGTATATATAACCACAGAAAGATGATTTATAAATGTTGTGTTTGCTGGTGTTCAGGCTGTAACTGAAATTTTAGTCAACTCTTCTGTGTTGTGTTAGGAAACAACTAAAGGGATGAGATTGTTCTGCTTTTGCTGTTTTGAATTAAACCAACTGGTCATGATCAAAATGTAGGATTTCAAAACCACAAAGAGAAACACACTGCAAAGCAGGCATAGTCCATAGATATCCACAGACATAAAGGTTGCAAAGAAGAGCAACTAAACATGACTACATTTTAAACAAACTGTGTCACCCACAGCAAGGCCTGTGTGTGTGTGTCCCTGGCTACATGCTAAAGATGGGAGGAGGTATCACAAATTAATCAGTTACACAAAATTTATTTACCTGCTGCTGTGTCTGGTATAGTTTGAGGCTGAGAGCTGTTAGTGTGACATTGATTTAGCCTCCTGTGAGCACAAAAACACAACGTGCATGTTTAAACCGTTAATAACTCTGATGTTAAAACCCATATTATGGCAAAAAACAATACAGGTGATGGTGCTAGTAGTGGTCACCCCTAGCACCAACGTAAGTGTTTCTGTTTGATCAAACGGATGCATTGTATTTAATGAGATATAAATGTTTCGCCTCTACCCATAGATGCAATCACAGTGGATCTGGGTCACTCTTTTGTCACTCTGGACAACCCTGGCTGATGGAGGAAAGATTCTTGTGTTTCCCATGGAGGGGAGCCACTGGGTGAACATGAACATCATCATCGAGGCACTTCATTCAAGAGGGCACCAGATCACTGTTGTGCGAACGCCAGACAGCTGGTACATCAAGGAAAATTGTCCGTTTTATGATTCCATTACACTTGAAACAGAGTCTGGATTTGATGAGAACTTTATAACTGATTTTGCATCCAGGCTACTTGAGTTGCAGAGAGGGGGGAGCTCTATTTGGGCGCGTTTGAAGCTGGAAATTGAACAAGCACAGATTGGCGCTGTGATGAGTGAGAGAAACTCTGAAATGCTTGAGAAACTTCTTGAAAACAAAGATTTGATACAGTCATTGCAGGATGCCAAATATGACCTTGTCCTTACAGACCCTGTTTTTCCAACAGGTGTTATAATGGCACACTACCTCAAGTTGCCCCTAGTCTTTAATGTCAGGTGGACGAGTCACGGTGAGGGCCATTTTTCAATTGCACCCTCTCCTCTCTCTTATGTCCCAATGCCACTAACTGAGCTTTCAGATAAAATGAGCTTTTATGAGAGAGTTATTAATGTTTTGGTCTATGGCTTCACAGAACTTCAGATTCTAATAATTGTTACACCATATTACGATGGCTTAATTAAGAAATATTTGAGTCCAGATGCAGAGCTTCACGCCCTGTTACAGGCTGCAGACTTGTGGCTCATGAGAGTGGACTTTGTCTTTGAGTTCCCTCGTCCTACCATGCCTAATGTCATCTACATGGGAGGGTTTCAGTGTAAACCTGCAAAACCACTGCCTAATGACCTGGAGGACTTTGTGCAGAGTTCTGGAGAGCATGGGGTCATCATCATGTCTCTGGGGACACTGATTGGACAGCTTCCTGAAGACCTTACTGAAGCAATTGCTGCTGCTTTTGCCAAAGTCCCTCAGAAAGTCATCTGGAGACATACAGGTAACAAACCAGCCAGTCTGGGAAACAACACTTTACTGGTCGACTGGATGCCACAGAATGATCTTTTAGGACATCCCAAGATAAAACTCTTTGTAGCTCATGGAGGAACAAATGGAGTACAAGAGGCCATCTACCATGGAGTTCCCATCTTAGGTGTTCCACTGATATTTGATCAGCGTGATAACCTGTTCAGGATTCATGCAAGAGAAGCTGGAAAGGTCCTTGATATCTTCACTATGAATGAAGAAATCTTCTATCAGGGAATTCAGGAGGTCCTGACCGAGCCCTCATACAGGATGAACATGCAGAGACTCTCCAGGCTGCACAGAGATACTCCCATTAAGCCGCTGGACAACGCCCTCTTCTGGATAGAGTTTGTCATGAGACACAAAGGTGCAGCTCACCTGAGAACAGAGTCTTATAAGATGCCATGGTACTCCTACCACTCAGTTGATGTTCTGTTGTTTTTACTCACGGTTGCCACATGCATGTTGCTGTGTTTTGTGGTCTTAGTACGGTCTTGCCTCAAAATGTGTTTGAAAAGGAAAGTGAAATCTGAATAAACCGGAAAATTTGAGTTACCCTCTCATAGTTTCAAAAAGTAATATTTTAAACGTGTTGGTCCGTCTCACACTGAATATTAACCTTCTTGCATTTCGAAAGGGGTTTCTGCTCTGTATGTCTGAAAGCAACATGTAACTATGATTTTTAAATAAGTTCATGTGTCATTTGGCTGAAAAAATGAAATGTTAAACTGGATGTATTTAGGTCACTCCTGTTTGCCAGGGGTAATGGAAAACTTCTGATCTGCAACAAAGAAACACAAAAACATGATATCATAATTTCTTTTTTATTTCTAAAATTTCATCCATCTAAATTCTTGTTTCTTCACAATGTTAGGATAATTTTGACTGAAATTTTTTTTAATATAATTAATCTACAATTGGAATATTTTTTAATGTCTTTTGCCAGAGAAATGATTGCGTATAAACTAATTGGTGTTGAATGGTTACTGCAACAGATCAGTGTGCCAGCAGAGAACTTGAACCTCTTGTAAAAGGATTTAAAATGTAAACAGGCACTCCTCAGATTATGGAAATAAAATATGATTTCAACTTTGATAATATTTGCCTTGTGTGTTTTCTTGTATAAGCTATTCAAGAAAATGTTTTGATTGTTTGTCCATGAGCGCTTGTGTTTTTCTACAACATTTAAATGTATTTTCACTGTAGTACAACATACACCAAAATTTTAAATGTTACACAGTTATAAGGATTTTTGACCATACTAAAGACTGGTGCAGGCAAACAGAATTCTTTATAGATCTAATCACTCCCATTAAAGAAGTGAGGGACACTTCAAAATGACACATACTCCTTTCAATGCCCAAACCATTTATTGTGTTATTCTTAAATTGCTTGAACTTTTTCAGATTTCAACTTCATTTATTTTCAGGACAGTACTTTCATAGGCCATGCTTTGCTTTTATTAGTCAAAATATGTAGACCTAACTATGAACACCTCAAAGCGGACAGGGCCTTGTGCTCCCCTTGAGATCTCTGGTGGCCTGCAGTACAGGGTATTTGGATATAATTAATCTTTATCTAATCATTAAGTATTAGCAAACAATATCAATTGATATATATTGGTTAATATTATTAAGTATGACTAAAACAAGACTTTTATCTTTTTTTTCTTGACAGTATACTGTGATGATTTTGTTATTGTAAGTTCCAAGGGCAGACCGAGAGAGAATTCATATCTTTTAGTGCAAGATTAATATTGTCTGGTACCGACATGTGAACATAAATATTCAGGTTTGGACATGCAAAACTTTGCTGTTACTTGTAAAAAGACATTGGACCCTGAGCCCTTGGTGGCTACTGTAAATAGTGGTTGCAATAATGTAAAAGCCGTGTCTTTTAATCAATCAAAGTAAAAATGTAATATTTCCAGCTGCTGACGTGTAGTTCTTGGCTCTGTTGAGTCTACTTTAATTTGAAAATGACACCCTGTTGGGACTAAGACTGAAGGGTGCTTAGTGGATAATGACAACAACTTCCTTCGGGCAATCTGTAAAGTTCTGCATAAGCTCCCCCACAGGACGAACATGCAGGGTCTGCTCCAATTTCTACACTTAATAGGCTTAACTGGCTCTAACCAAAGGTTATAAGTACCAAAAAATACAAGGCAAACTGCTGCTTTTGCTGTGTTTGTCAATTCTGTCAGTCCAGCAGGGACTCTCCAGGCATCAAATAACAGCCCTAAACAACAAGCTGTCTGGATTAAGCCTGCTCTAAAATATAAATGTGCCACGTACAAGTATCCAGTTTTTATGTTCCTAGTTTAGGATAATCATTCTGTGGTAACATAGTGAATATGTGGCAGTGATGTAAGCCCACTGAACAGTGAAAAGAAATGTTTTTGTCAACACAGGTGTAAATGTCGAAGCATGGTTTAAATTACTCAATTCATGATGTTTGTTCAGTAGTGGACACTGCTGCATTTTCTCGTTAGTGCAGTGGGACACTAACAGGAAAATGTAAAAAAAAAAAAAAAACCTGAGTTGACTGCAGATCTAAAAAAAAAAAAAAAAAAAACTCAGATGTGAGGGTTGTGGAAAGTTGTAAGTTATGCCTGGTGGTTTTACTTCAAATTATATTAATTCAGCTTTATTAAACCTTTATTTAACCAGGTTGTCCCCTTAAGAGCAGCAGATCTCTCTTTAAAGGGAGACCTGACCAAGAAAGGCAACAACACACAGTTTCATTATTATTATTTCAAACAAAAGGTGCAGAGAACCTAAAGGCCTTCTTTCCTAGTTCAGTTTGGACTCTGGGAACAACAAACTGCACAAAGCTCAATGATCTCAGATTGTGTAATTTATCTTTCAAGATTAATAAAGAGGAGAGATAGTCAGGAATTTTGCCAAGAATAGCTTTGTAAATGAACACATACCAATGTCCAAGACGACATGTTTAAAGAAATCCAACTGACTTTAGAATATAAAGTACAGCAATGAGTCAGAAATCCACAGTTTGATAAATCTCAGAGCTCCATGGTACACACTGTCTAACATCTGCAGACTCTGGGCAGAAGCATTCAGGTACAAGACATCACCATAATCAAGGAGAGGTAAAAAAGTGTACTCGATCAATCTCTTTTTGACATTAAAAGAGAAACAGGACTTGTTTCTGTGGTAAAAGCCAAGCAAAACTTTCAGCTTCAATAAATAATGTATTTAATTACAAAACAATCATACTGGAATGCTGTTATAAAATTTTTGCCTACATCTTACTATTTGTGGATTGAAGTCATGACATGAATCAGCATAAACATGATTTGTCATCACTGGGAACATGAACACATTCAAATTCACAATGACTGTTTTAACATTGACTTTAGTGTCCTGGTTATAGCACTAACCCAGTTCAGTTATATTCAGGATAAGGCCTTTACAAGCAATAGGCGAAAGGTTCTTCATTTACCTACTATACATATGAACACTAGTATCCTGGTTTCCAATGAAGACATCTTACTTGCAGAGGTGTGAGGGTTTTTTTCTCTAAATTATAACTAAATCAAGGCAAAAAGCTCTCAGAAAATAGGATAGAGCATTTTTGTGCCACAGTGTCCCAGTTTCTTCTGGAATTGATCAGGTTTCCTAATTGATATCAGAATCTGACATGTACATGGACAAAGACAAAAACAGGCTACTTAAAAACCCCAATCATAACCAATACCAGAACACTCGAGTCAATGTTAACATGCGTCACTGTATATGGGGAAATGGGGGGGGGTGGGGGGGTGGGGGTGAGGGGGCGGGCTGAAACCTATGAAGTCAGAAGAAGTTTGCAGTGAAGGAGTTGAGTTTGCTGCCACTGAACTGTTAACTGGTTACCCGGGGTGTTAAGTTACAACTTACGCTCACTCACATTACTGTAATTCAGTAGCTTTGTTGAGTGCATTAACTTTTTAAGTAGTTTTTAACATGTATTTCTACTTTCTAACTGAAGAATGAAATAAATGGGCACATGTTCATTACTGGCCACCTAGTCAGTCACTGATATTTTCATTAAAAAAAATCTGTTTTTAATTGCATTTATATTTACATAATCCTTTTAAGACAACATTTTTAAAAGCACTCATGGACAAAAGATATATAACTGGTACCAAAGTCTGTCTAAAGTTTTTACAAAATGTCCATAATATCCAGGCAGGAATGGTGGACGGGGTAAAGTCCTTTTATTATGACGTCCTCGTCCGTAGAGAACTCATCCTGAGTACTGTGAGCTCGGCTACATCTGTGTCATCCATCTCCATCTCTTGCTGGCAGCTTTCTCTGATTACATACACTACGAGACCCAGACAGATGAAAATGAGGAGGGTTATGCCTATAACCTGGAGTACAAAAGAGTAAAGCATATTGTTTAGTGAACAACAAAGAAAATGTTGACTAACTATTAACAAATACTGTGGAAAAAAGCTGTAGCTCTAGGCTGTAGGGCTTTAAAGGCATTGAAAAATAGATATATTCTCTCATGTGCAGAGGAATATTTTCACTCCAGCCATGCTTTATATACTTCTCCAAGGTTGAAAATATTTAACTCACCTGAGAAAAAACAAAGAGCTGCTGTGAGCGGAGCATTAGGTCTTGTAGGGTGACATCTCCTTCGATAATTGGCTCACACCACTTCTGTGGAGCCGCCTTGTCAACTACTACAAATCTACCCTCCCAGTCTGTCATAGCACAAGCAAAGTATTGGCCATCCAGGAACAGCAGGATCAGCCACACGACCGCGGGCACAACACTGGAGAGGGAAACAGTTTTGCTGCACCACGTATCACATCTGCATCCTTGAATGATCAGCATCAAGGTGAAGGCCATGACAGCAGGAATGATGAAGAAGGCTGATGAAAATACTCCGTTCCATGTAGGGTTGCAAGGACACTCAAATTCCAGCTCCACCAGCTTCTCCAGTCCCATGAGGATGAAGCCAAATGCCACATTTGATACCAGAGGACTATTGCTAAGTTCATTTTTCAGCCTGGTAAGCCATTGTTGTCTACTTTCCATACTAGACTGGCCGTAGAATGAAGACAATCGTAAAAAGCCCAAAAGAGGGTCCACCCTTGTGAACACATTTGAAACAGCTAAGTGATGCGTAATAAACTCACACAGGGGTAAGTTTTCCCTCTGGCAAAATGCCACACTTCCACTCTGATTGGTTTTGAACAAAGGAGGGTGTGCTGTAGGCTTTGCCATTCCTCCAGCTGATTGGCTCTTGCAGGGTTTCAGGTGGGGTCACATTTTAAATGTGGTCTCTCATGGACAAACAGGAGGGAGGGCTGCAAAGTGGAGGGAAGTTTGTTCTGCAGTTTAACACAGACTAACCCGCTGCACTGATCCAGCAAAAAAGACGGATGGAGGTGTAGCCTTAGATGACGGAGGAATCTTCCACATTTTGGAATTCCTCCTCAACCAAATTCTGTGAAAGCACAATGCATTCACTTCAGGGTTGGAAAAAACTTTTTTACCTACAACTGTGGCTGGTGGTTTCAAAAATTCACAAGCAAGTCATTTTTACTGGCCATTTATACCAACCAACCAGATGAATAATAAAATGACGATAATAGTTTAATGATATGGTGTATTTTGCTACAATAAAGGTTTTAAACAATGGGCTCTATTTAGTACTATATTATTATTACAATTTCAGAAAATACTGAAAAAAGTTATTTAATTTTAGCTTATTATTATTTTGGCTGGTGAGTGTCTTTTGAGGCAGATTCAGCTGCTAAACTTCAACAAAAGGGCAAGATATACATTTTGATGTTCTAACAGAACATCAGACAACAGAATTGAGCCATAACAGCCTTGTATGTGGAAAATGTTTTATTTCGTGATTGTTCATGATCACATTTGACCATAACTATGGATTAAACAACTCCATCTTACATGTTAATGTAACAGCATGATTTTAATTTTGCAGTAATATCAAACTTATTTAGACTGGTTGTATACATTGCCACTGATGCTTAATATGTAATATCACCAGAAAACTAATTATTGTAATATGTTATATTTAGTTTGAGGGCATTTTCAGGGAGACAGACAGAACAGAGAGCAGTGTAAATTTTGTTGACAGATTATTTTCGTCTTCGTTTTCGTCAACAACCTTTATTCCCCTGACGAAAACTAGACAGTAACTAATAAAAACAAGTGCACAAGGACAAAAACTAAAACTACATCAACTGACACTTTCGCCAACAAATAAAAACTAGACTAAAATGTTTGACAGAGACTTAATCCAATCAGACCTCATTTCATAATGTAGAAAGTAAGGACAATTTAGGAATATATCCAGTCACAGCTACTTTGGTTGTGTTGAAAGGTAGGATGAGTTAAGAGGGATATCCAATCACAGCTGCTTTAGTTTTGCGGAATAAGTTCGGGAGCGATCCAATCAGAGGTACTCTTCTCATGAACTGATATATTCATGCAGAGCAGGTTCACTGTTTGTTGTCAATTCAGGTATTGTAACTGAGATGCTCTGCCAAGTAGCCTAAATAAAGGTGACTGCATTTCACACAAAAGTTAAATTTGTTTCTGTTAATTTATCCATTCAAACTTTACTAGCATTCAATAAAGGGTTATTAGATATCATTTTATCCAAGTGTAAAACATGACTTCAGAAATTCAAGGAAATATAAAAAATGCCTTACACTTTACAACTAATATTTTAGTCAACTACATTTATAGTAGATTTCGTCGACCAAACTGTTGTGAAATTTCATCAACTAAAACTAAAACAATTCAGATGACTAAATTATGACTAAAACTAAAAGATATTTCAGGCAAAAGACTAAAACCAAAATTAAATTAAAAAGTGCTGTCAAAATTAACACCGACAGAGAGGAGCACTTGTCATGCCTGAATATTTGCATCCTTATTTAAAAATACAAAAGCTCAATTTTTTCTGGTCTATTAGCTGCGGTTGTCTATAGGAACAAGATGGATGTAGGATTTTGTTTAATTCACAACGATTGGCCACATGAGGGCGCCCATGCAGCAGCACAGATTAAGGATATAGAGGATTACAGGAGGCCATGTTGAACTTATAAGGGGATGTGGTTCATACAGCTTGAGAACAGCCAGGCCACCGATGTGATGACATAATTTATAAATGACCTCACTGAGCCCAAGAGCATCGCCATAATCTGCTCACATTAAAATCTGACAGGAGAAAGTATTTGGGCTCTATGAAATAGGATTGGAAAGATGGGACTGTTTAAACGCTGCCTCTAAATGTTTATTCCATATGCAGAACCATTTTTAGTTTTTAATTCTGACTGCACAGATTGTGTCTTTGTGAATGTTTCTAATTTCTGCAAAGTCTAAGAGGGAAGAGGCTGTCCCAGTGCTGGATAAATGAGCAGTGAATTTATAGATGCATTAATATTGCAGGAGCTGCTGAAGAGAGGAAACCATATGGGCCATGCTGGTCACTTCAGTAAATGCTGTATGAGCAGGAACAACATCCTGCAAATGGAAGATGCTGAAAGTATGCACCTGTCATCCCATAAAAAAGGAGCTGCATTCAAGGGAGTGAAGGCTGCAAAATAAGTCCTTGAGTTCACAACATCAATTACATACGTGTTCTCGGCTGTGTGTGCGTGCGTCCCCGTGCGTGTCTGTTTGTTTCCACACACGGCCATGAGCGCATAGGGCACGCGCAGCTTGTCGTTGCTGCCGTCGGTGTCCTACCAGCATCTGTTCCTCTTTTTTTTTGTTGGAGCAGACTTATGTTTCGGCTACATCAGCCCCCATCGGGAATCATTTGTGCGCTACTTTCATTTTAACCACCGCAGCGTTACCGCGAGAGCGTAAATGCGCATCGCTCTGCGCATCTTTGAATCTACAGAACTACACTGTGGACAAGCTCCCTGACATCCGAGGACCTCTCCTCCGCAATCCGACAAGGCTCCTTCGCCTCCTATGGCCGCACATCGGCATCCCTGAGCCGCTGGCCTCGTCCTCGGACCCCTTGTTTCTCACCTCTCGCCGTCCTCAGGAGAACCCGCAATCAGGAGGACATCTACAGAGAGCATTTTGCCATCAATCGCGGTGTGCTATTTTTAAAGAACCCGGTGCTATGCTGGGCCCATCTCTCTAGATTCTTGTGATTAAAACACGATCTCTCCTCCCACATTCGTCCGGCCGAGACCCTGGTACTCTCGACGAGCCCCGACGATGCATCCTAACGCAGTGATGCTGGCGGTGGTCCTTCTGGGGAACTTGATGCTGCCTTTCGTCTCGGCGCAAAACGGTAAGAAAGAAAGAAAGCAGATGTGACCATGCTGTGATTGTAAACAGCTCAGGGAGGAGAGAAAAGTGACTTGACTTGTGTGGAGAGACGCCCGAGCAGAGTGCTTTTTTATTTATTTCCATGGATGATTTGGAGTATGACTGCGATAAAGCTACTACTACAGTTTTATGCATTTCGACAACAAGGCCAGAGTTAGACAACAACAAATCTGACCGCAGGATGGATTTCTAAATTGAGAGAGCAGGTCGTGTAGAGACATCTTTACAAGGTTATTTACTGCCAGATGAGTGTAGTGAAGGTGTGTCTGTATGAGCAATCAACTGACACTATCAGGGAAGTCAAACAACATTAGTTCAACAATACACCAGCACTGACATCGCAAAAGCAGCACACTTACCCTTGAACATACATGAGATTAGTTGTGAATATTCACACATAATGGCCAACTGTGGCCTTGAGCTTTAAGTGTGCAGTTTATTTGGTCAGGGGTGAAGGGGGCAGAGTGTGTCAAGCAGGACTAACCTGCTCTGCTCGCTGATCTAGTAACATCAAATCAGCAGCAAACACAGGCTGAAGGTTCGCCCTGAGAGTGCTGTAAATACTGTAAACACAGGGCCCTGGTCCATTACAAGTGAGGGGCCTCTGCACACACTGGGGATGGGCAATATATCGAGTTTCAAAGACATGTTGATAATTATTTTTAAAGAAGGTATAGAGAAAGACAGTATGGCTGCATCTATATAGTTTAGTAGAAAATAAAATAAACAGATGTTAGGTCCAATGCTTGGCAAAACGACTGTTTACATTAAGGACCACTAATATCATTATGCTTATTGAACACTAAATAATACATTTGAATTGTTTTTTTTTCTATATGGGGAAAAGAGCTGTGCAATCATACACTATTTTGTTATCGCCATATGTACCTCATACACACCCAGTCTGATTTAAATGTATATGTATGCATTATATATGCTATTATAATCTGAAAACAATTTTTTAATGTGGTCAAAGTTTTGTGGTTTAACACAAAATGCATGGTAGGGCAGAAGGTTGCAGGTTTGCCCCGTGTGTCAACCAGGGTCTTTCTTGCCTGTGTGGGTTTTCCCTGGGCACTCCAGTTTCCTCCTACAGACTACAAAAAATTTTACATAGGTGAATGGTTGTCTGTCTCTATATGTGGCCCTGTGATCAGCTGGTGACTGGTTCAAGGTGTATCCTGCCTCCTGCCCAATGTCAGCTGGGATAGGCTCCAGTCCAAGGGCCCCCAAAAGGCATAAGTTATATTGACGATGGATGGATGGTTTAACAGCCCTGCTTTCACACCTTTTGGCACAGTTAGTTGAACTCCTTTTTTGCAAACTGAATGCAGAAAAAAAATTTTTTTAATTTCTTTTACATTCAGAAAAAAACATGTTCTAGCTACATGTGAATAAAACAGAATAGCATAAACTAGGACACTAAGTTGAAGTCTATGAGTATGCTTTATGTTTTGTTAAAGTTCATATTGTTCTTACAATATTCCAGCAGAAACAAATTTGACGACAACAGGTCTATGATTGGTCCATTGATCTGTCACTAGCATTAGTTCTTACTTTAGTCCACTTGTCTCCACTTACCTCCCTCCCTTTGCCCACACACCCAACACAGCATCGTGTGGATTTGCTGTTCATCATGAGACTGGGGTCCACATTCAAGATTTCCTGCTGCTTAACAGAAGGTTTTTCTTGCCGCCATGATGGAGGGATTCATGATTGGCTATATTGATTCATGTTGGGTGTTGGATGTATATATTTGTATATATATGTATATGTGTATTTATATATGTATATATGTATCTATGCATATATGTGTATCCATAATATGAAGAGCTTTGTGCTTTATTGTAAAGTGTCTTGAGATAACACTTGTTATGAATTGGCGCTATACAAATAAAGATTGATTGATTGATTGATTGATACTGACCAATGTTACTGCACATCAGGTTTTTCTCCTATGCAGGCCTAATGGGAAATCATAATTTAATGTATTATTTATTTTCTATCAATTCTATCGTTAGTTAAAGTCAAATGACTTGAATTACCATACTTGTGAATCTTAAAGCATTATCGTTCTTGAAAAAGGATGGTAAAAAAACAAGTTGCTGACAAGAACAGCAGAGTTTGGGGGGAATTAAAAGTCATGAGTTTTCATCTTATTCAAAAAAAATTTTAGAAACAGCCATTAGCACCAGCTTGGCCAGGTCACACTAGGACGAAATTGTTTATAGGAGAGGATAGAGAGAAAATAGATACTGGAAGCTTAAAAGTGGGCTGCCACGTTGTAGTCCTTACTACCCTGACATTGTCTTTTTTACTCCCACAGATTTGGGCCTAATCCAAATAAGAAATCATGCAAAACTATGTTCCCACCACTAATAGCAGCTGAAGACCAGGACCCTCCCCCCATTCCAGTCTGTTATCTTTCTCTTCTGTCACTGCTGTTAACAAAATGGATATGGAGAAGTTCTGCCCTTTTTTTTATAAGATTATAAGACAGAAGTGACGCTGTGAAGCTCAGCGCCGTTTCAGGAGTTGAACTGTTTCAACTGCAGACACAGCAAGTGGCAAAAACTGCACTGCACTACTTGGTTTATATGAAATCTGATCCCCTACTGTTTAAAAATGCAACTGTGGACACAGGCCACACAGTTACTCTATAAAAAATATCAGAGTAGTGTCAATTTGTACAGACTATCATGATGAACAAAATGGGAAAGACCTTTTTCTGAACAATATACAAAAAAGGAAAAAGAAAAATACCATAGGCTTTTTAATAAGGGATTCACCACACAGCCTATAAAGATATGTTACACCTGCAACGCTCTGTTTTCATAGAGATAAAGTCTCAAAAATGATCCAAGAGTGCTGGAATGCAGGACAATACTGGCAGTTAGCAGCTGCAGAAAGATCTTATAAGATGACGTTTCTTTTACATAAGAAACTGCACTGCACCTTGTCGGGTTACATTTGATATATTTATTTCAGAGTATCTCTTGAGTGGATGGTGCTTATATTTTGGTCTTGAAAAGAGAAAAATGGCTGGTATTAATATTGTTATCTTATTGATACATCAATCAAAGTATATCTTTACACTCAATATTTGACATTTTATTGTTTTTAATGATCAAAAACTTCAGATTAGGGGCGTGGAGAGCCTAGTAGTACCGTCCTTGTGCTGCCTGAGGTGAGGCTGTTTTAACATTAGCCACAAGTTCAAATCTGGCCTGTGGCTTCTCTTCAGCTTATTTCCCACTCCCTCTCTACCCAAATTGTGGCTTTAGCTATAGCACTATCGAAAAAAAAAAAACAAAAAAAAACGTAATGCCCCCAAAATAAATCTGCTTCCTGTTCACTGTCTACGTTGCACAAGTATGCTGCCTACATTTGGAGAAGTTGGTAAGCTGTAGCAGCAAGGGGTTGCCGGTGCATTTGTGTCATCCAGGCAGTGCATTTCATCTCTTAAGGCTACGAGAAGATCATTCAGTTTTTGTAATTTTTGTTGCCACCTGATATATTACCATAATGACAATAAGTAATCATATTGAACAATGTGGTATCCAAAAGTTCAGACATTTTTGATAACCCCAATAAATGTGAATGTTTTCTTACAACTTAGCCAGTGTGCAGGAGTTTGTGTGCAATTTTGATGCTTAAAATTGGAAACAGCCAAATATTAGCTGTATAAGGTCTTTTGTCACTGAGATATGAAACAAGTACATTATTATCTGATTATTGTTTTGTACACAAGTTTATACCATTTGTCATTACTTTACAGAGAAATATTACTACTAACATATTTTGTATATGGATAGACAAAGCAGTGCAGTGATGACATTCTTGCAGGTCAACCCAGGAAGTTAATATCATGCTGGTTTCCTCGATTAAAAGCCCATGGGTTAGTTCTCCGTGTTTTTTTGTTATTATTCCTGAGTTAAGCTCTGTGCCAAAAAAAAGGTAAAAAATTTTGTTTGTTGAGATAAACTCTATAAATTCATGCTACTGTCATGATTTTTGAAGTACAGTTGTAATCGGTAAAAAGCTAATGTCTGTCTGTAAGAAACTGCAACTGCAACATGACTGACTTCAGTGACACCCCTATTCAGCTTCATCTCTTACTTCCTGCCCTTTAGCCTTCCTCTCGATGACTCTCCCCATACAGTGACCTGATCAATCCAATGGTCACGGCTGTGTCAGTTGTGTATCTGACTTTGTTTTTTAAGACTGTTAAAATGATGACATTGTTTCAGACTAACTCTAGTCCACTTCAGCAACTTTTTAGCTGCCATCTATTGTAAGATATAATAATGCTTTAAAAGTCATTAGAGGGGCAATTCTTGAAGTATTTCATGTTGTAGAAAAAGGTGTGTCTCTCAGTTGACCACATTTCAAGCATGTAACAGAAAACTCCATCTTAAATCACATAGACTTTGAGACAAAGGAACCAGAAGTGCTAAAAAACTAATTGATGTCCACGTTTTAGGACTCATGAATGAAATTATGAATTGTGACTTTGGTCCATACCAACCTGGCCCTTGTGCCCAGAACAATGACAAGAGTTAGTCTCCCTCTTCTTATAAGACATTATCTGTCTCAGTGAATCTTCTGACCCATACATAAATTGCATCCTTATCTTCCTCTGATGTGGTGTGTATTCAGCAAATGTCACAAATGTTTCAAAAAAGTGTCTGCAGAGGATGCCCGTTTGTAACTAAAATGTCCCAAGTTCACTGTGCATTAATCATAAAAAAAGCTGACATGATGTTGTTTAAGTAAATGTCAGCAACATGCTGTTGGGTGTTCCGGGCTGTTCTCCTCTGAAACGGCATGTCCTGACTTCAAATTCTGTTGAATCACGTCACCCAGAGGGGCAGACAAGTCAGCAAGACATTCACGAAATCAAAGCCGAGTCTTGGGATTTGCATTTTCTCATTAAAAAAACACATCTTTTATTTCTTCTCTGAGCATCCCAAGGCATGCCTTTTAACACACTTTTGCTTTAATATACAAAAGATCTCTTTGTACAGAAGTGAATACGTTTTTTTGCCAGTATTTGTGACATCCGTGCCCACCTGTCACAGCTCCTGTGTTTACATGTCAACGTCACCGACATGATCTGATGTAACAACAGTGGAAGTGAGGCAGAGAATTACTCTGCATACTTTAGTCTTGATGCTTAGTGTCCACCTCCTCTTCTCTGTGGGATAATTGCACACCCACCATGCAGGACTTAATAACACATGTGCTATGATGAGAGGATGAGGAGATTTGAAAAAATATTCCTGCGTCCTCCTACCATCTAAGGACATATTTTTGAATCCCTAAAATCCTCAAGATTATTTAAGCCTCTAAACAGCTCAATAATAACACATTTTTTGCAGTGTTTGTAGTTGAAATAGTTCTAAATACAATATGCAGAAATAGCTGAGGCAAAGAATAATCCAGCTAATTTCACAAGAAAGCACAGATGCAGCTTACACCTTCTGCGTGTGAGGAGGTGAAAGAAACTAAAATACCACAGCAGTTATGTAACAAACATTATGTCTTTAATTTCTTAAGTTTTTCTTTGTTAATCTTTAAGGTGCCTGAAGTGTGCACACAACATCTTCTGGTCTTGCTCGGGAAATCAAACAGCAGATAATCCGACCATTGTTTAATGGAGCTCAAGCAAAGGCATTCCAAACACTTCCTGTGGTCTTTACCCAGCGTTAATAACCAGTCACAGAGGCCCAGTTCACCCCACACACGTACACTCGCAGGCGGGGGTCAGCGGGAGACAGACTGGTGCCATCCACTCAATAACTGTAGATGTGCTTTAGCTTCTTCATGTAGAAATCCGTAATTCATGCTAATCCACAGACACCCTACATTCATTACAGCTTTGATCACAGTTACATAGAGCTTCGGCAGGTTATATTCTGATATACACTCACATAGCATGCACCCAAAAAGCCATTTCATTTCACTCACAGTTCAGATTAAGGGTAATCGGTGCATGAATCCTTATGCAATCCTTGATTTCCCTGCAATATTACAGAGTTCAGACAGTGCTGAGTGCAGAACAATAATTATAAGTGCATGAGATGTAATCACTGTATGTGGGTAGCACAGGGAATTCATACAGTATTTTCCCCCACCTTCATGTTCGGGGAAAGTAGGGCTACTATAGGTGGCCACTTTCTGCGACAGATATTCGGAGGACTGTAAATAGCATTCGTCCATTCTGCATCGTTTCTATTTTTATCTCCGAGACACAGCGCTGAGAACTGTGGCTTTAAGGTCCTTTTGTGAAAGTGAATTCATTAACTCTTAATGGACGGCCTCCTTGTGCACAGCTGTGCAGCCTTCTAAAGGCTCGCTAGGTGGCTGTGTGAACTACTTAAGCTGAGGGGTGATGGGATCTTCATGCAAAGGAAATGAAAGAGCTGTTGAGAAGGTGGCTGGGGCTGACCTGAGGTTGTGTCTTACATAATTTCCCCCACGAAGCATGTAGCCCACTCCTGCGGCAGTCTATGTTGTTGTATTCTCACTGTGTGAGTGAACAAAACAACTTGATCATGTTAGGACGGCCAGAATGAGATGTTGATATTGTTGCTGGCATTTAGACAAAAACTTTCATTTATCAGGCATGTATCATGTCAACTACAAGAATAAAGCAATCATAAGATAACAGACTAAATACAAATGAGATGAATATGCCAACATTTATTTCCTCTCTATATTTTTGATAGTCATTGCACTTTGATCACTGTATTCATTTAATATTTGACCATTTATTTCATGAGCCATTTAGATATTTCCCAATGTCAGTGAGATTACTCTCAACCTATTGGTCCCTTGTAGACACGTGACAAAATATGATGACATTCACAACAGCAGGCAGAAGAGGTACTGCTGTTGTCTACAGGGTACTATGCTTGTACCATGTGTACTATGAATGTAACAAGCTGATAGTTATAATTGAGGTGTGTATTGGAGCCAAAAAGCACACATAATGAAATAAGTCGCCACAGGAATGACAGTGACTTTGTCCAATGAGGGAAGTCACCTAGCAAAATTACACAAAAACTACTTGACGGATTTTGCTGAAATTTTCAGGAGATGTTGGTTATGGCCCAACTTAAAAATGATTAGATTTTGGTGGTAAGCCAAGTAACCGCCATTAGCAAATGATCGTTTTTGCTCAATAATTGTCTAACTAATAATAACATCAACATGAGTCCGAGTGTTAGGTGTGGGTTTTCAGGGTCAAGGAATCACGATATGATGGTGACTTTATCGTGGAACTATTGCTTATAGATTTAACAGCAATATGTGAGCTACATTGGCGGAGGTTTGCACTCTCTGAGTGTTCTAGTTTTTGTCATGTAGTGCCCTTTAATTTTCTGAATAGTGTTTTACTTTAACTGATTTATATCTGTATGAACAGATTATAGTTCTAAGTTATTTGTTAGTATTTGCATTACAATGTCTGTTGATATATACAGGCAATATGGTAGCCATACATTTCTGTCATTTTTGTGAACTTATATGACTGAATAATTTAAAAGTGTAGGATTTATAAGAAAGGGTCATATTTTTTATTCAGTGCTTTACAGAAGCTGTCTGTCAGTGTTTACCGTATTGTTTACTGCTCTAAAAATGTCAGATGATGCTTGGTTGGAGTGTTTCTGTTAATGCTGTGTCTGATCATAGGTAGTAAAGGGATATTTACTCACGGTTCTGTAACTGATTAGCTTTAACACATACCTGTTCTTTCACTTCTGTTGAGTGCTTTTCTGTGGAATGTATAAAGCATCAAAGTACTAAGACAAAAATAACAATAAAAGCTAAACAGATCAAATCTTGATATAAACTGATGGATGGCTTTACAACATAATTAAATAAAATTACTGATGAACAGTTTAGTGTTGAAATACTCAATTCTGAAACCCCACTAGTTTAGACTAAAAGAATGCTAGTTTCATACTTACACCCAGAAGATCAGAAACAAGATGCCAACAAGGATTTGTCAAGTTTTGGAACTGGCAGTTGATTTACAACATCTAATGCAAAAGTAAAATTAAAAAGAATGCATTCTCAATTCAGGTTTTGTTATTCAAAGAGCCTGTTTTATGCTTTTCAAGTTTTTTAATGCCCTTATGCATATTTTACATTTCTCCTTTGCATGATTAGAGTACTTCTATGTATAAGGAGCCTTTGGAGCATTGCTGATCCATTACAATTGACACTTTGGTACTGTACGTGCCAATCGAACCAAACTTTAGTTTGACCTACTCACAAACAGAGGCCATGTTGAGGTTGGATTTAAGGCAGTATGACCATCGGCAACTCTGTGTGGAAGTGTAGCCATGTCAATCATGGCCTTACAGATGGGGGTCATATGGAAAAATTCACTCCCCATGTAGTAAGGGCACAAAGATCTGTTATATATTTAGACTGAAGCTGTATTTTGAACTAGGCTGTAAAGATGTTTATTTAGGCTGTAAAAAATGTCTCTTTCCTGTACAAAATCAGAACACGTCCCAGGTTTCCTGCAGCCCACAACAAGCTGACATACAAGGAACAACAACTTTTTGCACTTCACACGGGCCTCCTTTATCAGCCCCTGAGGTTGCTGTTTGACCAATAACCACAGAGCAAATCAGTCAATCAGTCATTGCAGACTGGGTGCACTTAAAGTGACAGGAGCTCTAATAGAGCATCTCAGAGAGAGTGAATACAGTTGGATCAGGAGTATGCACTGTATGTGAAAACTAGGATCATTTCAATATAAGCTATTTTAAATATACTCTTGCAGTCACTGAAATTGAATATATGAACCCACATTAATGCAGACAATATCTATTTACATATCAGGCATTCTGCATTTATTCTGTTCAGTACTGTATGCTTATCCAATACTATGACACACAAAGTGTACAAAATACTGTGTATTCACACTGATATATTTGACCTCTAATTTTATATGTAAAATTGTTGCTCCGTAGTAATTGGGCTAAATGTTCTAATGTACTGTAATGTTAGATGCAGAAAGAAAATACTGTTTGAATCATCACACTGCACCTGGTGTCCTTTTTTGTAGCACACAGAAAAGTGTACTTAAAATACTCCGTAGGTTGAGTACATTGAAAATCAATGACTTACTTTCACTTAATATGTTACACAGAGTGCTACTGTCACTGTTATTAAAAAAAAGATGAAACTGCTTTTACTTGATTATATAGTTTTTTATTCTCCCCTTCCTTGCACATGATGCACATGGGATCCAAAGAAATGACTTTCAGTTTTTTAATACTACTGTCTATTCTTGAAAGACCTGCTGTTTATTGTTGAATCGAGTGTTCTTGTATGGCTTTTTTTATCAGTTTCTAAAACAAAGGACTGTGGCAAATACAATAGCAAGTAAGATCAGTACACGAGAGACTGTGTGTTCTTTACAAGACATCAGTGTCTCCATATAAGGATCACTACTGGCTGAAATGATAGAGGAAATAATGAAATTACTGATTCTGGTAAAAAAAAAAATCCGAATGATGTGCATTCACAGAATTTAAACCTGTCTGTTTATGTAAAATGATTCAGCACTGAGCTGAGCTTTTGCCTGAGATTAAGAACACTGCCACAGTCTTGTTCAAGTTACACAAAAGCATGATGTAGAGCAAGCCCGCCCACATGTGGTGCTATTACAATTTGCTGTTTCATCAATACAGGGACCTATAACTCTAGTCAACTGGTGCTTTATTGTCAACACAGGCCAGTGTTGCATTTTATGATAAGCATTTACAGCTACGTACATCTGATCGATTGGCCGACATGATGTAACAGCATGTCCATTATCATGTTTCTGCTCGGACTCTGGACAAAGGTTCATTTGTAAGTCTGGAAAATATGCAGTAGGACTCAAGCCAGCTCCTACACTGAGTCATGCCTCCCTGCTGTGAAATCTGAGACAGAAAGCACTGATTGGGAGAAACATCACACAGTATGAAACACTCTGCATGTACGCACACTGATGCATAACTGCAGGGGGATGCAGACTTTTTAAAATAGTTATTTGTCCAGGGAAAGTTTTGCTGAGTGTGCATGCATACTGTGTTTTACTAACTCCTATTCACTACTGGAAAATCCCCAGTTCAGCCACAGCCCTGCACCACAGGCTGCTCTGTTGAGACAACTCATGTTAAGTGTTCTGTAGAAGTGCAGCTCACAGACAAAATACTCTGAACTTACATTCATATACCTGTCCCATCTTCTCCCATTGCTTTTAGTGTTTTATAGCAACAAAGAAATAATGTTTGTTTTCTTCAAGACTCATACCTATATTTGTCAAGCTGACAAATACTAATACTTGCAAGTCTGCCAGAGATTTGGGAATTGCATTCCTGCAGAAAGAAAAACTACAAGCTGATACGACAATCCAAGAGATGTGAGTCTTCTAATTTTAGAATTATCTCATTATTACAAAGATGAGAATCAGAGTCCCATGATGCATCTGTCTGTGTTTCCCTGGCTTTTACATCAAATCACTTGAATTCTCTTGTTTTGACCCCTGATGGAGAAATAGGAGGTACTCCCTGCTTGTGATTAAAGGGTGGGATTAGAGCATTTTTACCCAGCACGGGGGTTATTGGGATTTAAATCTCATTAAACTGTTGCCTCTCTGCTGTGATCTGTAAGACAGACTCAAGTATTACAGGGGAAAGAGATTGTTGGCCTGAATTTCTTTTCTGTCCTTCAAAGTCAGCATTCAATGTTTATTTCTTTACTTCACTGCTGACAAAAGACAATCAGTAATGTGATCAGGACATTAAACCAAAGGTACTCTGAAGTGTAACAGAATTGAATCTGAATTGAGTTGAAAAAATGTTTCCTACACTACCTCCATGCAATCAATAGTATGTTCCCCTAATGTATGTCACTTATATGCTTTGACGTAAAAGCCCTTTTTAGATGTGTTAACAGGTTTTTGCATCTTTTCCAAGGCCAATACTAAAAGGGTTCAGTTCATGCAATGATACGAAATTCATTAACCATAGTTTACCTTTATCCATTTATTCTCATTTATTCATTAAAGGCAAGGCATTTTTTGGAATTCATTTACAAGCAGCGCATGTTTTCAGCTGCCACTATGATGAAAGTCTCAACCAAAGTCAGCGTACAGAGCTGTAATTCAGCTTCTAGGTTTGATTTTCCAGCATCATGGCTTGTTTGCGTGATAAATTACATCTGTTTTGTGTGCCAACAAACAATTACCTTTAAACATAAAAACAGCTGAGGTGCTGAAAGTCAAAAATGTAACAATTTTTGCTGCACTTCTGACATGTTTTGACAAGAGTATGCTTTGCGAAGGGACTCAGAGCACAGTAGCCCCCGCCTGCAAGATTATCCGATTGGTCTGATAAATGTTGATTGAAGGAATGACGTCCAATCACCTGCCGGATATGCTTCTGAGAGGTTCTGCCGTCCCAAACACTTTCTATGGGCTCTTTCCCAGATGGACTTGTGTAATATATTGAATGGTCCATCTGGTGTGCAAGGTTATCATAAATCTGCACAAGCTTACACTGTACCAAATGTATGAATATAAGTTATTTAATTGCCCCAATAAATATTACGTCTCTAAAACTGTTTTTAAATATATATTTTATATTACTAATAAATATAATTTCAAATGCATTACTTTTTCTTACTCAGGACTCAGATGCTATGTGAAATATAGTGAAGTACTTTCATTGCTCAAGAAAACATAAAAGTATTGGTTCTAAAACTTAAAATAGTGCAAAATAAAACATGTTAACTCACAGCAGTATGCGTACATGCAGTTGACTCTTTTTCTACCACTGCTAATATTCTTATACTGAAATTGCCATAAACCAAATATAAATTGAGAAAAAAGGAAAAGGGCAATGAAAAAACAGAATTCTTGGCTTTATACTGTCACATATAATATAAATCTAAAGTTGCCCAAAAAAAGTGTCATGGCTGAAATATTCCTCACAGCACATTCACATGGATGCTCTCACTTATGCTTTGTCTGACCTTTTCTGTGGGTGTGCTGACTGACAACTCCCTGACACACCTTATTATTGTTGTGGCACCAGTTAGGGCAGGAAAGGTCACACCCTTATTATTGTTTGAGGTGTTGTGAGATTTATGACATCGACACTCTGATGATAGCTTTCTCCAGTATTAAAAAGAGTTTGAATGCAGATGAAATCAATGAAAACAGCTGCTTCATCATGCTTTTTAAGATGTGGAAAATTTGTCTTTCGAACTGCCTGATTGTGTTAAAGGAACAAAATGCTTTGAGCGAGGCTTAGTGTTGGGAAAAATGAATCACAAATCAAAACTCAGTATTGTATTCTGCTGGATACAAGCACATAGTATATGTGTTGATTTTTTTTTTTGTCTGTAAAAAAATGATAAATTAAAGTCACAATATCAGACTGTTATCACATGCAGAAAACCCAGACACATAGTATTTTGCACTTTTTTCTGTTTAAATCTATGAAATGCTGATTAATTCATACACAATGTCTAAACTTTACAAAAATCACTGGCAACATAATTGTATAATATGGTTGTCAAAATTTTCTACAACTGAATCCAATATCTTTCAGTTATTTTTAAGATAATCTTTGGTATCAAAAAGTACAATGACTTAACAATCTTCACTCACATTTTATCCAAAGAGATAGCAATGTCTTAACTGCAGAAGTAAATCAGCAACATTGAAGCACTGGGAAAGTGTTGCCAGCTCCACACTTTTTCAAATGTTGCTCATGTGTTTGTGCAACTGAAACAGTGTTTCAGAGACTGCTTACAGTTTTTTTACATTAAAAATAAGGGATGCACCATATCTGATTTTTTGCCAGTATCTTATATCTCTGAACTCTTTATTGCAAATATCGAAACTGACTTTACTGAATCTGACCTGTTCTTTCCAACTTCCTCACAGAGGTTTATTACTTCTGCAAAGAAGGATACTTTTTGCTGGCATTTGTCTGTGTTTGTCTGTCTGTTGGCAAGATAACTCCAGAAGTTCAGAACTGATTTTGATGACATTTTTAGGGAATGTTAGTCATGGCATAAGGGAGAAGTGATTGGATTTAATAAATCAATCAATCAATCAGATGTTGAGATGCAACATCTCGTTTTCAGGAGGGTCCTTGTGTCTGTATGATTGTGGTGATAATTTTATTGTCATTATAATCATTAATAGTCATACTGAAAATAAGAATTTATAGTAGTGGTACACTCATGGGTGCCCAGACCACAAATGCATCCCTACCATATATGTCTATATATTTGTCATATATTTAAGTGGTGATCTGAATCTGGATGAAGATTCAGGATTTTTTTAAAGGGATCTGTTAACCTTGTAAGCTAGCACAAATAGTGTCAGAGGTGCCTTGGAAGTTGGTTGTGCTCTTCCAGCACTTCTAGTTTTTTGTGTGTTTCTGCTCCTTTGGATGTCCTTCATGTGGACATAGATGATGATGATGATAATTTTCTTTTTCTTAATGGCTGGCAAATATACTTGTGGGGATGCAGATATACTTGACTGGCCTGCTTAAGCATTGTCGAGGTGTCTAAATTCTCTCATATAAAAGGCTTTCAGACAAAATAAAAAACATGTACTCTCAATTTACACGAAACACTTTGAATACATATCCATTTGTCAATATCTGTAATACTCTAAGTGCTGTTTAGTGTTAACATTTTTCCAAGGGATATTCCCAGATGGGTAACCTAAAATCTGTTTAAATACAAGTAAAAACTGGACTTATTCAACAAAAAGAGGTAATAAAGCACTCAGAAAACAGTCAAAATTAAACTCTTTGAAAATTATTGGTCCCTGTTTGACTATAACAGCTTCAGTACATTGTAAACCTTGTTTGTGTCAAAACACTGTCAAACTGCAGTGTTCCTCTCAGACAATAACAAGGCTATCCGTTTGCTCCATAGGGCTGATTTCATGTTCTTTGTTTAGATTCAGTTTAGAGTATATGTTGGCAGCAAGGCAGCAGCCATTAAGCAGAGCTATTGTACTTACTACTGGCAGGCAGCTGAGGTATGTTTCAGGCAGAGCATTTGACCAGGAGGACAGGCCTGTATTAAAAAAATATAAATAAATAGTTTAACTGAATCTTTCTCAAATGGTGCGGCAGGACACTGTGCTGTGCCTTGAGGCAAGTCTAGGTGTGCTTTGGGAATTTGTCCAACTTTTTTAGGTGCACTGATTTCCAAATACAGCTGCAAAGTCTGTAGATTCTTAACAATCTCTAAACCTTAAAGGAATACACCATCTTTTGCAGTTAATAGAAATAGACAGCAGAAGAATCTGTTACTTTTTTCTCTCCAATTTACAGCTTCTCCTAATTTGATAAAATGTAGCCTGTGAATTTTAAACATGTTTTGCTGTATTTGGAAATCCTACCAGGTTTCAAGTGTATCAGAAGATATTGCTGCAAATGTTAAATAGGTCATATTTTACCTTAAATCAGGGTCATATATTCATTTTTGATGACTGCTGGGGTATTTTCAAAATCACTATCACTCTTTCACAAAGCACCTTGAGATAATATTTGACTTTAGAGTTGATTGTTTGATTTGACTTTTGTTCAAAAAATGTCTAGTTTCCACATTCAGAGTACCCCTTAAAGTGCTGTATTCTGTGTGTCCAAGAAGCTCTGTTTGAGCTCCTGCCTCTTTAAGCCTCCCTGCCCCTCGTTGGACCCATTCTGCTCTGTTTAGTATACAGATCAACTTTGTGGTAATTGGTCAGTTCAGAGCTGCTCTGTGCCATGTTGTCAACAGCTCTGTATTCATTCTGATGTCTATACTTCACAATGGGTTTGCTACCACAAGCCAATGTTAGTGATGACAATGGTACGACGTTTCATGATATGTCTATTCTGGGGAGCTGGGGGATAGGACATTTTAGGCATCTGCTTGCACTGCATTGACAGCAAGAGGGGGAGGTCCTAACGCACCTGATTTTTTGTCTTATTCATATATGTGCTCTTTCACGCTGAGGACATGTTAAATACACCAAAGGGCATGTAAAGTTCAAAAAGCAAAATGTGAGCTCTTTAAAGGAGCTACACCATATTGCCAAAAATATTCGCTAGTCTGCTTTCACACATATGAACTTGAGTGTCATCCAGATTCTTAATCCATAAGGTTTAATATCATGTTGGCCCACAGCTTCAACTCATCTGGGAAGGCTTTCCACAAGGTTTAGGAGTGTTCATGGGAATTTTTGGCCATTATTCCTGAAGCACATTTGTGAGGCCTGGCCTGCAGTGTCTGCTCTAATTGATCCCAAAGGTGTGCTACCAGGTTGAGGTCAGCACTCTGTGCAGGCCAGTCAAGTGCTTCTACATCAAACTGGCTCGTCCATGTCTTTATGGACCTTGCTTTGTGCACTGGTGTGCAGTCATGTTGGAACAGGAAGGGGCCATTCCCAAACTGTTCCCACAAAGTTGGGAGCATGAAATTGTCCAAAATTGTTATACTGAAGCATTAAGAGTTCCTTTCACTGGAACTAAGGGGCCGAGCACAACTCGTAAAAATAAACCCCACACCATATTCCCCCCTCCACCAAACTTTACACTTGGCACAATGCAGTCAGACAGGTACCATTGACCTGGCAACTGCCAAACCCAGACTTGTCCATCGGATTGTCAGACAGAAAAGCGTGATTGGTCACTCCAGAGAACACGTCTCCACTGCTCTAAAGTCCAGTGACGGCGTACTTTACACCACTGCGTCCAACGCCTTGCATTGCACTTGGTGATGCAAGGCTTGGATGTAGCTGCTCAGCCATGGAGACCCACTCTATGAGGGCTCTCTACACACTGGTCTTGAGCTCATCTTAAGGCCACATGAAGTTTGGAGGTCTGTTGTTGACTGTGCAGAACGCTGACGACCTTCTGTGCACAAAGCATCTCAGCATTAGCTGACCCTGCTCTGTGATTTTATGTGGCCTACCACTTCATGGCTGAGTTGCTGTCGTTCCCAATCACTTCCACTTTGTTATAATACCACTAACAGTTGACAGTGTAACATTACGTAGCCAAGAAATTTTATGACTGGAACTGTTGCACAGGTGGCCTCCTGTCACAGTACTACACTGGAATTCACTGGACTCGTTCCTTCACAAATGTTTGTAGACCTAGCAGTCTGCATGCCTAGGTGCTTGATTTTGTACACCAGTGGACATAGAAGTAATGAGAACTCCTGAATTCAATGGTTTGGATGGCTTAGTGCATACTTTCGGTAATACAGTGTATTTTGCATCATCATACATATGTTGTGCCTTGAGATTCAGGCTTGGCTTTAGGTGTGTCTTATCTTTTTTTTTTTTTTTTTAAATACAACATGAACTTTATTGATACAAACAAAACTGTCTTATCCTGTATCTCATTTGACATCTTTGAAACTTGTTATATTTCCAAGCCAAGTAGTGGTAGTATTGCAACACAAATACTACAAATGTCCTCATCTAACACAGTGAGTCAAAGATATAAAAATACATTCATCATGACTATCATCCTTTGCGTCATACAAATGACCTGTAAAGCCACACATGACTGTCAGAGGACCACACAGGTACAACAAAGATGCACCCACACCCATAGCTAAGACTCTTGCTGTACAGCACATAACCAGTTCAGTGTTCCCAGAGGGGGTTTCCTACTCGCTGCTTTCTCTGTCTGTGTTGTGGGATGTGGATGGGGATCCAGGTTGTAGGAAGGCAGCTGACTCACTCTCAGGCTGCTTGGTGGTGGTGTGTGTGGCTTGCTGTGAGTCCTCAGGGGAGCTCTCCTCTCTACCTCCATCAGTGGAGTATGTAGGCTGTAATGACTGTGACTTCCATGCAGCCTTAGACAGCGCTTGTCACAGAAAACTACAGGTTATTTCTGATATTATTGTGCACATGTCATTGGGGAGAAAAGTGAGCCAAAGCATGGAAGCAAGATTTGGCAGTGTTAAGGACTTTATTATCTGGTGTTGGGTTAAACCACCCTGCGTTTGTGTAAATTATTGACCTCTTAGGCTAGATGACATAGTCACAACCATGGCAACTATGGAACTGAAAGTTAAAGTGCACATTTTGGCATAGTTAAAATTTAGAAATAAGGGAACATTTTGTCTCTTTTTGCCACGGAGCTCTCATTTGCCTCTTATTTCATCTTTTTTCTTCTAGACCAGAGTACATTTAGTGACGTATTCCCTCCCTGACCAGCAAAAAATGCCTGCCTGCCTGATACTGCAGTTCACATTCATTTGTGTTTGTTTAAGAAGAAAAAGACTTTATCACAATTTCAGCAGCCAAAGGGGGTATAAGTTGAATCACAAAATATCTGAATGTTCGCTTCACAAGCACTAACTACTGGCTGTTTTGAGCAGCTACACAAGTAACCCCATTTCTAGTGCTACCTCCCAATTCAACAGGAACTATTCAAATAAAAACTTTATTTTTTATTGATAGCATAAAACAAAATTCAAGACCATGCCTTTTAAGTAGGCCTGTGTCATAGCACTTTGTAAAATTTTCTGTCCACATTTCTCACCCAAGTTTTCAAATCTAAGTATACTGTAGCATAAAGATCTGATATCGGAATAAAACATCTCAGGATGGAGAGAGATAAGTATGAACCTGAAAATTTGCATCGTGAGTGTCTTTATAGCAATGATAATGATAAGAACAATGGCAATCATAATACAGTTAACTAATATTATATATAAATTCACAAAACACCCACACATCTATATATATATATATATATATATATATATATATATTTTTTTTTTTTTTTTTTTTTCAGTGACAGCAGTTGTAAATGATTTCTTATTATTTTAACAGTTAAAAAAGCCCCCTGCATACAATAGCATCGGAGTTAAGCTTCATGTTTACAAAAAAACAACTCAGATTTATACCTGTTTAATAAAGTTACCACCTTAAGTGGTTCATTTCTTAAAGGTAAACACCTTACCTTAAAAGAAGCATTTCATTAGATTTACTCTTTGAATTATGTAGTCTGTCATCAATGATAGGATCTCTTCTGGAAATAAGGATGAAAAGTTCATTCATCAAGTTTGCATTTACAAATGCTGCCCTCTGCAAACAACAACCACAAATAAAAAATGCTCAGTATTTTTTTTTAATGATATAAATTATCTTTGTAAATTTCTATGAGATTTTGTCAAATATATTAGAGGTAATATTTCCCTTCCCTGTTTGTTGTTCGAGGTGACCAGAAAAAGCAGCCAGACACAAAAGATGTCTGGTTAAGACAGAATTAACAGTTTAATGTATCAGTGAGGGATGTGTGAGGATTTTTCATAGTATTGCTCAGAGCCTTAAGTGGCAGATGACACTGTTTACCCTATTTTGTGAGAAATTCATCTTCATTCATTAGTCAATTTTTTCCTAAAATTTCAAATAACAGGAATTAACTAGCATTAAAGAAAGGTAGTCTTTCAACCCATTCAGCACACAGTAAAATAGCATCCTCTTGGCATGTTCTTATCTTCCTCTTTCTGTGTTCTGGTGGGGGTGGGGGGATACATGTCAACACAGACTGACAGATGTCAGTCACATGTAGACTCAGAGAGGCAGATGAGGCATGTAGGAGTGGTCTTCATTTTATGAGAAAGGCGGACTTAAATTATATATCTTGTATGCAATCTCTTCAAATAGAAATAAAAACATTTACAATTACAAACCCTGAAAATAGAACACAAGAATTTCAGCGCCTGGAAGAATTTCAAGTACTAGCATTAGCTGACCCTGTATACAGAGTATGACGGTTTTATCGACTCGTTCTATCGACTCAAATGCAGCTGAATGTCTCCATATTGCTGGTAGTTCCTGACCTCTACCACCTCCAGCATCCAGGCATTTTCACATACATATCGGGCTTGTACAAACATCTGTCGGTGCAAGGGCATTAAGTATTACACCCAGTCTAACTGCAGTTGCTTGTTGGCAATGCAGACAACATTGTAAATGTGTCTGAATAACACAAACTTAAGACAGTGCTATTGCACATTTAGGGTTGAGACGGTTACAGTTTCATGAAACAATATTGGCTTCACAAAAATCTCAGTTATTTTTCAGTATCTTAGCTTGACAGTAAATGCTAAATATGTTATATTTTCAAGTTCTTATCATTTTTATAAAAATAGTCATTTTTAAACATTTCTAATGCTTTTCTAATGTTACTGATGTATAAAAAACCATACCAATTTTTAGACATATTTACAAGTTAAAAACAGCAGCCTCTGTGACAGTGAAAAGAGATAAGTAAGAGTAATTACTCAAACAATCATGAGTTTGATTAAAAAATGTTTTAAAGAACTGTTATTACTTATTCAACAGCAAAATTTAATTTGTTGATCTACCAAGAGAACAATTCCCACTGTTGTTAATAAACTAAAATCTTAATGTTATTAACTGCATAACACATTTAATTTCGTTTTTAATGTTTATTCATTAATCTGCTCTAACAGGTAATATGAGAAATATCTGTTGATTATCATTTCTGATTAATTTTATGATAGAAATTATAAATTAAAAAGAATTTAAGAACATCTTTCATCCAGCCGTGTTAATAGCTGAATTATAATAAATTAAATCCAAAGGTGTAGTGATGTTAATTTGCAAGCTCCTGATGCTTTACCTAATGAATAACACGTTTTTTTTCTCGTATTGTTGAGTGTTTATTGCTTACAGACGGATATGACAGACGGTCACAGTCTAAGGCTCTGTTACAACCCTTTTTCCCTGTGTTGAAGAAAAACAGTGACCGCTTGCTGTTAATTGCGACCCCTTTAAAATGAAACCCAGACAAACTCTGTGTTTAATAAAATATTGTGTGCAGGGCCAGGTTCCTCAGATGAAATGCTGCAAACAAGTTAAATGTTTAGCATTTTAGCTGAAACGTTTTACATTTGGATTTGCAGAGAAGGGTCTGTTGTCTGTTGTCTTTAGTAACTCTTTGCCCCACTACGGTATGAAGCCACAACACTCCAGTGTGCCCTCGTCCATCGAGCTGAGGGTCATTTGAAACAAAAACTGCACTCTATAAGCTGTACTGATACGTTATAATTTTATGAATGAAAAAAATGCTTTAAAACAGGCAACACCTTCCAATTCCTTACAGGCCGCATCCAGAATGCTTTGTAAGAGGCTCACTGTGATGGGCAGGGAGGATCGCTGATTTCAAAGTATTTTTCTCCCTACATATATTAATATTCTCTGAGTAAACAAGATTAGTTTACTGATTATTAAATACACCTTCTGGAGTGCAGCTTTCATTATCAAAAGCTCCCTAATTCAAATTAGGAGGAGGAGTGCAGTGGGGTTTGACTGTAACAAAGCACTGCCGTCTGCGGCTAAAGGGAACACAGGTTGTTGCAGAGCCTTTAGAATGAATTAACAATGACTTTTTAAATTAGGTTAACCATTAAACTGTATACTTGTCCCAACCATAAGCACAATTGTGTTGCAATTATCCCATTTTAGCCATGTATTCAGTCAATAGGTACAGCAGTTGATAAGTCTACAAAATTATTCAGTATCTGTCCTGACTTAAATTGTATTCTTCCAATATATTTTAAAAATGTTGGATTTTTGGTCTGATGGATGTACAATTCAATATCATATTTTACAGTTTAACATTTTAGTGTTATAACTCATTTTAAACAGTCAAAGTAGTGTTTTTATGCAAATGTAGCTGTTGCCTCACAACCATGGAGGGATGGCTCATAGGCAGAGTCCTTTGTCCATCAACCCCAAGGTTGGGTGTTCAATTCTTGCTCTTCGGACACATGTTTACATTTCCTTGGGCTAAATGCTTAAATCCATATTGCTCCCACTGCATCTGTTAAGTCAGCAGTGTTTGAATGTGTATAAAAGCATAAAAATATAAAAGAAACATCAAACATCATGTGTTTGGAATCGTCAAATGACTTGAAAAGTGCTCTACAAGCTCTGTTTACTGTCAGTTGTTGAGCTAAAGCTGAGGTAAGAAACTGTTACAACACAAAGATTGTCAAGACAGACAACCCTGTATATGGGCTGTGGTGTTAACAGGAAACTGCTTTCATCACACAGAGACGAACGAATGACTCCTAAAAACATGAGAGAAAGTTTCAGAGACAGTATTGAGATACTGTTAGCATTACACAATCCCTTTATCAAAAAATATGATGATGTTCAGGTACGGGTGTGCGATATGACATTAGATTGGTCTGCCAAGCAGAGAGATCATAGGATAGTTTATGGGGCTCATTTTATCAGCTATAGTGCTATGCTTTCTCTCTACACTTACAGTGGAGCAGGAGGGGTGCTGCAAAATTAAAGTGAAACATAAGATGAACTCTGTTAAAAGGGCTTTACCTTGATTTAGGGAACTGCTTTGGATTTTTCCAAGATATTCACTGAAATAGATTTAAATACACAAAAAAGGACACACAAGTAAATCATAATCCTAAAATTGAGCCAAAATGCCTACATTTGTTCAGTAAGCAAGAATAGTAGTTTTAGGCTTTCTTGTGACAGGCTTCACATCCCACTTACCCTGTGGTTTTAACAGTAAAACTGAAAAAATTTACATTTTCCATGCATTGACCAAGTTTGTTTCTGGTTGGTAATTTGTAAAGAAGTGATAACATGGGTACAAAAAAACAGTGATAAAATCAAGATTGTGATACTGCCATAGAAAAATTGCAATTTTTTTCCCCCATCATGGCCACCCCTATGTTCAAGTAAGATAAATTTCACCAATCAAGCAGCAATATTACTTAAATAGTGATGTTAAATCAAGCATCAAACTGATAGATCAAATGTGTGGAATTTGTCATTAAGTTGAAAATGGTCCATCAGTGATAGTTTCTTCCAGTGTTTGGTTGAATTAACAAAGGCAAAACATATAATGCCTTACTGATATTCCAAAGGTTGGATAACAAAATGTTTGTTAAAAATGCACCTGTTAGAAAAATTGATTTACTAATTTAGGTATTGAACATAAATCTCTATCTTTAACATGTTGAAAAAAGTAAACAGACATGGGGAAAAAAAGGTGATCTTAATTAACAAAGGAGACAAACTAACAGATCAAACACCCGTCAGCTGAATTACAGGTGTCATTATCAGAAACTCATGGGTCCAAAACATGGTTAAATCACCGGACACATAAAAACATGATGAGATACAGTGACTTTTAAATGAGTCATGTTTGTGATGATGAGACACATTTTAAAGGCATTGTCATTACAAATCGTGTTAACCATGGTGCTTTGCACATGGGCTGCTCTATGCAATCATAATAAAGGTGCTGACAAACAGTCACACCTGCAGTGTTTACGTCTAGCTGCATTTGTTTGTCCCTTTTCGAAACAGTTACAGCTCACAGGGCTGTAGCGTAAACACATATGGCGTTTTGTTGCAGTGCCGCTGTCAAAATGCTGCTGTCAGCCCGAGTTCCTCTAACATAATATTGTCTTATGTAATTGCTGTCATGATCAAACCTCATTTATTTGTATTTTGTGTGTCTGGGATGTATGTATATAGTCTCTTGGTCTCTTTTACACAGCCTGTTTAAGACAGCGCTCTTCTGCTTTGTTGCAGTGCATTGATTTGTGCAAAAGGCACAAAGTGAGGCTGAGCAATATGGACTTAATTTCATGTCCTGATATTTTTTGCTGAATGGATATTTACTTCATGTATTGTTATATATTTTTCCTCTACAGGAATAACAAAAACAAAGTCAGCTTTTAGTCAAATCCACATGGGCTAAACGCACAACATCACAAGACTCCTCAGGCCTGCTGCACAATATCGACATGGACATGAAAAATGGCATCTAAGTACACTAAACATTTTGAACAATAAAAAATGCTCCTTACGTAGATAAATCCTTTACAGAATAAACTTTTTAAAAAGATTATCATGTAGCCAATAAGCATATTACTGTTAGTGGTTACTCAGGTAAACACTTCTTACTGAGCAGTGGACCTGGCCCCCGTTATTTTCAACAAGTATCAACATGAGCATTTCAAAAATATAGATATATAAAATAATGCTGCCAGTATCTCAAAATGTATCAACATATCTAAAAACTCCCACATTCCCGGCTCTTGTACTGTGGCTGATAGGTTAGGCTAAGTTAATCCACCTTTTAGCTGACACCGGAGGCAGTCACAAAAACACAACAGAGGCAAACAATGTCTGAGTAAAAGGCAGAGCTGGCAGGACTGGACACTGTCATGATTGTTTTTGTCAAGCTTGCTTTGTTTTTCATTATTTACTTAACACTTTTACACCTGCAAAGCAGTAAAACTGTGTAAAATCACACTCTGGAGGAGTAATATGACACCACTGTTTGTTTAGGTTGAAAAAAATGTAATGGAAGAGCCAGAGGTGTGGTAGGTAGGTGGGTAGATATGTAGGTAGGCAAGTATGGAGTTTGTTGATTTCACGTTAAACATACAAGATAAAAGGCGTTAGTTTAATAATGTTAGTATGACTATCCACATTAAACTGTCACAGTGTATGATCAGGGCTAGGAAATACATCTGGGTCTTAGGAAAAGGTGGTATTTTTTTAAGTTATAGGGTAAATATCATTTTTGAATAAACAAATGTATTATTGCAATGTTCAATTGAAAAAAACTGTTTGAGGCTGAAAATTCAGCAGAAAAATTAACAGTAAAGACAACCAACAGTGACATACTAACTCACTGAGATAATGGATTTGAAAAGTTTGGTCAAATGGGAATTATTATGTGTGTGTGTAAAAATCTAAACAAAACTGATTCTCGTTTTGTATTATGGCAACAAAAATGGAAGTCCTAAACACTCAATATGATGCAACTTGGAAAACACAACTTTTGGGGCTGGGGCCAGCTCCTATCATTATGTTAACTGAAACGGCACAGTATGTCTACCAGTGTTATGACATGCAAACAAAAAAACAAAAGCTAGTCACAGAGGGACCTGCCCATTCCCCCCAAAAAAATCAGAATTAAAAAAATATATATGTAACAGTGTTTATGATGTTCATGAAAAATGATGCCTAATAGGTCAAGTTTTTTTGGTTATTACCTGATATTCTTCAAAGACAAAATGTGTTGTTTCTGAAATTGTTTATCAACTCAACTTGTTTTATTTCTCAGTCTAATCTAAATATGCAAACTCTTTGGTCATAAAGCTAATTTTATATTTAGATGCAATGGTAGTTTCAAGAACCTTCAGGCATTTTATCCAAAATCAAAGGAAAACACATCATCAAAATGTGAGTATCAAGCACCTTTACAAACTCTGTTACTGGAATAATGTCAACATTTTTATTTATTTCTCTGCTAACAAAAACAGATGTTGTGCACTGTCATTTAGCTAAACACAAGAGTGATATTTTTTGGTCCATTTGGCCCAGCCCTTTTTCTAATGAGAACTATGTGCAAAGACAGGATGGAGCCATGCCAGAGTTGAGTAGAACTCTGCTTATCTTTCTTTCAATTCCAAGCTGATTAGAATAGCTCACAGTCCATAGCTCATCTTTTTTTTTTTTTTTTTTAACTTCCAGTCTCCCAGCATGCCTTTGAAATGATTGAGAACTGGCTGGGTGTGTTCTGTCTTGTTTTCATTTCCAGAGTAAGCTCCTTGTTTTAACAACACATAATTATTCTTTTTTTTTGCTGGAGTGTTTTAGCAGTGTGTTCTGTGCGTATTTCTCAACTGATCTTACTTAAGCCTGAATATAAATTAAGTTGTCTGTTCCTTTTTTTTTCAATTTGTCTTCACCTTGGGGGACACTCATAAGGATGTTTAGTCAGAAGCTATACAGTGATTATGTGAACTTGTGCATGGTTGACTATAGTGATCTTTGCCTTGTGTAAAGCCATTTTACCCCCTTACCCATAACCACAGTCTGAAATGCCATAGTAAATGTTCTGTCAAATTGAAATATTGCTCTAACAGTGTAGGCGGATAGTCTTGGATTCACCCTCTGGGATTATGGTGAGCTTGATGGGCCCAGATGTTTCCAGAGAAAAGAAACAAATGCTAATTACTGTGCATATCTCTAGGCATAGCACATAGAAACACAAGTTGTGAGTGCCAGATATCCCCAGTCACATTTCTTAGCAGGAACACAGCAGTTTCTAATAATTTATTTTTTGCTAAATTCTGTTCACGATTACTCGCTCCCATCGACTCATTTGTTTTCATATGGCTGTGAGTCACATACGGGTGTCGGGCTGCAGCGTTGTTACCATGGTAGTGACTGAAATTTATGTATTGTTGAGTCTGAAATATTTTGGCTGTACTTTTAGTGTCAGTTTGAGTCAAGGGAGCAGAGAATAATGTTCTCAGGCCTTGCAAAGACCTTGTATATTTCATTACAGAAAAGAACTCTGTGAGCAAAGCAAATCTCTCAATAGAATTCAGTCGGATTCATGAAATGAAGTGTCACTGGTTTCAGTGAGGATGAGCTGAATGGTATGGATGTTTACTGTGTGTCCTAAGGCTTTCAAAAGCTTTTCTCTTCATGTGTTTATGATGCATTACTCTGAACTGGGCAGACAGATCTGAGAGGGCCTGTAAGCATTCGTATTTAGACACAACACACAGCCCAACACTCAAGAGACCACAGGCTCTTTGTTCCCATTTCCGCTAAAACATTTCAGGGCAGAGTTAAGGGCAGTTTTTTTCTAATTTATTTAAGCTCATGTGTTTTACAGCTGACAGGCTGCAGGCACAGCAGAGAACAGTGTCTGTGGTCCAGGTGATTTGTCATTAGATGAGGTTCATTAGGTCTGACAGAGTATTGTTGGGCAAACTACTGATGTGAAACAGGGTCATGAATCAGAGATACACACAGCATGGTACGCTCACAGTCATGGTAATAATGCATATATGGATCCTATTTTATTATTATTTCCACTGCAGTTCAGTTTCTAAATGTGTTTCCTGTATTTAATTGTGTTAATGCTCAAAGAAAAAAATACTGGCAGTTCTTCCACATCCAAAAGATTCAATTACAGCAGTATATACATGTGCATGTTTTGGCTTCATGTGTTCCATAGGGGAAATAATTAATTTTGCTCAGGTATCACAAATAAACTGTGTGTGATTCTCCTATGATGGATATTCAGTATTTATAAAAGGGCTGATTTAACTATCCAACCCACTGCGACCATGGGAGAATTTCAACGTCTGGCTTATCCAAATCGACAGCTGGCTGACCTAATTTCAGTTACACCAGCAATGGCTGATATGGATGAAGAGATTAGGTTTAAACCATAAAAACATACAGGTATATCTATTTATTACTATCTGAAATATTTCAGGCTTTGCCCAGGAGCCTTTACCAAGAGAATTTCCATATTCTGTATTTCATAACAGTTTTCATAACTGATCCATTTTAATATGTATATCTGTGAACTCAACAAAGACAAAACAGGTAAAATGCTGTTTTTACAGATTTTATTTACTTAAGATGAAAGAGTTCTGATAAATTGAGAAAATGGTGCAAAATCTGCAGGTTGTCTGCACAAGTTTGCTTCATGAACTCCAGTCCAATAACATGCAGGTTTTGTGAAACAGTGACTCTTAATTGCCTGAAGGTGTGAATTTGAGTGTTGGTTTCTATCGGCATGTGTTAGCCTTGCAACAGACGGGCAGGGGTGTACCCCACATCCTAGTCCAAGCGTGCTGGGATAGGGTCCAAATACCTGTGACACTCAACAGAGTCAAAGGATTTAGAAAATGGATGTACTGAGTCAAGTGCATTTTTTCTTCAGATGAACCCATTCACAACACCACACATTAGTACAACCTGACACAAACTAGAGGAGATTTTCTTCCAACTAGCTCATTTTCTAACATCTATGGTGGCGGGTCTTAACATTTTTTGACTGATGATACTCACTGGGCTCAGGGATCTACAAGTTCATTCCGATTTAATTTCAGCTGGTTTAATGGCCCATTTGTGATATTTATTTCTCTGAATGTGTAATGTCAGCAAGACTTTAGCTTAAGGCAAACATTTCCAAGTCACTGATTTTGACAAATCAGATTTCCTATGGAGTGTTATTATTCATGACTGACAGAGTTTTCGTGTTACTGGGGTCAAGTATGTGTGGAGCCACAGATTGTGGCAGAGGAGCAAAGAGTGTAGAGAAGCAAATGTGTTTGATGAATAAACCTTTGAGGACAGAAAACTACTGCAGAGTTTCCTCTTTTTACATTATGTTCTTTTACATTTTAAGGAATGCTTTACATGTGCTGACTTTAATATTTTATAACATGGGATGTCTGGTGCGACAAAAACACGGTCTTGATTGCACTTCCACAGTAGGGATGCAAAATTAACAGAATTTCGATCACTATCACAATTTGATGGATTAGATTATATAAGTATCAATTAGTACAGTACGCTGTAACCCGACCTGTTAGTCTGCAGTGTATCTAGCTCTACCCTCTAGGTCCTGATAAGACAGAGGGATACCTAAACATAGGAAGGAATGGATGAGTTTTTGGTGCCTTTCTAATCTTTTGACACTGAAAACTGCAGACCATACTGTACCACCTTGAACTGGATTGCCAGGTGGAAACACACCCTGATTTTCATATTTTTGGTCAAACAATGAGCACAGAAATGATACCCTTCATGAACAATTTTGCAAAGACCAAGATAAGTATGAGAAGTAAGAGACATAAAAAAAGGGAGCAGACTTGGGAATGGTTGACTGTGACAATTACTGAGAGCTTTGCACCTTGGCTTGGCCAGAGATCCCTGATGTTCACTGGACGATCATTAACCTCTTACTTTTCCACCAATCAATGACTTAAGGGCTTGCTTACTTTTCCTTTGCTTTAAATCATCTTCTATGTTGTTTCTATGTATCTGATCTTATTTAATTTCCTTCTCTGTCCCTGGGCCGTTTCCTACCTTCCTTCTACTCTAACCCTCTCCTACCTTTTCCTTTCCTGCCACCCCAATACACTTCTCCTCTCCAGCTGGGTTTGTGAAGTCGCCAATGTCTGAGACTAAACTCACGGGGGACACCTTTGAGCTGTACTGCGACGTGGTCGGTAACCCCACCCCGGAGATCCAGTGGTGGTATGCTGAAATCAACCGAGCAGACTCCTTCAAGCAGCTGTGGGATGGAGCCCGCAAGCGACGGGTATCAATCAACACAGCCTACGGCACCAACGGGGTCAGCGTGCTGGGAATCACGCGCCTCACACTGGAGGACTCTGGGACCTATGAGTGTCGAGCCAGCAACGACCCAAGGCGCAATGACCTCCGACAAAACCCTGCCATCACCTGGATCCGTGCCCAGGCCACCATTTCGGTGCTACAGAGTGAGTGGTCTATGTCCCTCTAGTACCTAGATGGTGATCGAACCCTCCAAGTTCTTGTCCCAGCCACTCCCTTTACCTAAAAGCAAGACCACAACCAGAAAAAACGCCTTTACACAAAAAGTATATCAACTGCAGGGTAGTTATTTCTGCACATGGTTTTGCTCCCTTTTAAATTTTATTTTAAAATCACTGTCCATCCCAAAACCTCCTGAAGCATCCTGTCATTTAAGACCGCAAACCCAGAAATGTTCAAGTCTCTATCTACAGATTCCTCTTTCTGTCAACACCAGACTTTTGTTCTTACTGTCTCATGTGTGCTTGAACAAAATCCTGATCATTATTTTTCTATGTATCCTAACTTCACCCATTTCGTATTCTTGGATTTATATGTGGTACTAATTTCTTCAACATGATATTCTGTCTGTTGCACTTGCCTGAATTGTTTTATTTACTTCAAAGCTCTTCCCTGCTAAAAGTCAGCAGAAATCTAGGGGTGCTTTGAAGTAACATTGCTTTTGATTTGGCACTCTAAACTTTGAGTGAAATGGGACTGTGAGAAGACACAAGGAGGGATCTGTAAGATGTGAAAGAGAGATTCCTGCTGTCAACTCCCTCCTGATAAAGAAAAATAATATTTGCTTTCAAATTTCTGTGTGGTAATCCAATGAAGGATGAGACCACGTGAGGGCTGTTACCGTTTCATTTCTGGCACAGATGAGACAGAAAAATAATTTATACAGAACAGTCTCTCTGGACTTGCCTTTTCATTGTGTAACCTTGTGCCTTCTCAGCCATTCACTGTGCGAGTGTGAATCAGTAATGACATTATATCTTTTAACCCTCTGCTCTGAGCACACAAACATTCAAACAAACTGAATTTCAACTGGACCCTTGTAATCTATACATGCTTCAGCGCTCTGCCCGCTGGAGCAAAGGGAAATGTGGAATGTTGTTAGTCATAGTGAAACACCCCCAGAAGCTTAGAGGAGTAAGATACTTTCTGGCTTTAATGATTGGACAGATCCATTTTTATTCCTGTGTGTATGCTGCTTAAGAAGTTGAAATTTTTACCATGAGAATGAAAAAAAACAGAAACTGGTCACTTTCTTTTTAGCTATTGAAAACCTGCAATAAAAGTTCTCAACTGATATATATATATATATATATATATATATATATAATGTCATTACTGAAGAAAAAGATCCTTCCATATACATGTAATATTGAACTTCTTACATGTATATAAGAGGCTACGTGTAAGAGCCAATGTATATGAATGTGTAGTATGTATATGGAGAAAGTTTTACTGCCATTTTTTGGCCTTTTGCTTGACTTTGTTTGTGAGATTGATGTGCTCTGAGAGAATAGCGCCTGGAAATGCATATTAATTCACAGAGTACTTTTTGTGACAATGTTTTTTTTTCACTACTTTTCTGACATTTTGAAGTGATTGAATTTCTAAGTTCTGATTCCTTGCACAGAGATAACAAAACAAAGCATGCATGCATGATAAAATCTCCTGGAGATCGCTTTTTCTAACATGCTTTCTATTTGTGTTTAAAGTGATGCTCTGACCAAATCTCTCTAGTGAAAAACTCAAAATGTAGGAATATGATATTCTGGGGAAAGAAATTGCTCATTTACACCATTTTGTAAACATAGTAAATAAGACAGCCACCAGCTGGCATGGTTACCTTAACTGAAAGACTAAACACACACAAAGACACTTAGCCTAGTTCCACCTAAAGATAGAAATGGCTGCCTCCAAAGCTCATTAATAGACATGTCATATCTTGTTTGTTTAATCCCTTTAGGGGGGGATATTTGACAGACTATTTCTTGGCCTGAAGCAAAGACTTCCTGAAGCAGTGCTGGCTGTTTTCCCTTGTCTTTGGACTGCAGTGCATAGCCAGACTACTGGGTCACTGGATGCAGAGTCATATTTAGACAGTGAGAGAGTTCTTATTGCTCATCTTATCAAACTTAGGGCAAAAAAGGCTTTTTTCCATTAAAGTCAAACAATTGCATTCACATAAAACCAGCACCAAAATCTAAATTGCTAAAGATCTTAATGATGAAAAGTTATTGTGCTAGAAAATCCAAACATTAGAAGAAAATACTTTCGTTGTTAATTTTTACAAAAAATATGTCCTAAAGCTTGCCTTTCTGTTACACCATCTCAAAATCTGGGCCTTAAAATTAAGCGTGTCGTTTGATGCATTCATTTGGCTGTATTATGTAATGTGTTTCTATGCAATATTGTTTCCTGCATTGTTTTCAATTCAGGTGACCCCCCCATCAGCAGCAAAAAAAAAGAAAAAAAAAAGCATTTTGACACTTTAAAGGGATAGTTCAGTTTTTTAAGTGCCGTTGTTTGAGCTCCATATGACTACCAAGTACATTAGATACAGGAGAAAGCTCTCTCCTCTCCCTCAGCAAGCCACAATTTGAAAAGTTTGTGACGAAGAACCAGCCGCAAACAGGGAAGTATTGTACCAAATACAAAGGGTATTTTCTCCGCCTACAAGAACTCCCATCAAAAAATAATACCACAGTTTAAGAGTAAGCTACCTAGAATTTATTTTGAGTGCAATAACTTTTCAGAAAAATAAAGTTTATCTGGAACTGGATATGTGACGTGAGTCGGTTTGTTCCAGATAAACTTTATTTTGCCCAAAAGTTAATGCACTCAAAAAAATGTATAGGTAGCGTACTCTTAAACTGTGGTATTAGTTTTTGATGGGAGTTCTTGTAGGCGGAGAAAACACCCTTTGTATTTGGTACAATACTTCCCTGTTTGCGGCTGGTTCTGCATCACAGTTTTTTACAAATCGTGGCTTACTGAGGGAGAGGAGAGAACTTTCTACTGCATCTAATGTACTTAGTTGCCATATGGAGCTCATACAACCCCACCTCAAAAAAAATGAACTATCCCTTTAACATTGGAATTTCTAACTTAGGGCCTACTTTGGCCAAACTCAGCCCTGTTCTGTATTTAGCACTTGCATCTATAATAGAGACAATGATCATATTTTAACCCTGATGTCTTAGAGAGTGTGTCTGCAGTGTTACACATTTCTTTGTGGTGTGGATAAAATGTGGAGGGAGAGGTGCTTAAATCTTGGAGAGCTTACCATGATCAGGGCAAACAAACCCTGTCCTCTCCTGCAACCCACCACAACATTGACTGGCTATTGCCCAGAGGGAGTAACACTGTGATATAGTGACACAATAAACAAGGTTACATATCACAGATTTTTTAAACAGAAAGTCTACTAAAAATGCAGTTTCTAATGAGTATTATTCCCATAAAACAAGGCCCTTGAAACAAGGATAAGCTTTATTGTCTGTTTCAGTGTCAGAAATAATGATGTATGTAACAGAAAGACAGAGTCAAATGACAAGTTCTGCTGCCTGATGCTGAACTACAATACAAAACAAATGTACCAAAGTTCAATAAAAAAACAACAAATTAAATATCAATATTGTGCAATAAAATATCCACACAGTATTGCGCAACTAAAGATCACAATATATTGGTGCACTGATAACTTTTAGCATCCCTAATCATAAATTAGTGAAACCGGTTTTATTGGCTGTTTTTCCAAGGTGCCTGTCCAGATTATTTTAAAACTGATCTAACTCATAAACTTCTTTCCTTTGGAATTCATTGAGGCCCAAATGAATTTAAGCTAAACACAGCTGATATCTATTAGTGAATGTAATCTCTTTGATATATTCCCTTTCTGCCTACAATTGGTGTTTGTTTCATTCTTAAATACATGCAAATATAATCTGCACGCAGTATCACTCTGAGCTGCACAATCAGCAACACAACTTAAATAAAAAATATCCTCAAGATATTGCTTCATGAAGTTCAACTGTTTATATTGTTTAATTTCAACAGGGAGAGTTTGTTTTGAGGTTAATGTAAAAAAGGTGCTTAAAATGAAAGGCTATTATTAAAAATGTGGAATTCAAGTTATTTAGCTCAGTTATTGCTCACGTACAGCTGTGAAGGCTTTACTCTTGTGATGTGCTTTCTTTGATTTATTTTACTTTAAAATTGTGATTTGAGTATGGCGTTGCCTTTCACAGTGATATAATTCTCCCCTCAATAGATCTTGCCAAGTTGGTTACTATGTCTCAGCTACTTAGCTAAATTGATTTAATACATCTTGGCAAAATGAAGCAGCATGCAGCTCAACCAAAAAAAAAAAGAAAAAAAAAACTGGCATGCTTATAAGAATCAGATGATGTTAATATAAAAAAATCATGTTTGAGCTAATAATAAAACACACTCCCTGAAAAATTATATCTGACAGATAATTGGATACTATGCCAACCCAAATACAGCACTGCGTTTGAGAAAAGGGAAAATCAGGTTTCACTACTTCTGTGTGATTGAGAACAGTTGCACGGTGGTTGCACTCTAATATGGAGATACATAATTCAGCAGTGACCACATTTTAAGTTGTGACAAAGTGTCCTACAAACAACCTTCTGGTTGAATTGCCCATGGACCACTGCGCCGTGTTTGCTAAATGTTAATTTATGTACCTCATGTTGTGTGGGTATGCATGTCTCAAAGATGCTATTAATAGTACATGTAGCTCTGTGTGGTGGGGGGTGTCTGGGGGAGGGAGAGATATTCTTTTAGTTATTGAAGACAGAATTGCAAGAGGGAGGCGCTATCAATGCTAAAACTACGTCACATTTAGAATCAGTTGCCCTGCTTTCCCCCTCTCCTCCCCTTTGCTTTCCTAGTGGTCCGTGTAGCAGCCAGTAGTAGGATTATGATGCGTCTCCCTCCGCTCCTCCCCTCGGGGGCTCCATCGTTGCCATGGTTGGCCCGCCCTCGAGGAGGAGGAGGGGAAGGAGGAGGAGTGGGGGGCAGGGTGGAGAAGCCTTCCTGCTCACAACTCAAGGCAGAGCAAAGGGCGCCACACTCTCAGATGACACTTTCTGCTTCCTCAAATGTCCTTGAGAAATGGACCTCTGTATTGTGGAGTAACCAGAGGGTTTAGCAATTTAGCAGCTGAAGTAATTTGGGCAGTCACTCTGCAGTGATCTCATAAATCTTTAGCTTGGATCTCAAAGTGCATGGATTTTTTTACTCCACAATTCTGTTGACATTTAGATGTCCAAGAGCTCAGCTCCTGTAGTGAAACATTAACCAATGTATCAGTTTTACTATATCTCTATTTTCTAATTAAGACAGTGAAATCCTAGGAAAAGAAAAACGGGGATATTAATATTTAGTAATATTTTTTAATATGTGTGCTGTTTGATATTACATGTTTTGACATAGGTGTCTTTCTGGGTTCTAATGTGAGAACAGATCAGAAGAATATTAATGACATTCATGAAGCAATCTACATTTACTTATAGTTTCCATCAAATTATTTATATTTTTATTCTCTTTTAAACACTTACCTTTTTACCTCAAAGAAAAAGCAGGTAAAGGTATTCCAGCTGTCTTATGTGCTGAATGTGTCTTTTATTCTTCTTTGTTGTACTCACTTCTGTCTTCATAAACACCTCCTACACAGATCGTATATAAACAGCTTATAGCCTGCAGCTAACACTATATGGAAGGAGGATGCATTTAAACATCAGTGAGTTCCAGTTCTGTGATAAGGTTTGACTGTATCTGTCTTCCAGAACCAAAGATCAATGCCTCTGATCAGATCATCCTGTCACCGGACAGCTCAGGCAAACCAGTTATCCTACAGTGTAACCTCACCACTGCCCATACGCCGCACAAGGAGAGCTTCTGGATGAAGAACGGACAGGAGATCCCCCAAACGCGGACAGAGCAGAGACACACAATACACAGGTAACAACTGGTGGAAATTTGATTCAGATATTAAATGTGACTTTCCAATCAATGAACAGTGGAGGTTTTAGGGAAGGACTGTAAGATAATATTAATGAACTTGAATCGGGTCAAGTTATGCATCACTGTTGCCTTTATGTTGTATTTTAAATATGGCGGTCAAACAATGCAATAATTATGAACAATAAATTATAGAAAATAAAACATCTTAAAATTTTTACCCAGATTTTCCTTACTATAAAGTTATATGCCACTTAATACACAAATTAGATGCAAACCCATACTAGAAAGGCTTTGCTACATTATTTAATCCAGGAGAATAAACAGACATGGCTATCCGAAAATTTACAAATCATAAAAAGGATGGCACTCAGAGATGTCGGAAAGTAATTACATTTAAAGATTATATTTGCTAGACCTGCCAGAAGTTAAAAAAAAAAGATTGCGTACGGTTTTAAATTGTATCAGTAATATGCTTATTTACCATAAAATAATCTTTTCAGGCTCTCCAGGAATTTGCAGGACCTTTTGTTTTTGTTTTCGTTGTGGCAAAAAATGCCTGTCATTGCAGCAGATTAGGGGTGCACAATATTGGATTTTTACAGGTATCTTATATGCTGATATTTCCAAAATAATCATTACCAATATTGATATTTATTGGCAAGAATATGAGGTATCTCCTTTAATTAAATCGACCTGTTTATCTCATTGTGGCAGCATATTTTTGTAGAAACTGACGTGGACCAAGGAAACATTTTACTCCCTAATAGTAGAAAATATTGTTTTTAAAATGTAAATAATCAGCAATAACAGGATGAGGCATTGTGCTACTTTCATACATTCTATGGTACTACAGACCGGACATGTGATATATAAGGTGAACATGTATGGCCAAAATAATGTCTGTAAATATCAACAGAAATTTTGATGTGCCGATACCTATACTCCACTTCTTAAGCTAATATCTGCCAATACTGATATTGTGCCAATAATATCATGCATCCCTCATTTTTATATAAGTAGCAGTGTTTTGAGACTTATTTTATTGGAAAACATCCATCCGCTATCTATACTGCTTATTCCATTCAGGGTTTTGAGGGCTGGAGCCTATACCAGCTGACATTGGGCAAGAGGCAGGGTACATCCTGGACTGGACCAGCCAATCACAGGGCCGACATAGAGTGACAGAAAACCATTCACACACACATTCACATCTAAGGGCAATTTAGAGTTACCAATGAGTACATTTTTGATCTTTGGGTGGAAACTAGAACAGCAAATTAATTTGCACCTGTTTTGTGTGTTTTAAATATCTTGAACAAAAAAATACAGGAATTCTGTTATAAAATATGATTTATTCATGACAGAAATCAGGTTTTCTGTGTGGGTTATGGCTTGGTTCTATGGTGTGTGCATGGGTGAGGGGGTTCTTCACAGCCCATAGCCAGTGCATGGACCCAACTAGGAAGATGGATTTAATTGCTTGTTTAATTAAACCCCTGCAGGTTTGTTCGTTTTCTTTCAGTGAAAGTGTGCACACTGGCTGATAATTCTGATGATCACTGAGAACAGACTAAACACAGTTGCATTCACTTGTTAATGTCAATAATGACTGAATTACTCATGTTAGCAAGTTGAAAATGATGAGAAATTTGTTGATTTTATCTATTTATTTTACAACTAAAATGTGGGAATGCAAAGTTAGTTAAAGTTCAGGAAAAGTGATTTAATTTTTTTTACTTCTTAATAGAAAATATTTCTTCTCCATTTTACCTTTTGCTTTAGCTTCTTTTAACTTTTGTTTGACATCTTTGTTTTTATCTTTTGTGGTTTCATTGATTCTTTGATATCTGGATGGATCTGATGTTTTTTGCCTTTGTGGTGTGCTCAGATGAATAGTGTGAGGCACTTTGAATTGCCCTTTGACTGAGAGCTGCAACACAAATGAACATGCCGTGCTTTGTACAATAAGGCATCGTGCAGGAGTTTGTAATTGTTGACCACTTAAAACAAAATAATCATCCAGCATTGGATGTCTGGGGTTAATTCTGCTATTGTGGCAGCTATTTTCTGTTTTAGAGGAGAAGTAACACTGTGGTGCATAGGGGTGTGTTGTCAAAAATCTGGCAATACAATAAGTATTGTAGTACATGAGTGACAATATGATACAGTATATCACAATATATCTATTTCCTGTAAACAAGCAATACATAATGACTTTTAAAAAAAGAAAAAAAAATTATATAAATATATATATATATATATATATATATATATATATATATACAAAGCATTAAGAACCCACAATATTGTATGCATGAAAAAAATTGTTCATAATCATTGTAATTTATTTCAGGGGCACCACCAGGATCAAATTTTAATGTACGTGCAAGAGCCATTCAAGTGTGTGAGGGACACCTTCAGTCTAGCTAAAGTTCACTCCTCCTCCCCAACTGAAGAGGAAATATAAAACAAAAGTTCCTGTAATGACAAATTGTGTCCAACGACATTTTTTGTCCATGTTAGCTGATTTTGATGTTCTGCTCAGCTAACTCCCACTTTGAAACTCATCCTCAGCCACGTCTTGGAAAACAGATCTGTGCAGTCTTCAAAATGCCAATTGTTAGCATTGTTTTCTTTGAAAACCACCCAGAAATAAATCTGCGGGTGGTGTTTAAAGCAGTTTAAGTGATGAAATTATTCCCATGGCTGCAAAACTCCAAGGTGCTTTAATTCCAGCTTCACCAACAAAGTTGAGGAGTCAGACTCCAGCTTCAGTTAAACATGCTCCTCATTCATTTTTGGTAAGTTGGCCAGTAAGACTGCAGCCTTGCGGGGGCTGCAGGGGTTTACTTCTAAGCCAGAACTGTTGAAAAATGTACGCACAGTGCTAGCAGTGCCACTGATATTCAAAAAGCATGATCCCTTCAACATTTCTTAACTTGATTGTGTATCCCAGGGACAGAAATAATATAAATCAAAGCAGCAGAGGTCGAATTGCAGAATGTCTGCTGCAAAGTGGCTGGAGGCTGCCCTACAATACAAATTTCATGATTTTTTAAAAATTATTGAATAATAAAATACAACAACATTACACAAAAACATTGACACAGTATTGCACTGCAAAACATCAGAATATATTGGTGTAGCAATATCTTCTTCCACCTCTAGCGGTGCATATTGTGTTTTGCCATTCAGCTAGAAAATACTAATCTGATTTCATCATGCCCCAGCCCTACATCCAACATCTTCTGTACATAGCAGTCTCCCTTTCTCCTTGGATTACAAGCTTGTAAAAAGTTCTGATTAATCAGAACCTTGTTCCCTGGGATCTCTATTGCGTATGAATTTATTTAAATCCTCCGCTCGATGTGATTCACATGTTGTTAAAAGAGAGTCACAAGGGTTAAAAGAAATCAATCTTTTGTGACTTTAAACTTCAATCAAGGGTATGTTCCTTGAAGATAGGAAACTTATGCTTATGTTACTTATAGGCGAGTACAAGAGCAGTTGTTTGGTGTATGGGTAAATGGGGCTTTGAAACTTAAGGAATCAAATTAATTTACACTTTTGCTATGAAGAGCAGTAATAACAAATAATCAGCTTCAAAAATCTCCTGCAATTAGTGTGCCTGTGAATCAATGTTTTTTTACAGTATTAATATTCAGGGTTGGGAATCAAGAACGATTTCTTATTAAGAATCGGTTCCAACCAGTTTGAAGTATCATCATCAGTCCCCTTTACTTGACTCCTTTACATAACAGTGCGTCCTACTTTGCTCCACATGGCTGACAAAACAATGTCAGGCTCTCTCAAGAGGCAGTCAGCACAAATATAAACAAAAACAGGAAATAATTATAGCAAAAAGGTGAGAGATGCAGTCTAAAGTACAGTTCAATTTTGAACAAGTAATGTCCATGTGATTTCCTGCAAGGGTAGAAACACCAGCAACACACTGGAGACATGTTGATGCAGCTCAACATTAAATATCAGGAGTACCATTTCTTTGACATTGTGGAAACTGGGTACATATTTTTTGCCTTACAGAAAATCCACAGGAGTTAATAAGGGGATCAATAAAGGCTTGGATCAATAAGCAGAATTGATATAATGATGGCAGTGGTGTCAACAAAATCTTATCAGATCCCATCCTTTTTTCTTTGCAGTTGCTTGAAATTAATTCCTAATCTTCAGGTTGATTATATTTTTCTGTAGTTTAACAGCATTAATTATACAGTTAACAGTCAATGTGCATGTTTTCCCATGCTAAATCTATTAAAATATTACGAAGCAAATAATTGAAAAAATGTTAAAAGTCTTTGATGTGAAAATACTTTGCTGAACCGTAGTTTTCACGATCACAAGAATGCAAAAAGTAAACAATACTGATGTATGCTTTTACTCTAAACAATGAAATTAAACAAAACAAACCACTGACTAAAGCTGCTAGTTTCATCAACAAGCCACTAAAGGTATAAATCTGCAAGTAATCTTTAAATAAAAGTACACATTTGAGAGTTTTACCTCTTCCCTTCAGTTATCTGTGATGAATAAAGAAGATATAGGTGGTGCAGAGCATTTTAAGAATACTAATGAAAAGCCATTATTTTTTAAAATTTCCTTGCAACTAGTGATTGACAGTAAAGCTGAGACAACTGCTGATTTCTTTCTCCACTTTCTTTTCAAATAATGACACAGCATCTCACTGCCTTCAGCCAAGAATAGAAAAATACCTATGTACCCAATTAGGAAAAAATGACCATAGCCTGAGGTACCAACTAGTTGTCGGTTCCTGCTGTCACACAGTATAAGCATTGAAGCACAAAGTTACTGTCACCCCTGTAGACATACCACAGACTCTCCCTAGCCACAAGATAAGACCAATTGGTCACTTCCTTGTCACATTAGATCAGTGATACTCAGAAGATTACAGCTAAAATGCCTGTGGTGCCCTTTCCTGTAGAATCCAGAGCTGCTGTTCCGTAATATAACAGCATTATGCCAGCATTTTGTCTCCCCTGGCCTTGCGTGCCCCTTAAGCTTTCACTGCTGTGGTCTAAAGTAATTACTAGAGTTACACTGAAATTAGTTGACTTTATTTACGTGAATATTGAGTGCAAGAGACTGGTAAATGAATGTTTTTAAAGAAGTTGTTGTATTTTGTGTCTTTTTGCAGAATCACTAAACCACGGGCGGATGACTCTGGGGAATACATGTGTGTATATACTTTTACCATGGCACCAAATGCAAATGCAACTATTGAAGTAAAAGGTGAGTTCACTGGTGCAAAGTTAAACTGAGCCTTTACTTGATGGGTGACTTTTGTTTATTTAGGTATCAATGTTGGCCAAATTCTACCTTTCAGATAAATTAAAGTATGACAATAAGCTGCAAATTTAATTTCATATGAAACAATGTCATGTGTGAGTTCTTTTTTAGGGGTAGAGAGTTTAAGGTGTCCTCAAAAAGTTAACCCCCCAAAGCTGTGAGAACAGAGTCCTTGTTGACAAAGATGTTTGAGATCATCCGGTGCAGCAGTGATGACAGGGCAATCCGGAGGCTGTTGTCACTCTTGGCTTTCTCTGTGACAACAGGCTAGTAAAATAGACAGGCAGTGCACATGGTTACCAAAACGTGCAAACACAAAAGCTCACTAGGGGGCATCCTCAAGTACAGTCATACCCAGTTATAAAGTAGATTAAAATTATAGTTTAAGGTTGTGTACCAACATTTTGAGTAGAGAAACTTAAAAATGACAGCCCACATAAAGGCTCAAAAATTGACTATAGAATTACTGTGTTGGTTTCATTCAAGCTGACAGAGAAGTCATCCACTTAAATAAAGAGTCTTCTCTGACAAAGTGCAAGTGAAACCCTTTTCAAGAGAAGCTTGCCCATGTGTAGTACTTAAGCCAATTTGCTGTGGCATGGCTGTGGTGCATACTGAGCATGCCCTGCCTCTTATTCCCTGGCTGTCTTAAAGCACTGCCTGATTGCATAACACGGGTGACGGCCGTGTGTGCAATGCTTTCACTGGATTGTGAGATGATGGGAGTCGTCGCCATTCAAACTGAAGTGTCCTAGCCATCACTGGACTGCAGGCCTGTGACTGTTGAAGCTTGCTATCTGTCCCCTGGAGTAAGAAGGCAGTCTTTTAACTAAACTGATGATGCATGATTCTGTCCTTTCAAAAGGCCTACACTGTATGACTAAAAAATAATTAAAACTACAGAATGCTCAACACCAAACACTGGAACCACTTCTGGACCTCAGCGAAACATTGTCTTAATTTTTTTAAAAAGCTCTTGTAATTTTCTAGAGATGTTTGAGATCTCTTGTGACCCAGGTAGCGAGCCCACAGTTATGCTAGCCAGCTATGCTTTGCTTCTGGCAGCAGTTCACTGAGATCCCTCGCCTACAGTGTCCTTGGCACACTCATCCTTGCAGGACTCGGCTCAGAGGCAACAGATGGAGGGTTCTGTGATGTTGTAGGATTAAGGCTCTGAATCCAGTCCCCGCCATCCCTGTGGCAGGCAGCAGACTTTATTGTCTGTGATACTAAGCTTACTGCAGATACATATTTGGTGCCTCATAGATCTTGGTTTTAGGAAATGTTATGCTTATTTTCTTTATCAAAATCTTCACACACGCATGCTGATTATTTCAAATTTTCCCCGTAAAGAAATTCATTCCAAGCTTATGGCATTTAACACAGAGATGTAGCATCATGCAATTAATGAATAATTTTAATGTGTCTTCAACATCAGGATCAGCTCCTTAATCCTTTTGTTGCAGCGCTGACCTTGCTCCTCTCACACATCCCTCTAAACGTGTCAGCTCCTCTGTCTAGCACAGTCAGATTGGTGGTTATTGTAAGCACACTCAGTAGTGTGAAATTGAGGTTTCTGTCCGTTTTAGCACCACTCCATGTCCTGTTTCTGCCCTGTTAGTCACTGACATAATACAGTCACGATGAGCAAAGACCAACTAGGCCACGCCCCCCGCTCAGGGAGCACGTGTGCGCCATAATGAGAGCACCCTGATGTCACCAAAGAGCTCAGACCCCTCCTACTCCATTATCCACACACAGCTGAAAAATGCTCACTCCAGGCCTCTACCTTATCCTGCTTAATTGCATGGAGGGAATTATTGTAATTTTAAGGATTAGTGTGTGTGTGTGTGTGTGTATGTGTGTGGGGGGGTGTTATCTTCTTGATGCTGTGCAGAGTTATACGGCCTGTCTGTCTCACCTTTGGGAGATGCTCTGTTCAACTGATGGATCAGTTTGACTTGACATCTGTTGCAGAGGCTTCATGGCATATGCCTGAATGTATTAAATTCATAACCATTGTGCTGCAGTTTAATTCTTTCCATTCATTCATTCATCAGGGCCAACTAACATCGGTTTTCTTGTGATTAAAATGTCTTTTGTGGCATCCACTGAGGAATAATTTGAACAGAACATCTGGAAGCTCATATAGCATACTGATCCCCCCTCTTCCATGACCTCATTATTTATTTTGCTCGGCGTACTTTATCTCTCCCTTTCTATGGGGTTTGATGGTGGGGGTGTACATGCTCATAGAAAACATATACAGCCTATCCAAAATTTTTCTATCTGTTGTCCACAAGTCCACCCTTGCATGCAGGAAAGCCTTTGCCTTACCAGGGGGGAGAGTTGCATGGGATTATTTTGTCTCTAATCTTAGCTAAACAGAAATCTACAACAAGAACAATGACTAATATCTGGACCAAAAAGCGAAACAAATGTCTATTACTGTAAGAACATAATAACAGTGTTAAAGTACCTGTTAAGCTCTAGAAAAAAAAACTATGGTAAATATTTTTTGGAGCTGCATTTGGAAAAAAAAGTAGACATAGAAATAAAAGTAGAAAAATAGGGCAAATGTAATATAAAGAAGAAAACCCTAAGAATATAACCACAACCCCCCTTGTTAAGCTTTGAAAAAAGAAAAAAGAGGAAATATGAGACAGTTGTGTCATCATGAGATGAAGGTAAAACTGACATATGAAGACAGCTTGACAGAAAATACATTTGGCAACCTTTGTGTGTCACACCAAGATGATGCATTGGGATGTGTTTAAATTCTGCGAATATCTGAGAGTGCCATTTAACCGTGCCTCTCTGTGTCTTCAATAGATCCAAGTTACGGGAAATTCAAAGGAAATAGAGCAGCTTCAGTGAATCAGCCCCTCTACAGAGACTCCTAATTACAGTCCTCTCACAGACATTTGAATAACACGTACTATTACTATAGCCAAAACAGCCAATCATGCTTCCCTTATTCACACCATCTGTTAGGAGTTACAACAGCCCTTTGTGTGTTTGTGTGTGCGTGTGTGTGTTACTTCTGCCAACTCAGCTAATGATAAGCTTTGTTTATTTATTTATTTATCTCACCTTTACAGCAAAACCTGATGTCACTGGCCACAAGAGGAGTGAAAATAAAAATGAGGGGGAAGATGCTATGATGTACTGCAAGTCTGTTGGCTACCCATATCCCACCTGGACATGGAGGAAAGTGGATGGCACATCCTACACGGTATGAGTGAATATGTGTTTTGTTTATAAATACATCTAAATCTATACAATGACATAATAATAACAAATACTAAATGGATATAATGAATTGACTGAGGAGCACTGATACAAAAAAGAAAGAATGCATCCTCCTTTATTTCCCTGGTTGACAGCATAAAGGACTTAATACTTCTGGGTTACCTGGAGTGGAAAGAGTATAGGATCACTGTACTCAAGTAAAAGCACAGTTACTGTGATAAAATTTTACTTAAGCACAAGTTAGAGTAGCACAAAAAAAACTTAGTAAAAGTAAAAAGTTCTTCATTTCAAAAATACTCAAAGTACTGAGTATTTTGCGTACACAAGATATAAGCTGGAGTTTGATAAATCAATCACTTACTACTATCAGTATTACTGTATGGTATCTGATAATATTTGACCCAGCACAATATCATCACAAAGTCACAATTTGCCTAAATATGAAATTAGCAAATAAAGAAATCAGGAAAATGTGTACACTCTAAGTCATTGTTTGGTTCAAACTCTTTATATTTGATTGAAGACTGAACAATACCAAATATGGGTCTAGATCATAAATTTCCAATATCCAATGGATATTAAACCACTGAAAATAATTTGTAAATATAATATTTACATTAAATGTTGTAACTGAAATAGCTCATATAAATAGCAAGATGCTGTCTTTATGCTGTCTTCAATTGAATATTGTAAGTGTGGTATACCAGGAAGTGAGGAAAACATACTGAGGTAACCTGCTCAACAAAGCCTGAAGCTGTAGTTAGAGTTATTGGTTCCACAAATCTGGTTCTGAAAGTTTTCTGCTAACTTATGCTCTCTGCATAAAATTGGGTGTGTGACTTCTCAGGACATTGGGATCACACATAAAAATGCCAGCTCCTTACGATTTCATGTCCTTATTTCTTTTTACAGTGGAGGTACTCTGCTGAGACCATGCATGAAGTCAGCATGAAACAAAACGGTTAAATAGCTGAGTGGTGTTCATTATGTCTACAGTTTCTTAGAAATAGTGTTCTTTTTTCCTTTATATCAGACATGTATACTTTTCACGTACCTTGACATGTTTCGGCGGAAACTTCCGCCTTCCTCAGAAGTGTCACTTGGTGGTAGGTGTGACACCAGCTGATATGACATGTCACACCTATCACCAAGTGACACTTCTGAGGAAGGCGGAAGTTTCCACCGAAACATGTCAAGGTCCGTGTAAAGTATACATGTCTGATATAAAGGAAAAAAGAAAACTAAAACGGTTAAATGAAAGACAATGTTTGTGTGTGTCATTTCTACAACAGGAGATCTTTAAAATACCTGCACAGAAAATTCCAGGATAAGAATTTATTAGAATGTGACAATTAACTCCAGATTTTTAAACTGTAAACTAGTCCTGACCTAGTTTTGAGTCTACAGTCAGTTATTATGGGGATCTGGACAAGTTAAAAGAGAGTCTGCTTTGTGGCCTGATTAACTCAGACTTTTGGTTCACTCTCTAATCTGATTTTATGGTACACTCTTCTGATGAGTATATAGTGACCTTTAAATAATAATAATAATAAAAAATGTTTGCATGGATGGTATGGGCATCAGGGTTTTTAATGCTTTTAAATCACTGCTTGTGGGTGATGGAATGCCTCTTTCAGTTCAGTCTTCACATTTCTCTTTATTGTGACAACTCTTGAGGTTAAATGCCTTGCACTGCATTTGTGTTAAGTAGGCTGATTCCATAGTATTACTGTAGCTTACTTTATGACTTGGAAATACACCTCATTTATGATCACTGGCTTTAAAACATCGTAGCGTAATGTCTTTGGTGGCATCACTGTAGTGACTGATATCACAGAAATGTGACAGCAAGTGGTCAAGAGTAGTGCAACAACTAACAGAAAGTAGAACTGTAAAGGTTATGCTGTATTTTCAATGTATTGTAATAAACTGCAACATCATTGTTTTCAGGACATTGACAACTCTACTGGTCGCTTCTTCATCACAAGCAGAGAAAACTACACAGAGCTCAACATAATCAACCTGGATATAAAAACAGATCCTGGAGTTTACCAATGCAACGCCAGCAATGCCATAGGGAATACCGCTGAAACCACTATACTGCGAGTGCGCAGCCACCTTGCACCACTTTGGCCTTTCCTGGGTGTGTTGGCAGAAATCATTATCCTTGTGGTCATCATTGTTGTGTATGAGAAACGCAAGAAGCCAGACGACTTCATTGATGGTGAGAAAGCTTTTTTCTTTTGCTAGAAGTGGGTGCATTTCAAAGAAGAAATGTCATAACTGATGTTAAAACTATTACACACTTTTTAACATTATTACCGTTTCAAATTGTTCAAGCATATTTGTTTTTGTTGTCTAGTGTGTGGTTGTTTCTTTAAGGGCATAACAGATTTACAACCATCTAACCTTTCCAAGAGCTGTAATATGTGTGTTGTTTATATGGCAAGGGTAACTGTTCATTTGTTTCCATGAAGACAGTGCAGTAAGTAAACATATGGGAGTTATCAAGTGTGGCCTGCAGCTTAATTTATAACTTGATTGGTTACTATTGTTTTCCCTTCCCCATTCCTTCCAAATGGCAACATAATCTTTACTGGTGGTAAGTGAGAGATCCTGCATGGTTTCAGAAATTTTCCTTTCTCTGTCAAGTTTGTATGTTTTACTAGCCATCCAAAAACATTGAGTACATTTTGAGGAATACTTCTGCTTAAATATTAACACGATTTACGTCCCGTAGATAAATGGAAAATGTGTCTTCATTTGTTGTCTTTTCCATTACCTTGAACTTTAAGTCTGACATTTCATTAGGTAGCAGACAAATATCTTTTTAAGGAACTGAATTGCATTTAACACAGAGGAGCTATTATTTAACCCCTTATTATTATTATTTAGCCCCGTCAGACCTTTCTGATAACAGTAAATTAATTAATGAATATATTCTTATAAAAATGGTCAGTGGATAAAACTATGCACTTACTAACCACACCAAAAATGAACATCATCATTCATAAATGTCCATGGTAAAAACCAGAATACCTAGCATCTTGTGATATAACTTTAATTTTTTTTTGATACTCATAGCATTTGACAAACTTACGCATAATTTCAATAACAACATAATAAAACCGTCATTTAATGAGGTATTTGAAAATGTGATTATGATTAGAAAGCTTCCACTATTACGCCTTAGTGTCATGACAATATTCTGTGGATTAAACTATTTACTTTAAAGCTTGCACAACTAACATAACTGTGTGAGTATACTTACTATATCCCTGCTATACCAAAAATACTTAACAGAATTTACACTTTAACTCCAGAAACAGACTGTTTCAAATCTAAGGGTCAACATTAGTCCATTAACATGACTGTAAACAAACCAAAAACCCAATATTACGCCCAAAGGACCAATTAAAACACAATGGAGCTCTACCAGATGATTGAAATATATGTGCTAAATTATAGACAATACCTACTCCGATATACTTGGCTGTTGGCAGCAAAATAGGACATTTCTCTTCTCCATGGTGTTGTATACTCTCCAAATACAAAAATAAATGTGTGTTATTGGGGTATTCTAAATGTATTCCAGTATACCTGTAATTATTTTCCATTGATTTAGCATTCCCTTTATATGACCAGCATTTTCAGTTAAGAAAAAAAAACAATGCTGAGGGAGGAAGTTAAAATCTGATTGTTAGTATGTGACAAGATCAAAATGTCTCGAAAGCCCAGAGGCATTTGAGGGAATCACGAAAGGTTTTGTCTGACCTCATGCCACTTTGTCTCCTGTTCATTTTAGATAAAACATGCACACATGCAAGATACAAAGCCGCAATAGTCACCCTGCTCATGATGAAGTAAACAACAGTGGTACATCATGTGGAGTAAATAAATGGGGCTTCAGGGCAGATGCTGTTTTATATATATACACTCAGTCCAAACTACAAATATTTACTCAGTCAAATGTGTAGGAATAGTCTGAAGATAAACCTTTTAATCTACAACGTTTTAGGTTTTCACAGCTTGTAATGTAGTCTGATATAAAATTTGCATTATTGGACTAAGAATTATTGGAATGATAGATGTATCAGTAATTTGGTGAAGTATGCCTTAATGTTTCATAAACACATTAGCCTTTTAAAGCAGTGTAAACAACTGCAATAACACAAAACTGTCATTTAAATTCTTAACTGTGTACTGTCAGTATTAGGCTGTAAGCAGAGTAAAAAGGAGACCTACTGTGTGCTTGTGCCTTCTGCTATCTCTTTATTCCTATGTTTAATAAGGGTTAGGTAACCATAGGTAATAAGATGTAATGGTATATTAATATTTTTTAATGTGAGAGTAAACAAATAAACATATTAAAATGGCCTTTGTGCACATGTGAAACACAGACAAAACAAGTCAAGTCAGCTTTGTGCATGGATGGCCTCTGGTTTGGTTTCATCTACTGGAAAAATGAAGCGATTAAGGTGGATTATATTTGCCATGTTTATGCCATTCAAATCAGGAATGAGGAGTCCCTGCTCACGCTGCACAGCCTCTCTAAAATCTCCTTTTAGCATTCTGTATACCCAGGGGTTTTGCCCCTGTCTGTGTGCATTATGAATTTTAGTCTCTTGATGGCTTAGCTGTTTGAACACTTTTATTCTTCACAGCCGAGGGCTCTGAGGCAGAGGCTGACATTTCTACCCAGTCTTCCAAAACCTGATGCTAACATTACTGATTTTTCCTGTGTGATCATTTGCTAAATACCAGCTTGTTCCATGTAATAACACATAAGCTGAAAGACTGAGTCCATGTTTGGTGTGTTCTGAAGTTACACAGCAGCACACTTAACCAATGAAATCTGATTTGATAAAACACCGCTGATTATTATAAACGCTCAGCTGTCAGCCTTCCCTCAGTGAAAATCTGTCATCTCATATGTGATTCAAAAGCCATTTTAGTACAAACAGTTTTGTGGCATTTTTTAGATGTGAGGTGTGAAATGCTGGTTTATGCGGAGAGATGTTCCTCTAACAAATGATCACACAGCCATTTGTGTCCAACATTTTTATTAACTGCCATGATCTGCTTCATATAAATGCCATGGAATGCTGCTAATCTCTGACTTATACCTGCATGGAAAATATCTCACTGTGACTGGTTACTCAAAAGTTTACACATTTTCATCTCTGTGCAAAACACCAACCACCATGTCAACCCCAAAGCCGTTGATTTTCTTAACCAGCTGCCACTCACTGCTGCAATTTTCACAATTACTCACTGATTCCTCTTTCTGCAGTCTTTTATTGTTACATTATCTTTGTTATTATGGGACTACTGAGAAAAAAAGAGAAATTCTACTTCTGTTGTGTCCCTCTGAGAAAATCATCAAGAATCAAATGTGTATTTTTATCTGTTTAATTAAATTTATACAAGATGAGTAAGCATTTAAACCACAGTGAACCGTTACACAATGACTAGATGTTGACGAAATTCTTCATAGAGAGATGTGATTCAGTGCCAAGTCAGCCACAGTATCACACCCAAGTACAAGGCTCATTTAAAACCATTATGGAACTACTGAGTGTAATTAAAAGATGGCTTAAAGTGAGCCATCTGTAACCCTACTACACATATGCTTGGACGAAATGAATAGAAATCCTTTGAGAATCAGATGGCACAGGAGGTCAAGTTTACAATGAAGGGCGCTAAAGATGTGGTTATGTTTAAAACTCCACCACATGTCAGTCTTTCTAGTGCAAACAGATACAAAAGACCATATAAAACATTTGTTTTTTTTATTTCCTAATGGATTTTAACCCCCTGTAAGGAAGCCTCTAAAAACCTTTCTATTGCAAGCTACTGATTTCACACTGCTATGTTTGCTTTATGTGCTCCTTCAAAGTCTGTTTTATCAAACACAAGGCCTGTGCATACAAAGCTGCTCAGCAGCTGACTCCCCTGTCTGATGTCAGAGCTTCCCACCCATGCACGACTATGCTGCACCAGTTTTCAAAGCAATCTGTGCTTTCAGCTGCATCATTACTAATTATTGATATTCTGAATCTGCTAAGCATCTCTGATAGATTAAGCCACAGTCTGCCTTGGAAAGGACAGCAAAATTGTCAGAAAATCAGACCCATTATGTGCTGAAACATGCAGTGTCTTCCATCTTTATCTCATATTTGACTTGTGTGTTCTCTTTCTGTCCTCCTTGTCACCCTCACACCACAGATGATGAACCAGTTGGACCGATGTAAGTGAATTCTTTTTTATTCATATTCTCACATTTGAATTATTATTTTATTTTGGTCAGTGAATCATAACTACTTCTTTCCCAGGAAAACAAATTCAACAAACAACCACAAGGACAAAAACATTCGCCAGAGGAATACAAAATAAGCAATTTACTCAAGTAAGACACAGTTGTGGGGATGTGGGCTAAATATAGAACTCTCTGGGAGGATTATCCATAGTCACGCCTTCTCTTGATTTTCTCTTCACAGACGAGGTGGCTAAACTGCATTTTTGGACTACAAGGTGTCAGAAGTGGATGGAGCTCCAGGCAGTTTTGAAAAAAGCATATCTTGTCTCATTTTATGAGAAACAATATCAGCATAACACTGGCAACAAAAAGAACATAATGGCTGTCTTGAGCATGCCTTATTCAGTCTTAAAGTGGAGATTTCAGGATGACGAATAATGACTTAAACCACCACAAAGGTGTACACATTTTTAATGTGCTGTTTGTGTCTCCTTAATTGATTTCATCATACCCTCAAATGAGGTGATCCCTTTTGTATTACATATCATGTACAATGCATGCAAGATGATAACGCAATAGGATACTCAGAATAGACATTTTCTGTTGTTATCCCTCGTGTGGCTTTTTTTGCATTTAAAATGACCTATGTTTTTTATGGAGTCATCCCTATTTAATATATATATGTATATTTATATATACATATATATGTATAGTTAGTTTTATTCTTGAAAATTTGTACAGCATATCATGGTCAGTTAATTATGTTTGATTTTATGAAGCCCACTTCCAACAGAACTTTTATTGTGGAGCAAGGGCTTCAGAGACTGACAGTATTTAAATTTAATTGAGAGTGATTACAGAAAATGACTACTGTGTGTTAACTATCTAAACAAAAATGATATGTGTATTATTTTTTCTTTTTTTTTCCAGGGTAACTTAGGTGTCTTGTATATGTTAAAGTATGAGTGTTCAAATGATAGCAAATCTGTAAAAAAATATTTTTTTTATATTTCCCTACTTCATTGATTGATTTCTATTTTTTCTCTCTTTAACTGTATAGCATGGCTATAATCCTATGCAATATGTATTCTTAAATAGATATATGGAGGGCAGTTTGTTTTACTCAGTGAAGCTTTAATATTGTGGGAATCACTAAGAGGTGGGGATAGCAAAATTCACTGCTGTAGCTGCATGACTCCTGTTTCAATACAATGTATCCATGTGTGTTGAGGTGGAAATGGACCTGCACTAAGGTGGGAACAGAGGGACCAGAGTATATAGCCACGATCAAACATATGAGTGAGACCAATATTTTTTTTCTGAATAAAAAGTTTGAAATTCTCCACTGTTTCAGATTATTAATGTTTGTTAACATTAATGCTGTATTGGAAAAACATCTAAAGCATCTCCTTTTGGCCATATACCATAACAGCTAATGTGTAAGAACATTTCAAAAGAACATCCACAGAGAAGCAACAAAAACCACACCACCAACAGGCGCTGCCTACACAGACTGTATAAGAAAGAACACATTGCACTGACTTGACATTTTCGCCTTCAGCTTTAGATGAGATTCCTCACTCTTCAAGCAGTTTCCTCAGCTCCCCCTCCACTCTCTCCACAAAGGCAGGAAAGCTGGGATCAAGGAGAAATATACGCAGGACATGCTCCAGGTCGACTTGTGCCAAAGAAGCGCGCTGATACATCTGAGGCAGTGTCACAGCAGTCCCTCCTAAAAGGTACTGTGGAAGGATCAACAGATTTTTGGTGAAAAAAAGAAGAAACAGTCATGATTTTCAGGATGTAACTTAACTGAGCCACCTGCACTGCTTCATAATAGATAAGATGATTCAAATTCATAAGTTGCATTGTGGCTGTTAAATGTTGTTTGTTATTATCTCTTAGATTCAGACAGAAATACCTGGGTGAGACGCTGTATAGATAAGGAGCCTTTGACAGCCTCAAGTTCAGCTCCCACAGCTGATGTCCGCTGACACACAAAAGAAGAAAAAAAAGATTGAGGGACACGGCACGACTCTGCAGGGTTAAGAGGCCAATCTATGGCCTCATTACTAATTGAAAGACATCCAGCTTTCAGAGCCCTTTCATCCTCACTGCGGCCTCCTTCAGAGTGTCTGTTCACTAAAGGTCACACTCAGACCCATGGCAGGGTCCATTCCTTTTTAGTGCTTCGTGATAAGTGCTGTAAGCCTTGCAGCTAGACCTGAGTTTCATCCAGGGTCTTATTTGAATTAACCTTTTGCCCTTCATACATTTATTGTGAAAAAAGTACTTAACTTCAATCACAATCAGAACAGAATACCTCTCACTGTTTCAGTGTGATATTCATAGAATATGAATTTCATTGTGTTCGACTGCATGATAGATCACCTCTCCTGTGTGGGGTTAGATACTGAAATTTATACCTTTTTTTCTCCACAATTTGTTTTCCACTTGACTATAAAATGCAATACTTGTCCTCAATGGCATACATGGTATGCAGCTTTGTTGGCTGTAATTTAATAAAACTATTTTGTTTTCTTCAGTCTCATGAAGTGAAACATTTCTGCATTGTAAAATGTGTTATATTGTGTTATTGTCCCCACAAACTTTATCTCAGATCACATATTGCACTTGTGGCATTGCCACTAAGAATAATACAGTATTGTAAATAGCACCATCTAGTGCTTGTCCTTGTTCATAGACCTAACAACAGAATTTAGAAAATATTGTTCTGAACAACTGATGAATAACAATCGATAACAATAAATTGCCATTATATATTTATATATATTTATAATTTACAAATTACTGAACACACGTCAGAGTCTCATTTACTACACATGCACAACAAAAGAAAAAAGACAATACTCTGCATCTACAAAGGCATAAACCAGACATCAGCTATATTTTTTAGATTTCATGAGGAGACATATGAAAGAGGTGCAAAGATCTAACAGTATATAAATCAACAATAACCCTTACTTATGTAATGTCTTTATTGAGTAAATTGCAAAGAGGGAAACCTGTTTGACTGGTAAAGTCTGCCTTGCAGGGGTCTGATTGGAAGCAGACAGGGTGTCTGTCTGTGTGGTGACAGGTATGTACTCCATCAGTTTTTCCACAGCACTTGAACACTCCTTAGTGGCCTCTGCTTTGCTACTTCCATCAAACTGCATCCTCATCATGTGGCTCTCTCCCTGCAAGAATTGAAAAATAAATTTAGTTTGTTTCTGTCTATCTAAACTGTACCATTGACAGCACTCAGGAGGTTATAAGTCAGCCTTTGGAATCAGCATCTGTCTAGTGAGAAAGAAAATAAGTGAAACAAAACAGCATTTTATTCAACACAAAAAAATCCCGAACAAACGAGGATACAACCCGCATCAACAGTGGAAAAAAAAGTAAAAAAAAAAAAAAAACAGACATTAAATATTAATTTTCCATATATTGGTACTTTCCATTCACTCAGTTGTAGTAAAATCATGATCGTGATCTTGCACAGCAATTAACTAAAAGGAAAGCCCTTGAGAAATACTACATACTCTTGGATAGGCATGCTTATCTGGACTCACCTTCAAAGTAAATCGAAACATGAGGTTATCAGATTTCTGGTGTACTTTCAGAGAATCTGAGGCACAGAGCAAAGGCATTGTTTCCTGGGGAAAAAGGAGAACAGCCCCTTCAGCAACAGGAAAAAGACACACAATAAAACAAAAATGACATCAACATATGGAAACATATAATAAGACATCAACTCTGAAATACAGCTGTCCAGTTTGACCTCCAGCAGGTTAAGTTCATTTAGAGTACAGAGGCATGATTTTTGGTAAAACTGCTATTAAACTAGAGGACTCGCTTCAATGTCAGCAGTAAAATAAAACAAATACAAAGACCTGTCTGTAGGGGTCTCTGTTTACCCAACATCATCAGCTTTGAAGCTTCAGTTAAGTTTATGTATGCAAAAAGTAAAAAGAAACGTAAGAATAGCTTTATATTGAGAACAGATGTTTTGGAGCTTTACCTAAACACTGATTTTGACTTTTAAAACAATAACCTAGCTTATTTAATCAGAGTTTGCTTTCAAATTGTTCTGTATCTGTACCTGGGAGTGGGCACTCTGTGCTACAGCTAAACAATTATATCATGGCAGTAGAGCCAAAACCTCCTAGCTGCATTCTCTATCCTTTTTATTTTCATAAAACAGAGCTATTGGTAACATTTCATGTTACTGAAGTAGTTTTATACATTTTTAATTTTTAAAACCAACTAAAAGACAAAAAAAGGTGCTTTTAATCAGGACAATACATTATTTAATTATTCAGTAGTACAGTTTTCTCATTTCCTGCAAAATAGCAGTTTTGGAGATAAGGGAGATAAAAGATTTCAACTTGACAGGGAAGATATTCTATTTTGATATAAGCATTGACAACACATTTAAGGACAATTTCCCATTTACAGAGGTGTGAGGAGAAAGTATAAGTGACACAAATATAAGTAAAAACACAGATAAACACAGTTCAAACACTGTGGAAATCTTAAAAACCAATTTTTTGGTGAGTAATCAGACAGACCCCATAATCAAGATGAAGTTCAATGAAGGAAGAAAGTTAAAGAATGAAAGCTTTTTTGATATCTTCAAATAGTTGGACATGAATTTAGGCCAAGGTCCATTGAAGCTGCTCTGGTGGATCACAGTGGGCCAACATTTTCCTAAAACGTTAAATTGGTCAGTTTCCCTTAAATGGCCACCATCTGTTGCATTTTCAGCTTGAATGAATGCCAGATGTATGCACATTTTCAGGAGACTGGTTTAATTTAGTTTGATGATGCCTGTTAAGTCATTATACTTACATTTTAAAGAGAGTTCTGATGCTACCTGAAGTCATCGTTTGATTCTCAATGACACAGTAACTTTACCTTTGTGAAAAGTTTTTCTCTGACCTTAAGGTGCAGCTTACAGTCTGATGCTTTCTGTACTATAAGTTCCTGAGCATTCACTGCACCAGTCTATAACAGACCAGCCTATCAGCCTAGGTGAAAGCCCTCCACAGCCTGATCTGTCTGCCTCTGCACCCTGGTACAGCAAGACAGCCATGTCACCTGCCAGAGCGTCATTATTAAGACGCTGAATAAACCATAACATTTCTGTTCTCTACAGGTCTGGCAGTTCACTTCTCATGCCTACTGGTTACCTTTTGCCACATTATTGGTTGCAGCAGTCTACAGACTCTGCTCAAGAAGAAGCAAAAAGTACTTAAGTGAAAACATGCTCCAAGTACAAAGTAATCTGAGTACACTTTTTTCTTCTTATGCAAAAAGGGCAAGAGCTAGAGTGTGATGAGTCAATTTGTTTTTGTTTTTATTGTTTTGTTGTACATTTTTAAAAGAATTTGACCAAGATAAAACCACCTAGAAGCACTGTCGCTTGTGCTCAACAAATGTATTAGACCACCTGTTACAAGAAAACCATCCAGCATCATGAAGTGCATTAATGTGGACTTTCATTTTTAGTGAGATCTTGATGTTTTACCATTTTGAAGGGGAATGAGGAATTTCAAACTGAATTCACCTTTTTATACCCAAATTTGAGCCGGACTACAGGGCACTGATAATTCAGAAATCAATTAAGAAAAACATTTAACCACTAAAACTATTTTTTTTCTGTTCAGGAAAGCAAGTAAATAACCATATTTTCAAATCTTAACTGAGAAATAATAGTTTGTTCTACTATTTTTTTCTGTTTTTCTTTTTTTTGCAAAACTGTACATTTGAAAATTCATAGATAACAATAATTCTAATTATATTTTTGCACTGAAAGTATAATTTCGGCTAAGGAGCTTCTACATATTGGTGTATTAACCATAACAAAAACAAAGAAAATAAAAAAAGGAATGATTGTGGTAATTACCAATACTGTTAATTTAGGGCAGATGTGGCATAAACCTCACACTTGGTGGTTGTGTACATTTGTTCATCACTGTATATAAAATAAGAAATCAAAGTTGAGTTAAAATGTATTTTGCATTTAATTATTTGAGATCACAGACAACTTAAACAACAACTACAATAATTACAGTGAAACTTGAACAAAGTCTAAAGTGAGTTACTTTGTGTGACCCCAACACTCAAGTCCTCCTCAATAATATTCTTGAACCTTTTTTGAACCATTACCCAAAACAGTCTGAGGGATATTTGACTTGAACCGACCAAAACAATCCAGTCACATCCCATCAGGTTTGAGCTGAAAATGTCAGGCTCTCCAGCAGAATATTTTATGGGGCGTTCCCTCAAGCATTTTATCTAGAGAGCAGATTTCTGTTTCAGATTTAAATTTAATCTCGGGTCATCCTTCGAACATCTTTATAAGAAAAAAACAGCTTCTTCTGCAGCATGGAGGGACTTCGATATAACGGGCATTTCATGTTTTGTGTTCTTTGCTGTAGATTGGAAAATAAATTAACACTGAGAAAATTGTTAAAACTTTTACCTGAAGAAAAAATATTGTATTAGAAACATGTTGCATTATTCTAGTAAACAGTATACTGTCTTAACGTTAAAGCATTACATTTATGGATAACAGGCCATTTTACAGGGCCAAATATCATGCTGTAAATAGTGACCCAAAAGTCAGGATATTTTGATACCAGCAATCAATGTTTTAAACTTTTATCTGCCTATGACAGACATCTTGCAGACAGTATCGTGCAACCTTACTTTTTTGTGAATTGTTTCATGCATTCCTTTTCTCCTTTAATATGAAATCTTTCTTTGTTTTCCCGAGGTGCAGGGGACACTAATCAAACAGTTGGCTCACTGGTCAATTGATCTATTAGACTGTATCCAAACTTAAATCATCAGGAGCCTTAACGCTAAAAATAAATTACATAATAGCAACAATCTACTTACCAAACATTCCTGTCCTTGTGATACCAATAAGTATCCAGCTTCCAGTATTTTGAGGAAAATTCCTGGTTTGTTGCCAGTAGCTTCATACACCTGGTGAGTAGAAGATAAAATAAGTCAATGCAAATAAAAAAAAACTATTTGGAGAGAGAACACGTGTGAGGGTGAGAGCTGCACTGCAAGGCGTGTGAAGACAAAAATGTAGGATTTAAAGATGGGGGTACTGTTGAAAAACACATACGAAATCCGAGGCAGTGCGATGTGGTGAAAAAAATCATTCATTTTAGCAGGGTTAGTTCATGTCAAGAGTTTTGATTCATCAGGACATGTCCTGATGAACACTGATGAGTCAAAACACGTTGACATGACCTGTCCCAGCTAAATAAAAATTATTTTTAATCACATCGCACTGCCTCAGATTTCTTATGCCTATTTGGATCTATGTTCACATGTCTTGACTGAACGTTTGTACTCTTATCATATCAAGGTAACCAGATGAAGAGCACTGAGTTAAGTCATTCTATTCAATTTCATGAGAATTAAAGAAAGGACTGCTTGACTATGACAAAAATTTTACTTAAATTGATACTGGAAACATGATTATCAAATTTTATTCTCATGTTTGGTCATCTCATTGATTTCTACACCATGCACATCATGAGTATTTATGGAACCTAAACATTAAACACTTAAGATACAAATCAGTAAATAGAAAAAGGATATATACATAAAAGCAATTATAGACCCTACTAGAGAATTTGCATAAGTTTCATGGTGGTAGTGATGCACTCCATCATAGGTGGCTCGAATTTTAAGGGAAATTAAATCTGGATTAACTGTCCAGCAAAAACCTGAGCACAGCATGATTGGGGGAAGCATTGTGAACTTGTTATATTTTGCATTAATTTGAGCAAGAGTCAAACTGTGACACATACATTTAAAGATTACTTCATTTACTAATTGCCTTGTTTATGTTGGAGACCTGTGAGTAGCATGAAATTTCACCTGAGTTCAGGTTAAACAACTCCAATTGATGTGTTTTACTGTGGGTAGATCTCTGTTGCACAATCATCTTTTTACTTAATACACAGCTCTAGTCTGCCACCTAGAGTCTGATGCTGTAAATGAAGACAAAACACATTCACCACATCTAAATACAGGACTATCAGTCCCAAGTCATGGGTATGTTTTTCAGACATTTTAACATAACTCAGACCAATGGCAAGAAGAACATAGAAGAAAAATATAAACTGAGAAGAAGGAGCCCTGGTTGTGTATGAATGTTAGGTACAGTGGGTCATTTTGAGAAGTTAATTTAAATTTATGACAATGACACTGTTTAAAAAGAAAGATACAGTTGTCAGTTTTAAACTTAAATTAGGCAACACTGCAGAGTAACAAAGGCTACAAAAGTTTTGATGATTTTTTTAACCTTTTTTGAAACTCACTTAATTCTAATAAGTTTTTGATGCCAATCTGCCAGTCTACCTCTGACTACTACAAGAAAAGCTTTCAGTTCAACTTTTGTTTGTGTTAATTTAAGCATTTTGTATGTATAACAAACAAATAGAAATAAAATAATTTAAAATGTTTTTTCCTATAGGCCATGTGTTATTCCTGCTCTGGACAGGAACCCCAAAAATAAGTAGCAACATTCACTGTTCAGGTCTCTGTTTTACAGCACTAATCATCAACTGGCAGATGCTCTGAAGCTCTCTCATGGCCCAAGAGTATCAAATTCAGAAAATGAGAAAAAGAGGTATTTGTGTTGTTTGGCAAATCTCTACAGCCGGCAATGTAACCTCAAAAACAATGATTAAAGATTAAAAAATATCACAATGTTTGATACATTTTACCAAAATCCATCAGTCATCGTAAGCCAATATTAAACCAGAAGTACTCAAACATTTGTGAAATGGACAGCCATAAAAAAAAGAAGCCAAAATATTTCTGTTATCCTTATGTGGCTGACTGGGGTAAAAGAAACTGATCTCACTTATCAAGGCTAAGAATTACAAACAAATCTAGACCAAAATAAAATTGTTAAAACAATATTTTGTCTTTTAATAGTTTCAGTTCATGTTGATATTTCAATCCAACAATGTCTGTCAATACAAAAAAAAGAAAAATAAACTGGCCCTTGCCTTGTACAAATAAAGGTGAGGACTTCTGGTTTGACTTGTAACAATGTTAAGTGAGTGACCGACTAATGCATCGGTGGTTGTCTTAGTTACGACAGATGTTAGAGACAATAAGGATCCTAATCCTGCTTTGTTGCATCTTTATTAGGGGTCCAAGAAAATACTGATACACTAATACATGGCAATATTTTGCATCATAATACTGTTAAATATTTTATAACAAAACTATATCATTTCATTAGTTAATAATTTACATTAATTTCAGAGATATGTATTGTTTCAGCCTCCTGCTGCTACATAGCAGCACACATTCAGCCATTTGACTCTGTCTAACCATTACATTTATTGATCCTAATTCTTTGACTGATACAATGATAAAGTTTATCCATGTTGTGAGGATCATGATATATGTAAGTAATGCAGATTAAAAAATATATACTTTTATGCATGCAATCATGAAGGTTATACAATGGTTTTGTTGTTGTTGTTTTTAAACAGATAAAAAATAATTGTGATATATTGCCCTGCTTATAGTATTGCAGTATACCATGATATACTGTATTGTCACTCCTCTATTGGAATGCATATAATATCTCCAGATTCACACTCCTAACACTTACAATGTAAGTAAAACTTGTATTAGGTTGGTTTTCACAAAAGTTTAAACAAAAGCCATTAGTCAAGACACTCTATGTTGGGCATGAGCTGTAGCTATAACAACTGCAAGTGCATTTAGCTTTAAGTTGCCTTTTAACACTGTCATTCTGTTTCTGTAACACCAGCATATGTTCCTGCCCACATAAGGCTCCTTCCTCTGTTAGAAAGGTCAGGAGTAGGGCTGTCACTATTTTGGATTTTCACCTGACAATTGTTGTGAAAAAAAAATCACAATAATGATATTATGGCATTATTGATAGAGGACTTTGAAAAAAAAAATCTAAGTGTCAAATGAATCCACTGCCTAATGTTTTGTATCTGCTTTGGCAAAGTGCTTTTAAAATGGTGCAAAGGGATGTGTAGAGACTGCATGCAACCATAACTGTATGAAAAAGTAATAGAAATCAATAATAACTAAAAACAATGAAGCCAACCCATGATAGTGTGGAGCATATGACCTAAATGTCATAACACATGGCTTTCTCATTAATTCAGTTATTCATTTTTTTTTTCTCCACGCAGCAGTGGTGTCATTACAAAGCAAAAAGGGATTGTGCATTTAAAAATGCATTTTCAAAATCTACAACCCCTTCATATCCCCAAAATCAGCTCCATGACTTCACAAAGAACTTGTGCCTGTGGAAAAAAAAATTCCCACTGAGATATTTCCATCAGTCTCTGATCTCAGTTATGATCTGATGTATCTGAACATATTAACAAATACATAATTAACATGTTGTCTGAAAACAAACAATTTCCTGTTTTGGCTGTTATCTAGCTTCCAGATTAAAAGCACTTCCCCAGAGTCACACAAGACGACTTGTATTGTGGAAATAGTTTCGGAAGTCTCATCAACTGTCTGAAAGTTCAGCAGCAAGTTTATGGACATGTAATTCTTTTAGCAGCATCTTTGGATTATTTTGGACTTTAACAACAGACATCATTTTATACTAAAATGACAGAAGTTAAAACAGAGATATAATGGCTCCAGCCATGGGTCAGGCTGATGTGTCAATACAATCCAACAGATAGTCAGTGTCAAAGCCTAAAGGTGCACAACGACGCTCTGCAGCGCGAACACTCCACATCAAGTTCTTTACAGGCATCAAACTTACAGAGGGAAAACATTGTAAACACAATCCCTGTGCATGAGGTGGATGCTGGTCGTTCTATGTGTCTGTGCATGTGTGTGTGTGTCTGCTTCACTCTGCAGTGAAGTCCCATGACCGCGCTGCTTGTATTCACCGGTCAGTGTGGCTATAAGGATAAACAGTCCCTGGTTAAGAAGCAAATAGTTACAAGGTATTATTGTACGCCTATTTTTAGCCCAATATGACAATTGTATTTTCTAAAAAAGACGGTTACCATCCATACCAGTCTATTGCGACAGCCCTAGTCAGAAGATTGGTGGTTTCACATTCTTCATCATGACAAGTTGTGTCCAACCTAGTAGAAAATTTTTAGTTGATCAGAGAACCAGTGGAAACAATAGTGCCCCTTCGTGCTGACATTTTAATAGTAATGCAAGTATCTGCAGCACATTTATTGGGGTTGCTCTTAAAAAAAAACATCAGGTTGACTTCCACTCATTTGAAAAAACTAAACAGGCAAAAATCTGGGATGCTATCTGGAAATGTACAATATTACTGACAAGGGACTGGAATCAACAACAAATTCCAGTTGACAATTGATAACTCCCTCAAGAAATCGAAATCCTTCGTGTTTTTGATTATCAATTCATTTGTCAAATATTGATTTTTTTTTTTTTTTTTGATGTTAGGATTCTGAGATTTTATTCTCAGAAGTCTGAAAAAAAAGTCTGAATTCTAAGACTAAAATTGGAAATCCAAGAAAAAAGTCCTGTTTCTGTGAAAAAGGTCAGAATTCAGAATTGAATTCACAGAATTCTGACCTTTTCCTCAGCATTCTGAGATCAAAGCCAGAATTCAGAGTAAAAAATCAGAATTCTGATTAAAAAAAAGGCTGAAAATTGATTTCATTCTCAGAATTCTGACTTTGATTTCAGAATTTTCACTTCAACCTTATAATTTTCTGTTCCATAAAGCAATACAAATATTAGATTAAAAAAAAAAAACTCCCTCACATTACCACTGTTACATCCTTTCAAAGAACAATTTGTTAAGCCCTGACAACATCCAGAAATTCAAAACTGGCTGTATGTTGTATTAAGTTCTGCATGGGCTGGCACCTCCTACACTGAATGAGTTTATTAAACAGAAAGTAACAACAGGCTCTTCAAGCCGGATCACAAGAGCCACTGTGTGAGGTGACTGTAAGGTTCCCCTCAGACAAACCAGCTTTGGTCAAAATGTTCTGTTGTTCAGAGGGGCCACATTATGGTACAGTTTACCACCTTCAGTCAGAGCATGTTCCAGCTTTGCAACTTTTAAGGGTCATCTGAAGGTGTGGCTCAGGACGAACCACATCTGTGACCATTACTAAACATCTATCTTTAATGTGTGTACATAAATACATCTCCTTGTGTAACTTAAGCGCAATTTTACATAATTGAATCTATGTATGATACATGTGCAATACTGTGCATAAACATGTCTGTTTATGCACAACCTGTGCAATACAACTGGTGTGAGCAAGTGTGCAATTATAAATTAGCACTTTTACTATGGTGTATGCAATATACCAGGTCTTAAGCACTTAAACACTAAACAGCTCACATATTTTAACTCTGAGGGTCTTTTTGTTATGGTTTGTCTTCAGCATACCTTCTGTTTGTGTCCTGTAAAATAATGAAGTTTTCATGCTGTTTTGTGTAACTGTCATCTTACTGCTGCCTGCTACCTTTGATTTATGTGCTATATTTTTTGAGATTGTACTGACATGTACAAATATATTACATCAACCTGCTGGTAGTACTACAGATGGAAATTAGGCTGTGGCTAAAATCTGGCACATTTACATGTCAATGTTCATTTAGGCTATGTGCGCTGTCCACTATTTAGATAGACAGATAGATTGATAGATAGATAGATAATTCTGACTTCTCAGACTTTTTTTTTTTACAGATTAAAACATTCAATCTCTAAAACATTTTCTTTTTTCAATGGCCCTAATCCTCGTCCATATTTGCCTTGTTTTGAAACAGGATGAAATTAATAATCTATGCGTTATAAACAGGTATCGATATGGATCGTGAACACGTTTAGAAGTGTTGGTATATTGAGTATAGGCAACGATCTAATATTACAACATCACACAGTGCCCAAAAAGGAGGTAGGCCTAGTAACAGTAAGCCACTACACGCTAGCCGACAGGTGGAGTTATTTACCCAGAAATAAAAGGTCTTTCAAAAGGTAAACCTGACAGGTGAGAAGTAAAAACGTCGACTTTGTGGTACTCTAAAAACTTGAAAACATATTTTTTATCACTTGAAGGTCTAGAAACCGGAGCGGGGCAGCCACACCTGGCGCCGCAGACAAGTGCTGCACTACCAAAGCTAACTGTTTGCTCCTGTGTGACAGCACTGATGAAAGTATGGGATGGGTCAAATGAATGAGTACAAACGAAAAAAATATATTGACAACTTTTGTATGTTTACTTAGAAGAACTACTGTATAAGCCGAACAGACATTGAAATTAGTTTAATATGAAAACAAGTTAATATTGACCAGCTAACATAACGTGAACTAGCTAGCGAGGACCATTACAGTTAGCGTCCCATACCTTCCACGGCTTTCCTCCGGAGCCTCCTGTGCCAGAGACGAACCGACCGTATCGCTTTATTCTCCACTCCTGACAAGCTGCCATGTCCTCCCGTCAGGGTCTGTCCTTAGTTGAGTTAGACTCTCCAACACCTGAGGAGTACAGCTTCACTCTGCACCGTGTCAGCCCGCCACAGCACTCACCAGTCTCAGCAGTGGTGTGGTGAGAGCAGGGGTGGATAGAGTCATTCAATATTTTACTCAAGTAAGTGAAAAGCAACTTTGGTATAATTATATTCAACTACAAGTAAGGGTTTTACTCCAAACATGTCCTCGAGTAAAAGTAAAAAGTTGCTTAAAAAAAATCCAAACCCAACATGAATCCACCATAAGTACAGCACTGTTTTCATTGGAAACCTCACAGTTGCAGAATTGCCAAAAATTAATCTTAAAAAATTGAACCTCTGCATTTCACCTAGACTTTCTGCTTTTTAGTTTCTACCCCCCCCCCCCCCCCCCCCCCCCCCCCCCCCATGCCATAGTAAGTAATTACTCACTTCTTTAATTACCTTTCTTTTTTACATCGGAGAATTGATGGAGTAGTTAAAAGTTAAAGTTAGTAGTTAAAATTCTGCTTGAGTGAAATTTAAACACAGCACTGTACTTTTATTTGATCTCAGAATTATTGAAGGCCCATTCTGTCCAACCTTCTGAAAAGGAAGTTTAGATTCACAAGATCTACACTGATAATAAAAGCAAGCTGTAAGACTTTAGGTCAGAGAAGTACGAATCAACATGAAAGCTGTTTTTGACTTTAAAACAGCAGCATACTATCTACACGCTTTAGCCCTTTTTTAATTGACAGATGTATACAGCCTATAGTAGCAAATAGGTGGATGAAAATAAGGTTGTAAAAAAAGGACTGTCTGAACTATGGCATGCAGGCCAACTGCAGCCTGCAGTCCACTTTCTTTTGTCACCCTGTAAGATCCAAAACTTAAGAGAAATTAGCCCACCTTAGAATATGATAGTTGTGCTTGACTGATAAAAAAAAAGAAGACAGACAATTACAGATTTTAAGAGCAGCATGAATTGCCTCCATTTACTTCATTATCTTTTCAAAGCCTGATTTTCAAAGAATATTGTGTCTTCTTCAAGCACCTACCAAGCTCCTATAAATTTTGTTCATTTTTGTAGCCTACAGTTTGCTCTTACAGAGTCTGACAGTGGAAATGAGATATTTATACTCTCCTCTCTTCTGCTCAAATGATCAAGCTCATCTTTGCCAGGGGCTCATTCAGTAGTAACTTGGGTCAGCCAGGGCCCCAGAAATCTAATTGGCCACCCGGAATATGCAACGAGTGATTCTTTGTCTTGCCAAGTCATTAATGGAACTAATCTTTAGTGAGGGCTGTTATTTCTTTCAGCATTATAATAGTAAAGGATATCTTAACCTATAACTGACTGGAATACAAGGGCATATATCAATATGCTATCCTTGCATTTTATTGTATTTGGCCTTCAGTTAAAGGGACAGATTGGAAACAAGACATGTGAATACATCATGAAAAAGTGTCTTAAGAGGTTGTCCTAGAAGTGTTAAACATACTGACAATGCTAAAACACAGCCATTAATGAGGAATGGTTGGTACTTGATGTTTCCATAAAGCAGCAAACATATTCTGAAATTTGGGTTTTTCAGTTCTTATTTCTCCTGCTTTACTAGGTTGTACTCGTTATAAGATCTAAGACATATTCAAGAATCTGGATGGATGTGTAGGGTTGCTTATGGCCTTTCAGATGTTATTTTAGAATATTAACTTAATTATGGGTATGATTTCTAACATGGCTAAAGACAAATACGATAAATGGAAAAATACTAAACGTCAAATACTTGATACATTGATGATATGATACATTTATCCTCTGATGTCAGAGCAAATTCAGACCTCTCTGTATTTAGTCAAAACTAAAATATCCAAAAGTGTGTAACAAAGATATTATCACTGTAGACACACACACAAAAATTAAACCTCTCAAGGTTTTATCTAGATGAAGGTGGTTACAAACAAGGAAAAAACGTGCAGGTAGGCTACATTTAAGAAAGGAAATATTAGATGTAAAACATATTGCCATTATGCCACTTTGATGTTATTTTTTCCTTGAAATGTGTATCATCATTATTAAAATCCAGATTCATCATTATAATAAATTTTAAAATAGTTTATAGTCTATTGATGTATTCTGGCAGTTTTGCACTTCAAAAATGGTGGAAAATAGATTTGTTGTTTTCTGGCCTTCAAAGTAATAAAATATGATCAAACCTGACAATAGCAGTCTGATATCGCTATGATATATTTTTTAAAAGAATTTTCAAACAGAGATTTTAACAAAAAATCCATGAAAATTTATCATTAAGTGTATTTCTGATTGTGCTAAAAAGAATGATTGTCTAAAAAAGGTGATTTGATAAAATTATTTTTTATGCAAAAAGTATGAGTGTTAGGGCTTTGCTGCAATAACCTTAGCATATTGGCTTTCCCATCCCCTAACAACTTAAGATATACAATATCATGGTTGCACTGATTTTTTCTTGTTGCTTGTAGCAAATATCCACCCCTATGGGTTGTTTCTTCACTGTTTCAATTTACTTAAAAAAATAAAGACACTGCAGTTTCTCATTGCTATAATCTACATTTTGTCAGTGTCAGCTGTTTTGTTGCTCATCATGTCCCTAGCATATAATATCAACAAGTTTTAAAATGTAATGTATCTCTTTAATTGGACTTACATCGTGCGTTTGGAGTTGATGAAGTGTAGAGACTTAGGGGGTATTATACATTGTTGTGGAAATAATTCAATTCATTTCATTCAAAGGAAGACAGACTGGCAATATGTAAATCCATCACAGTAAGAAATCCCCCCTAATTTGGATAAAAAGCAAAAGGCCCACAGGATTATGTTTGACATGAACACCTCAGACACAGCATTTATATTTCATTTAATGAATTATTGTTCAATGTAATTGGAACATGCTAATCATTCTCCACAGCACAAGTTACAAAAAGCCTTCTTTAAACCCTCAATTGAAAGGTTTCATTTTTCAGATAAGGACAAACGCCAATTCCAATTATGTTGGGATGTTGTGTAAAATATAAATGAAAAATGAATACAGTGATTTGCAAATCCTTTTCAACTTTAATTAAATTGAATACATTGCAAAAATAGATATTTAATGTTCAAAGTGATGAACTTCATTGTTTTGTTTTTTGTTTGTTTTTTTTTCAAATATTCACTCATTTTGAATTTGATGCCTGCAACACTTTCCAAAAAAGCTGAGACTGGGGCATGTTTACCACTGTGTTACATCACCTTTCCTTTTAATACACTCTAAAATTTAACAAGTTGGCATTACTTAAAAAAATTTTGGAAACCGATTGCCTTAAAAAAGTTAAGTAAATATGTTTAATAATATTAGATCACATTTACTTTATATTTACTTATTTTGTGTACTCGGAACCCTGTTGTATTTACTTAATTTTATTGAGTTATTTTAACTTGGATTAAGAAAGTTATGTCAACTTCCTATGTTAGTTATTCACCAGTATCAATTCACACATTCACACTCTTTTATGACCATTTGCACACCAGAAACTTGGGGTTGAGTGTCTTGCCCAAGAACTTACCATCATTTGTTGCCCGGAGCTGGATTCAAACTTGCAACCTCTTGATTACTGACTAAGTGCACTATCCAACTGAGCCACCAACACCTCACATGTAAACAAGCACAACAAAGGATTTTTAGTAGTTAAAAAAAAATTGGCGTTTCACTTCCGTGTTGCAGCTTAATGCAGATGCGTTAAATAACTCACCTTGAGACTAAGAGAAATTCTGCGTGCCCCAACATCAAAATCAGTCTGCAGAATAGTCTTCCACCTGGCTTTACTGCACATGTGCAATCCTGAACTCAGTGTTCAATCACCATGATAAAAAGTTTCGAGTCCAGCTTACACACAGGAATTAAGTTGTATAATTTTCTCAAGCTAAATGGGTTCCTTACTCATATTGATTGAGTTCAATCAACAGGTTATTAAGATTTAAGTAACGTGCACAAATGTAATTTAAGTAAGAATAGCTATTACATTTTAGAGTGTAACACTCAAGTGTTTGGGAAGTGATGACACTAACTGTTGAAGCCTTGTTGGTGGAAGTCTTTCCTATTCTTGATTGATGTACAGCTTCAGTTGCTTATCAGTGTGGGGTCTCCAGTGTCATATTTTGAGCTTTATAATGCAGCACAGAGTTTCAATGGGAGACAGGTCTATACTGCAGGTAGACACCCACACTCTCTTACTATTAAGCCACAAATGTGTCTTGGCATGGTCTTGCTGAAATAATCAGGGATGTCCCTGAAAAAGATAGAACTTGGATGGCAGCATATGTTTCTTCAAAACCTGTACTGTATGTATCTTTGAGCATTAATGGTGCCTTCACAAATGTGCAAGTCACCCATGTCCTGGTCATTAACACACCCCTATGCCATCACAGATGCTGGCTTTTGAACTTTGTTCTGATAACAACCTGGATGGTCCTTCCCCTCTTTAGTCCAGAGGACACAATGTCCATAATTACAAAAAACAATATGATGTGGACTCGTCAGGCCACAGCACACATTTCCACTTTGCGTCAGTCCATGTCAGATAAGCTCAGGCCCAGAGAAGCTGGTGGCATTTCTGGATGTTGTTGATGTACAGTATAGCTTTAGACCTTGCATCATAGAGTTTGAACTTGCACTTGTAGATGTAGCAACTAACTGTGTTAAATGACAATGGCTTTCTGAAGTGCTTCTGAGCCCATGTGATGATATTCACAACATAATGCTGTTGGTTTGCCACTTGCAGAAATGTGCAGAGATTTCCACAGATTCTCTGAATCTTTGATTTTATTATGGACTGTAGATGTTATACCCCTACATTCTTTGCAGAAACGTTGTTCTTAAACTGTTAGACTATTTGGTCATGCAGTTGTTCATTGCCCTATCATTGCTTGTGAGCAGCTCAGCATTTTGAGCATGCTTCTTTTATACACGATCATGACACTCGCATGTTTGAAAATCAATCTGTTCACTTGTTAGCTTTCCTCAACATTATTAGTCTTTTGTTGCCTCTGTCCCAGCTTTTTTTGGTACATGTTGCAGGAATCATATCCAAAAAATGTTAATAATTGAAAAGACAAAAACAATGAGGTTTATCAGTTTGTATGTTAAATACCTTCTCTTTGCAGTGTATTCAATCGAATATAGGTTGAAAATGATTTGCAAATCATTCTATAGAGTTTTATTTACGTTTTACACAATATCCCAACTTCACAGGAACTGGAGTATGTAAAATTGTCTTTGTTGGGCTGCACTGCTTTTGCCTCTTACAAAATGTTTTAGATGTTATTATGACATTTTTGTTAAAAAAAATCATAAAATGCCGTTTTTGAGAGAGAGCAATGTGATTGTACAGAAAATAATGTAACACAGTATTAAATGGAGAAGAACACAATACAAGGCTCATTTATGATAATGCACGCTTCAAAAACCTCATGACTGATATTTTTTCGTTATCCACAAATCTACTTTTATAAACAAAATACATGTTTTAAAATGAAACATTTAATGTTAAATCATTATTACAACCAGTAAACACAATGAATGATCATCTCTCGATATGATAAATGTATACATTCATAATTGAATGTATACATTTATCTCCAAATATTCATGTTTGTTAACCAAAATTAAAGATAAGCTCAAAAAAATAATAATAACAACAAAACAACAACCCAAGTCTGGAGATGATTGGTCAAATTTGCTTTTGCCAGCAGAAATGTAAGTAAATGTATTAATCTAAAGGGACTCAGGACTTTCCTTCGATATACACACGGATAAAATTGTTGGTACCCTTCCGTTACGGAAAGAAAAACCCACGATGGTCACTGAAATAACTTGAAACTGACAAAAGTGATAATAAATAAAAACAATACTGAAAATTCACTAATGAAAATCAGACATTGATATTTAATTGAAAGAAAAAGAATCATTTAAAAAAAAAAAGACAAAATAATGAAACTGGCCTGGACAAAAATGGTGGTACCCTTAACCTCATATTTTGTTGTACAACCTTTTGAGGCAATCACTGCAATCAGGCGATTTCTGTAACACTCAATGAGACTTCTGCACCTGTGGACAGGTATTTTGGCCCACTCCTCATGAGCAGACTGCTCCAGCTGTCTCAGGTTTGAAGGGTGTCTTCTCCAGACTGCATGTTTCAGCTCCTTCCACAAATGTTCAATAGGATTTAGATCAGGGCTCACAGAAGGCCACTCCAGAATAGTCCAATGTTTTGTTTGAGCCATTCTTGGGTGTTTTTAGCTGTGTGTTTTGGGTCATTACACTGTTGGAGGACCCATGACCTGCGGCTGAGACCAAGCTTTCTGACACTGGGCAGCACATTTTGCTCCAGAATGCCTTGATAGTCTTGAGATTTCATTGTACCCTGCACAGATTCAAGACATCCTGTGCCAGATGCAGCAAAGCAGCCCCAGAACATAACTGAGCCTCCTCCATGTTTCACAGTAGTGTAATTATTTATGAGTTAATGCTAACATTTATCCAGAAATATCAATTTACACTAACACTGATTCAAAGATTTCATGTTTTTACTGCTTCAGCTAAGAAAGTTACATTTTACAAAATGAACTGTGCTTTTGTTTCTTGTCTGATATTTTCAGACTTGCTATTAGCTTTCAGTTCCTGCTATTATGTTGACTTAGCGAAAGTGAAAGTACCTACTCTTAACCCCCTGTACTGTGATTAACCTTTTCATGGCAGACATATCTTATGAAATCAGTCACGAGGTTTGATTTCAACATTACCTGTGATGTCACCTCCTAAGCCTGAAGTGTATAAGATCTTGTGTTTTACCTTGGTTCTTTTTATTTGGATGTGTGAGAATGTGTCGAAAGGAAAACGACCTCGCCAAGCTTTGACTCCCTAATGACTGCATACTCATACCAGTAATTAACATTAAAGGCAGACACTCAGTTCAGGTCAAACCGACCTGGGTAAGGAAAACAACCGCGAGATTTATCACACTCTAACTGTCAAAATACTCTGTTGTAAGGCAAACTAGAACTGTCCCACCCATTTGCTGTGTATAAAAGGTTATGTTACACCATGCAAAAAAAATGAGAGGAAGCTGCACACTTTGTCTGGAGGTGCAGAACAGAGCGCTCAACAGCTGAGTGATTTTTACTAACTTTTGTATTGTTTCACAAATGCTTGGTTGGCTGGACTTGTGCTTTCTTCCAAACAGAACAAAACCTTCAACAGTAGGCACAGTGTTCTTTTCTGTGTGTGCTTCATTTCTGCGTCTGTGAACATAGAGCTGATGACTTGCCAAAAATCTCCAGTTTTGTCTCATCTGTCCAAAGGACATTCCCCCCGAAGCTTTGTGGCTTGTCAATATGCATTTTGGCAAATTCCAGTCTCGCTTTTTTATGATTTGCTTTCAACAGTGGTGTCCTCCTCCGTTGTCTTTCATTAAGTCCACTTTGGCTCAAACAGCGACGGATGGTGCGATCTGATACTGATGTACCTTGACCTTGGAGTTCACCTCTAATCTCTTTGGAAGTTGTTCTGGGCTCTTTGGTTACCATTCGTATTATCCATCTCTTCAATATGTCATCAATTTTCCTCTTGTGGCCACGTCCAGGGAGGTTGGCTACAGTCCCGTGGACCTTAAACTTCTGAATAATATGTGCAACTGTAGTCACAAGAACATCAAGCTGCTTGGAGATGGTCTCATAGCCTTAACCTTTAACATGCTTGTCTATGATTTTCTTTCTAATCTCCTGAGACAACTCTCTCCTTAGCTTTCTGTGGTCCATGTTCAGTGTGGTCCACACCATGATACCAAATAGCACAGTGACTACTTTCACTCTTTAAATAGGCAGACTGACTGATTACAAGCTTGAAGACATCTGTGATGCTAATTACAGGACACACCTTAGTTTAACATGTCCCTATGGTCAAATCATTTTCAATATTTTCTAGCGGTACCATCATTTTTGTCCAGGTCAGTTTCATTATTTTGTCTTTTTAAATGATTCTATTGAACCACAATTAAAAAGCAATGTCTGATTTTCATTAATTAATTTTCAGTACATTTTTATTTATTATTACTTTTGTCAGTTTCAACTTATTTCAGTGAACATTGTGGGTTTGTCTTTCTTTAACAGAAGGGTACCAACAATTTTATCCATGTGTGTATGTAGTTGAATAGTCAGAGAAAAGGCAGTCACCCTTCACTGATTGCGACCTGTGAATTATAACCAATTATCAATAACCTGTTATTGTGAAGAAAACCTGGCACAAATACTGTGGAGGATTTCAACCTGTTCTGAGATTAAAACTGAAATGCACTAAGACAAAATGCATAAAAGTGGTTCTGAACTGGTGGGCTGTCACACAAAAGCGGGTTAGGAAGCTGTTTCAAATGGTTAGGGATGTCTGCCTTAAAAAGTGCAAAAAAAAAAAAAAGTCCAGATATGTAGTTTGAAGCCAAATAACATCCAGATAAAGTTTATTACCTCTGCCAAGGATGTTGTTTTTGCTGACATTTGTCTGTCTGTCTGTGAGAGTACTGAGAAAATTATGATTGAATTTTAATGGCCTTTTAGGAAATGTTGGTCATGGCACAAGAGAAAATTGATTCAATTTTGGTGGTGATCCAAAGTCCGATTTGGATCCAGGATTTTTTTAAGGATTTATGAGATAGGCCAGATCTTTGGCTATTACTGGTTAACAGTGTTGGAAATGCCTTGGCAGGTTTGTGTGCTCCTGGGGCATTTCCAGTTTTTATTGTTATCTTGAGATAATCTTGATCTTGAGATTTATCATTTATGTAGAGCTTATTTATTGAGGTTTACAATATGCATTATAGGTTAAATGCATAAATGTTGGTAAAATAAATTCTGGCTTTTCCAAACTCATTTTGCTAATACTGGTAACAGTTTCAATATTAATACATTTTTTAAATTAACAACAAATCTTATTTGTACCAGAATGAGCCCAGTCCTCTCATAGTGACTTTTTGTGTTACAAACAAATGTGATGCAAAAAAAAATGATTGAAAATAAATGGAACTGGCTTGATTTTAAATGGGAAAAAATATGTATAAGATATATAGATGATGTATTGCCTGTAAATATTGGTAGAAATGTTAATATCTGTCAATACCAATGTTCACCTTTTTAGCTATACGAATATTGTGCCTCTAAGATTTTGCATTCGAAGCAACTTACAACAATACTATAACAGTAGAACTATAAAAAAAAACGCGTATAGTAGATATAAAGTAAGTCAAAGAAAAAAAAAAATCAAATACAATAAGGTTTTGAAGCAAAATGGCCAAAAACCGCAAAATCGAAATATTCGAGCAAAAGCATGGCGTATGAAGTGAGGAGAAAATAAGGGCATGGGCTTTGTTAAGAAAGGTGAATAAAAATGAGTATATGTGCACAGACTAAAGTCATGCATGGATTGATAGAAATACACGTGCGTTTACTAAGTCAGTGTATAAAAATAGAAGCGCAGGAGTAATGTGGCCATTTTGATACTAAGACTTGTCAGTCCCCAAAAAGAGATTTAATTTAAACTCCAATCCAGAAAAGACAACGGTCACCAAATCCTCAGGAAACTGTTTGATTATACACCTTTATACAGCTGTTCTGTGTATTTTGGTGTGCGCACATTACGCAGCGGATCAGCACGATGAGGGATTGGAGAGCGGGCTGGTTGGTTCTTCCACGTGAAGCCCTCAGCTGGGCTCACTAATGGGCTTGCATTGCCTACCTGTAGCCTTAACTTGAGAGAGCAGGAGTGCGTTTTAAGAATGGGGAGAGCATTCCCCTTTAAACAAGGTGGGCTGAGCTTATTTGCAGTTCTCGCTCCTATGGCAACCCAATAGATCAGCATCATGAATATTCACTATTCGCCAAAACGCACCATGACTATGGATCAGTGATGTCAGCGCTCCCTGGAATGCTTTACTGTATTTTTGCCCGATTGTGTCGCGTTGTTTGATGGCAGCTGGCAAGGCATCTTGTGAAAAGAGCATCCTTCGACGTGCATGACCTTTCCTTCGTCTCCATATCACGGTCCGACTGCACGTCCCTCACATGTCACGCTAAGGTGACTTTCAAGCAGTTTTTTCCACTTTTGCGCACAATGTCGGAGCGGCACAAGGATGCACATCGAGGACGCAATGGCCAAGCGGACCGCCCAGGCTACGCGTGAGGACATATGCAAAGTGCCAGGTAGTCTAATAATGAGAAAGAGCGTCTCTGCTCTGCTTCAATAGAGCTACAGCGCTCCATGTCATGTGTAGCTGGATTTGAGGCATTCAGATTAGCTCCAGACTGGTCGTTCTCACAAACAGATAGGGGAGCGCGGGGCTGCTGTTGGCAATAAGCGTTCAAATACAGCCTAACAAACTGGATCTATTTAATGTCCATCACTGTGTCTCAATGTCATAATGGACAGGTTGCACTCCTCCATGCGTAAAAGGCTCTACAGTTTGCCTCAGCACATTGGGCAGAAAGTATCTATCATGGGCGAAGGAGAAGACGCAGACAAGGACACCCGGAGGAAGAGCATCAGGATGAAGCCTCTCCCGTCACCGTCACCGACCTCTGGGGGTAGCTGCAAAGGCATCGGGGAGACCAAAAGTGTGGAGTCTGGGATCATGGAGACGGACATCGGAAGACCGATGAAGACCAGCTCGAACGGGGACTGTCGGAGGTTTCGTGGCAGCCTCTCGTCCATCACAAGTCGGCATGTGCACGACTCTGACTCGGCGGAGGAGAGACGCCTCATCACCGAGGGGGATGTCACCCCGAGCGAGGAGAGCCCCCCCGGAGCCATCGGCGAGGGGCCGCCGGATCAAGACGCGCAAGGGGCCAGCGGTGGAGGAGGAGGCAGCGGCGGAGGGGGTGATGGTGACCCAAAAGACTCCCCGGACCAGCAGCCAGGGTTCATAAAGTTGGACGGCATTGATCAGATTCTGCCGGATGACGAGAGATTATATCAGGCCGGGTTCATACACAGACAGTTTGGAGCGATGCTTCAACCAGGGGTCAACAAGTTCTCCCTCAGGATGTTTGGGAGTGAAAAGGCTGTGGAAAGGGAACAGGAGCGGGTTAAATCCGCCGGATTTTGGATAATTCACCCCTACAGTGATTTCAGGTAAATTTAGACACTTTCTACACATGCTCTCCGAACAACAAACGGTTCAGACTGAGCCGTCACGTTTACGTCGGTGCCTCGCGCAGGCCCAGATGTTTTCCTCTGTGTTGATCATTTCTTAGCGCATTAATCAGCAACATCGCAACATATTTATTGTTTCTTCAGCCTCGTTTCACAATTTTCCTGAGTATAATTTCACAGGAGCAATGATTGTAATAAATGATCTTGATTGCCTCATATAAGCATTTTACAATTACTTAACTCATAGATTAATACAGACGTCGTTGAGAGGAGAGGGAATATTTCAGGAGTCTCAGGATAGGCACATTCTACTTTGCAAACACTTAAGTTGTTGAGAAACAGTTCATAGAAAATAGCTGATATCGAGACCAATTTTCATATCTTGTGCAGAAGCTGTCCAAATGCTTACACAATTAAAGCTTTTTAGTGGTTCTTTCTCCTATTTTTCTGACAACTTGTGCTCAGGGGACATCATTTATTATTGATTAGGGTCAGTGAAGAGGCCTTCACTTCACATTGTCCTAAAAGACTCATGCATTGACTTTCCTTCTTCCTTTTTGTACATGATGTATAAACAAGAAAGTGGCAGCATTGAGTCATCTTATATCCATTCATTTCGATCATTTGTCAAAGTTAAAAAGCAATTATTGACTCACCAGCACATTTCATTTCTTCGTTTAACAATGCTGTCTCCCCTGCACAATCTGTGGAGTGTCCACAAGCATCTTATGCTGTTTAAAGATTTCTCTCTGTTGTTTGTGCCCTTGACTTTGTTATTGGACATATGAATGTGAATCTTGGCCACTCTGAGGCTCTTCACAGCAAATAGCAAGACCAGATTTAAGTTCCTTCATCTCTTATTTTTGGCTTACGTAATAGTAGTTTTATGATATTTGCTGAAACGAAAGAGCTGTACTCAAATGCAGCCGTGTATTACTATTTAAGCAGCACATATGACTCATTTCCAGAGGAAAAGAAATACAGAAGCTCTCATAATATCCTTATTTATTGCGCTCTAATGGCCTTGTCTACATACATATAGTTTAAATGTGCTTCTTTATGATCTGGAAATTATTTTATCAGGATTTATATCAATATTAGTGACTGTATTAGGCATATGAACAACTATAGTTGAGACATGCCTGAATTCCCTCCTTTTAGAGTAACACAAATATTAAACAAAAACCAATGGCTGTTGTGAAATTTTCAAGGCACGTATTTAAAGTAGGTAATAAAAATGACTTTAATTTGGATGTAATTGTCAGAAATGTAGTCCTATTTAATGGTTTAAATCTCAACAACATGTTGGTGTGTGTTGCGGTAAAGGATACACTCAGGCCATTTCCAGATCCTCATAATCACTGTATTTCTCCTTGTCAGTGACATTGAATGTTCGTGGAGCCTGCTCGCTGTTTGATTGTCTCTAATGACATGTGATATGGAAAGTCACTTAGCTTAGATGTGTTTTTTTTTTCCGTCTGAAGAACAAGATGTCTGATTTTGAGGGACATGTGAGTTTAGTGCCAGCTGCTCACAGGCCTGAGATGTCAGGGCAAAAAGGCAAAATAAGCCTCTTAGAAGAGGGACACATTTATCTGCTTGTTTATCCCGTGAGAAGGGGTGGATTCATTGCACTGGCTAATGTCACTGGACTTTAAAAAATTGAATTAGTGTTTAATATATCTGAATCATATGTCAGCCGCTGTAAACTTGTCATAATACTATTTTTTTTGTATTCTGCTTGCTCAGTGTGGCAAACAGATGTTTCAGACAAATAGTTAATTTTAGATAAATCCAACTTTTTGAAAAGTTGCATTCTTATTCAACCTTTGATTTGATTTAGTCACAGCCATACTAAGGTGATTGTGGTAGGACTATGTCTGCCTCTGTCCAATATTTTGCCTTTATTTGCTGTGGAGGAACTTATCAAATGGAAAGAAACAATTGCTTTGCTAAGTATTGTTTTCATACGTGACACAGTAACAAAATTTGATCAGTCAAATCAATCAACCCTAGGCTTTGTCTAAATACACCATTACACCATTTTACAATGCTGTTCAAATACTGAGTGAGCACTGTTACTACCTCCACTAAGGAGGCTATATTGTGACATTTGTCTGTTTGTCCATTGTTTGTGTGCAAGATAACTAAAAAAGTTATCAATAGATATAGATGAAATTTCTGAGAATGTTGGTCATGGCATAATGATGAAGTGATTAGAATTTGGAGGTGATCAGAATCGAGATCCAGGATTAGAGGATTTGTTAACATTGTGAGGTAAGGTACTTTTTAACATTTTGGGAAAACAGCTTTAATTAATGCCTTGCCAGAGGGTTGTGCTCTCTGAGCACTTCTAGTTTGGGATACAAATCCTCCAGTATGTCATGTTTTGATTTGATATGAATTTGGATGTTCAGTTTATACAGTTTATGTATTTTATATGTTTTTAATGTTCACTCTGGTGTAGACAAAATTTCCAAAAGCAATATGATTTGTTTTGCTTTATTTGAACTACACCACAACTGACTTCAACATAACTAGGTCATGTAAAAGTTGTGTCTTAGTGTGAGCTGATCAAATCAGTGGTCAATCATAAGTCCAACATAATCTTTGATCAAAAATGGCTTGTCCTCAACAAGCTCCATTATTTTTATCAGCCATTTGTTGGGAACTACCTTATGTAAGACATTAAAAAGCTTTAAAATTAAGAAACAAAATAGGGCATTTTCAATTATATTTTATGCCATATAAAAAATAAACAGGAAACCCTAAAATTCTTCATTGGGGTTTACAGAATACAATCAGTATTGGTATAAAATTGATTAAAAAATGTATTATATGTATTATTGCCTTTAGTAAGCCTTATGGTACAGCTTTAAATCAGTGGATTTACAGCAAATCGGTTACATTTTTAGCATTAAATATAACTTCATGATTATTATAGGTTATATATTGAAACACAAAAGCAAATTGTTACATTGCTGTTTGCTTATTTTAAGAGAAAAGATTTACCTTTATTTTAAAATTTTCTTAAAATTAATGTGTTAGCAAAAAGAAATCTCCACTACTTTTTTAAAATTCCATGTGTTGGTATTGGTATCTGCTAAAACAGGTTTGGAAATTTCAGCTTGTTGCGTACTGGCCTTGAATTGCAGCTGGAGCTGCCTGATTCAGTGTCTCTAATTAAGTAGATCCATCTTGCAAATCTTCAAGCTGGAACAACCAAGCTTGGTCTGCAGAGGCACCTACCAGTCAGTGTCACCTGAGAAGAAAGAGGCAGGAGTTACTAGCATAACAGCAAGAAGCAACTGTAAGCCTGTAAACAATGACTAATTGTACAGAGATTAACATGGATTCTGCCTGCTGTAGTGTCCTTTTGATCAGAACTTGACAATATTTCTTCACTGAATAAAAAACAAAGATCAATGCTGAAAGGCTTTGGCATGAATTGGCTTGCATTTTTACTTTTCCCCTCAACAACACCTGCCTCCTACATCGTCTGATTAGCCTGTAATGGATGTGATTGAAGAATGATCATTCAGTCACCTTCCAGATAGGTATTTAAAGAGTTTTCTCGGCCCTCAAACACTTTCTATAAGCTGTTGCCCAAATGGTGAAACATATCCTGTAGATATATGGAGCTCTCTGTTTGGCATGTCATGTTACTTAATGTAGCATCTAACCAAAATCTTAATCAAAAATCACATAAATCAAACTATCAAATTGGATGCGCTAAAATTTATTCTTCACATATTTGAAAAAACTGTACTGCCTCACTATAAACATTACATTGTAAACTTTTGGTGCCCTGTAATGGAAAGTTATACCCCCACTTATTAGTAACCCAGCAATGTATACAATCCTCCATTGTGAAATCAAAGCTTTAACAAGCTAAATCTAACTCTGGCTGCTCTCTTATATGATACAGTTCAAGGGACAAGGCTGCATATAATAGGGGAAAAAGGAAAAGCTTTCTGGGGCCCAGTGTTACAGAAGGGTTTCTAGAGTTTAGCAACAACATTGTCAATATTTTAATGGTGATCTTTATTATTAAACCTTGATAACAGCCATTACATATCAAAGTAACAAACAGATTAATCTTGTTTATCGATAGAATAAATAACATATAAATCCATTTTCCAAACATGACATAAGCTGTTTGCTGTTTTTTTTTTTTTTTATTATTAGAGTTGTGAATGAATTTCAGTGACTGGCAGTCATACTGGTGTGGACAGCCATGCCAAGACTTACCAATAACTTCTGTTTTAGTCAGCTCTTATCGAGCACTTGAGCCAGGCCCAGATGGCAAAGTTTGACAGAGGTCTAGCACCAGCATTGATATTACTAAATGATCGCTATTAAGAGCCCATCATCTGGAATTTTCAGGGACTCAGCCATTGCCCATAAAGGGACACACTGTGTAAATATAAAGGAGGGTTAATATTTGAGGCATCTTTAATTAAATGTATTGTCCCAATTTGTTTGATGGAATGAAGAGTAAGGGACTTATGAAGGATTTTTTTTCCTTAAGATGATTGCAGGCTTGGGGCTCTTATCTAATTGCACAAATAAAAAAGTAAATTAGATACAGCACCAATATATGAACCATTTTGTTAAATTAACCCGGAAAAGATGTTTATTTATGTACTAAATATTTTTTTAGGTGAAAATATGTTCAGTATGGTGTCAGCTAATAATGATATTTCCTGTTGTTTCATTATATAATAAAAAACAACACAGTATAAATGCTGTCATGCTGGGGTGAAACACAATAGTTCAATGAAATTACAATGGCTCTCCAAGTCTAGCTACACATATAAGAATACGATTTGTAGGGCTCCTTAGACATCAGTTTTTTGATATTTGTTTAAATTCTCTTTCACTTTTTTTTTTTTTAAATGAAAGTCTACTCTAGCTGTCCCCACTAAATTTGACATTGATCAGATAAATGCCCTAGAAGGAGCTGATCCCAGAGGGGAAATGGCAAAAATGGCCAGGTTTTGGGTAGAGTTGTTCCGATTCCAATACCAGTATCGGAAACTGCTCTGATACTGCTGAAATTGCTGGTATCCGTATCGGCGACTACTGGAGTCCAGGCACCATCCAATTCCACATAATTTATTAAATTAGTGATCGATTTACTGTTTAGCACCGTTAAACCCTGGCACAGCTCTTCTTCGCCGCTCTTAAAACAGTAGCGCTGGGCTTGAATTTGCTGTATTTATTCATGTTTTACAAAGGGTTTAACCTGAGCCAGGCCTTACCACAATGATAATCATATCACAGTCATGCTGGCTTATTAAGATTTTTTTTTTTTAAAACATAGCACAAGTATCGGTATTGGTATCGATAGGGAAAAAATGGTATCTGAACATCTCTAGTTTTGGGCTTTGATTCCAAATGGTGGATTTCCTGTTGGTATTTCACCATGATGATCAAAGACTTTTTTGTACTCCTTGTACATGTGCAAATTTTTATGCATAAATTGCCGCATTGGACTGTTATTTTGAAAACCAATTAGGGGTGCTATTGAGGAAATCCAAAATCAACCTGTGGAAGATAAACACAATTTTGCATTTTTATGAACTCCAAAACACTTGCAAATTTTTAGGACTTTTAGAGCATGCTGAGGCCCCCTAATTTCCATGTAAATGCTTTATTTTATTTTATTTTTTCTTTTCAAATGAAGACCAAATATGAAACTATGCACCTATGGTGCTTAGGCCCTGACCATTGATAATTATCTGATAATGAATTAGGACTTAATACATGTGAATAATCAGAAGAGTATTCAAAAGTTTCATCTCTGGTTGTTGTTGCTTTACTTTGACATTGTCCAAAAGCAATGGCATCATTGTCAGCAGCACAAGTGCTGTCCAAATGTTGTGTTTTTATTTCATTGTGCTGACAAATGAACTGTATACAGGACAATACCTCATGTAAGTTAAGTGCAGGGAACACAAATTAACTGTGTGATTATGAGACGGTGAGTGTTTGATTGCGGACTCAACCCTTGGATTCTTTAGTGTGACGTTGCCATGAAGGCGCCATAATGACCAGTGTTTCCTGTGTCACATACACTTTTGACAGGGCATCGTCAGAAAGTGAGACTTGTTGTAGACAGTTTGCCATTTTTGTGATGCTCCTCCCAGCTGGTTTGTGTTTCCTCTGACCCCCTCCGCTCTCTTACTCACTGAGCTGAATGTCAGGAGGAAGGGTGATTTGGGGCTTGGGGAGACTGTCCTGATACTAAAAGGTCAGAGTCCTGGCATTAGCATTCAGTTTTGAAGTTTCTTTGAGCAAGACACCAAAACATTGGCTCCACACGGCACTCAGTGAAATGACAGGATGAAATGAAAAGAATTGGAGAATGGGAAAGCTCTAAAAATGAGGTTAGCCGCCCACTTGTTTGGGGTGTGTGGAGCGGGGAGGATACTGTATATTACCATAATTAAGCATTTTTGTGATCTGATAGTGGTTTGATTGTGGTTCAGCCACTCAACACTATGATTATGTAATCACTCAACTCTACAGTTACAACAGATGTGGCTCTCAGTCAGGGAAGTAAAACATAAATATGCTACTGGAAAAGATTCTTTAACACTTTCTGTGGCTCATATTAAAAAGACAAAGCATGCATCAGCTCTTCAATACATAAAGATTAAAGGATAATGACCCGAACTGATGAAGGTCTATGACCAAAATGCTTCAAAAATAATGTTAGAACCCAGTCTCCATATGAGAATAAAAATAGCACATCATGTCAGCGACATTAAAGCGGCATGTTGAGATGAGTACCAGCCAGAAGGCTATTTTATTTTTAATGAACTGAAGGAGAAACATGATCCTCAGACGCCCACTTCTTCCAAAATCAGGATCAGAGACAGGACAAGATGACTGTAATTAAAGTACACAAGGGGATGAGCAGGACCTTTTAATGGGCCTGGAAAAGAGAAGGGTCTCTGTGACTAAAAGTTTTATTCCCATGTCTGCATCAAAGCTTTGCCACTATAAGCTCAAATTAGAGTGTCACAGGAAATCACATAGTCATCACTGTGCTGGAATTCAGCAAAATCTCTTCTTGTCAAGTATTGTATAACGCTAAGAGGCAAAGGGAGGAGCAATATCTTGCAAGGGAAAAAGACAGATTAAAAATGGCATCATAATCCAATCTACAGCCTCATTTCCAGATCCAGAGCTGAACGGCCTCCTTCGATTCTCAACAAACATCTCTCAGTGAGAAAGTTCTGTAGAAATGGATGTATACGCATCCAAAATGGAGACTAGTATTCCTGCTATATGACTGATTCTTATGGTGCCTTTTTAAATAAGGGAGACTAATACAGTTGACCATAGAGTATTTGTGGGAGTCTGATAGGATTTGTGAACAAAGCATATGATTGATGTTGGGATTACTGCCCCCGCTGCCCTTCTCCAGCTGGAGGTTTCATTACTCTGCTTAAGTTTTCTCTGTCCTAAAAATGTTACTTTATGTTTGGCATTTAAAAGCTACTGTTAAATACACTGTTAAGAGGCATATCATTTCTGCGTGCAGGAAAAAAGAGAGCAAAATGTCCTTCACAATTTTGGGCTGTTCTGAGGAATGATTTAAATATTTCCAAATATAATATCAAAGTTTCCCCCAGTAGATTACACCGTCATTCAGAAGAGTTAAATTTGTTAGGGATCACATTAAACAAAAACGGTAGTTTATGAATAACACTGACAATATGGCAACACCAGGGCTGGGCAGCTTTGGCTAGGAAGAGGGCCACACTAAGATAAGTCTTGCTCGTTAAGACTGTTAAAACTGTATAGAAGTCAGCATAATCATTTAATATATTTTTTTCTTTGGACATAATAAACCAATCTTGATGGTTTTGAAATTTAAAAATGAATGCACAATTTTATAAGCTGGAAAAAATATAAAACCTATTTAATGTCTTTTTCATTCCAGTGAACATGATCACCAATTATTCAATGGTTAAGCTAAAAACAGGAATAATCAATGCATTTCAAAATTCTACAAGAGTTTGGAATCAGTTACAGCCTGGCATATTAACTAATTATTAAAACAATCTCAAAATATACCAAATACAATTCTTTAAAGCTTTTTAATTATTTTTAAAATATTTATATTTATCATATTCATATGTATTTGATTTTTGTGTATGGTGTGGTTGGTTGAAGTTAGTTTGGTGGAGCATCAGTGGCCTAGTCTGGTAGTACGCTGTACCATCAACCAGGAGATGGAAGGTTCAAGCCAAGCTCCGACTGTCACATTTCGATGTGTCCTTGGGCAAGACACTTACCCCAAGTTGCTCCCATAGCTCCATGTGTGGTGTCTAAATGGGTCTGCTCTGATTAATTGACTAATTTACTTTGTGATAATTGGTCAGTTCAGTGCTGGTTTGCGCCATGACTTTCAACATCTGGGATTGCTACCCAACAAAAGTAATCACATTGGTAGGTCTGCACCTGGGCATAGGAATGAGCTATTTCAGGCAGCTTCTGGCACAATACATAAAGCTTCTAATTGCAGCTTACTTTTTATTCTTTGCATATAAGTCCTCTATCAAAAAGAGGTGTGGCGTCACTGAGCGACACAATGGTGACAAAATGAGCTTTTTATGGACAGGTGGCGCAACTTGGGTGGGCGATGCTATCTCGGTCGCATTTGGTGTGAGCGCACCTTAAGGGAGTTCTGTCTCCCATTTTGGGGACCAAAATAGAGGATTGCCTTGAAATAACCTGCATTCGTCACAAAACTAACCTGAAAGGACCCAAAAGCACAACTCAAAAAGTCCAAAATCTCAAAAAGCCTTTAATCGACACACAAGTGCGTGCACAACATATTGGTCCAATAACAGGTAGAGGTATCAAAAATCAGGCAAAAGGAGGGGTCAAAAGATACTTAACAGGAATGACTCACAGAGGGACATAGGAGGAAGAATGCTGGAAAACGATGACACAATTTACAGAGAGAATCTGGCAGATAACCAGAGGGGAGGTGGGGTTTAAAGACACACGTGAGGTTGTCAGACACAGGTGGCACAGGAGGGAACACAGGTGCAGGGGATGAACAATCCAAAGACACATGAGGATAACAAAAGGGGAACTTCACCAGGAGATGTGACAGCATTCATATGTTATGTATTGTTTATTTCAGCTGGGAACAGAGGTTTTCTAGAGTCCTAAAGTGAACTTTCTGTTATTTAGCTCCTCTCCTGTAAGAATCTGTAGAAGTTTTGAGTGAAAAAAAAGTCTTAATGCATAAGTTGTGTCGTTAGTAATACAATTACTTTTTGAGTATCACAACTCCAACATGCATTTGTTGACTTTAGATAATTAACCCAGCCCATGTTTTAGTTGTTTTTTTAGAGGAAAATGGGAGGAAAAATAAATTCTAAATATCCAAATCATTTTCCATCCAAACATGTTTATATCAATTAAACTGTTGTAGATATAGCCACAGAATATGGAATCAGACCACAAAAGAAAGAGAACGTTTTTGTGTGTGGGCAAGATATCAACTTGACATTTGTATCAAGACCTGATTCCTCTTTGTTCTAACTAGCTTTAGTAATCAGTGTAATTTGGTTTTATGCTTAACAATTCCTCGATCAATTCCTTTCACTTAGATCCATGTTCCTTGCAAAACCCTCTCACAACAGACAGTCGGTACGAACAACAAAAAAGGAGTCAAGGAAGTCACAATGGCACATCAGGACAAGCGGCCTAAAGTGTGTTTTGATTTTACACAACATGACACCAACAGCACAGCCTCCAATATCTGTGGCTGTGTAATGGAGTGAGTGGAAACACCCGCAACATACTGAACATTGTAAAAGCAACACGGCATCAGATATCAGGATTGCCATGTGTTCGTAACTGTTGACATTAAAAAACTGTGTAGGGCTTTTACTCACAGAAAATCCACAGGACTTGATAGAAACCATAAAAAATTAATTGTTATACTGACGCAATGAAGGCATTAATATCAATAAAATCCCCCCTCTCTGCTGACGTGTCAGTTTAAAAGTCCTGGAAAATGATTTGCAGAATAGAGTCAAAACCCTCTGCATGATATTAAATGTGAATAGATATTGTTAAAAGACCAATAGAGATTGTTCCCTCCTGCAAAGATAGTAAAATATTTCAGGACTCAATTAACAAAGTGATAGCCCTCTCACAGAATATCCCCTCTATCTTGGCTTGATGAAACCAGGTTATTACTTTTTTACCTCTTTACATAGAGCCCTTTGAGTGGATCCTATCAAAGCAAGAACATTGTGTTGAGTTCTAAACAAATAATGCGGTGCAACATCACAATTCAGCACTCTGATCGCCTAGTGCCATTTAATTATCCTTCAATTCAAAGCACAAGGACACATCTGCTGGAAAGACTTCCACATTTCCCCTAGAGAGATAGAAAAGAAGATGTCACACATTAGAACTTTTCTTTTTTTGCACTGAAGGCTCTATTAATCCCTCCCCCCTTTTCCTTTTTCGAACCATGTTGCCAACACTATCAGAGAGGGGGGTCGGCTGTCGTGCAGTTTCTGTCAATCAGTTAAATCCCTTTGCAACAGTCAGGCGAATCCGTCCATCCCCTTTGCACAGTCCACTTTTTTATAGCAGCCTTTTATTCTCCTGCACATTTAGTTATGTTTCCCAGAAGACACTTACCTAGACATTGGCAAAAATAAATCCCCTGAAAAGATATATTACAATTTTGCTCCTGATATTTCTGAAAGAGAATGCATTAAAGGAAATTGGAGCAGATGTAGTCACAACAGTGCATATTAAAGCTGTAGTGTTGTCAGTGAAAGTTACTGTTAGACAAAGATTTGACAAAATCAAAATGTGCACTGCAGGAATTCATGTTCCCTGTAAATTTAACCAGATTGTGACTTGATGTTTTTTATTGTCTTTCTAAAGTGAATAATGCAATATCTAATGCCCTCTTTCAGCCTAAATAGAAAACTGTTTCTGGAACAACTTCACACATTAGCATAACTATGATAATTTTGCATATTTCATATCTTCAAAGAATAAAACGGCACATATTAGATGATAAGAATAAAGAGAAGATTGCAGATGTGCTACCTGTACTTAGACTGCCCTTGCATTTGTTGTAGTCCTGGGGGGAAGTAAATTTTATGGTTATTACTCCCCTGATAAATGTTAAGATATTTTAAATGCTGCACCTCCGCTTTACAGTCCTTATCAAACACAAGCAGCCGCTCACAGCTACAGGCTGTTTGTTGCTGATACATTACTCCTCTTGTTCCATAGGACCCCGTGTGTTTTTGTTTGTATTACACTGATACACATATGGGATAAGATTAAGTGACAGCATTCTCTATTTCAGTCGTGTTTATTACGCTTGATTTGAGAGTACGTTCTGCTATTGATTTGTTTGGGTCCTCTGCGGCTGAGAGCTTGCCATCCGTTGATTTATTGAAAAATTAGATGAGGGAACATACGCGGCTGCAGAGCAGGGTGATTCCTTACCCTGCGGTGGCAGCAAGAGTCAGAGCCTGGGTGAGAGTTACACAAAGGTCAAGGTGTAGAGCTGGTGGTGCAGTAAAAGAATAGAGAGACTGGGCATTAAAAGGACCAGTTAGGGCTGGAAAATATATCTATTTTTAACATACACTTATAATTATTTTTCATATTAGATAAAGAGTTAGACTATATTGTTTCCATCAGTGTAGATTATGTTGAAACTAGGGATGGAAATTGGTAAGATTTTATTGATACCAATGCCATCATCAATTTTTCCCATTGATGCAATTTATGACAGACTCCCTTATGAATTTCTGTGTTTTCTTTTGCTTGTGAAAAAGGCTGGCTTACACAGGCTATCAGTGCCAACAATATCAAATGCATGTTACTTATGATATTTAATATTATACTACATATTGTGTAAAATTAAGCCATAACTTTCTTTAACTTGTCTGCCATGTCTACTTATTTGACTTCTCTGTAGATGATTCTGCATTTGCATGCATGCAGAACAAAGAGGAGGGAAGTATTCAGCTTCCCCATTGATATGCAAGTATCCAATTACCAAATCTTATGAAAGACCATCAACAATTATCTTGCCTTATGAAAGTATGTACAAATTCCAAAAACATCTAATATATATACTGTACATATCTGAAGGCTCTCAATCTTACTAAGGGTTGATTTTTTTCATATCTTGCCTGCTGTTATCTATTAAGGAATTATGATTTTTTGGATAGTTAGGGACAAAATTGTCTGTGCTACGAGCCTGTGTGGTGCTGCTTTTGGTCGGACAGCCTTTCGTCCCAATTCAACTTGGCCCCTCTGTCTGTCAGCAGGTTAATCTAAAGTTTGTTTGAGACATGTACAGTATGGCGGCATCCTTGGACTAGCTTGGCTTTGTCCAATGCTTTTGTCACTGGATCACAGGCTGAAAAGATTTGGAACCCCTGGTCTTGATGAGGAAATATAACTTGATTTATTTGATTAAATTCAGCAGCATTTATATTATAATTGAAAATCAGACAGCATTGCTGCATGTGCCATAGCAACCAAAACAAAAGTCCTAAAACCCAGTGTTTGATGATGTGTTGCTTTAGATAATCAAACATGTCTTCACCCAAATGCCTGCAGACTAAGCTACACAAATACATTGGCAACATTTGAAATGTTTTGGGAATGTTTCCAATGTATTTGTCCAGTTTAGATATTTTCTCTCTAATCCTTAAAACATTAGGGCCTTTTTTTTCTTAAACGTGGGAAGAAAACCTTAACACCCTCAATGTGATCTGTTGCCAGTCTTGTAGTGCAGCTCAGACACAGTGATGAAGTTTTTCTGCCTTTCCTAATTTTTTTTACTATTTAAGTTTATAATTCTAGTATGTTAGCAACCATTTGTCATTTCTCAACTGAATAAGTAGAGATCTATACTGTGTATCCCTATACAGCAAATAAAACGTTAAGATACATATCACTTCCATGCTTTATTTTGAGCACTTTGGCAGAAAATCTCACAATTGCAAAGATGTACATATAATGCAAGATCAAATGTTGTTAATAAGGGTAGTGGGTTTCCTTACGGGCTGTGTATTTTTTTTCTTGTACTAATCTGCAGAGAAGCTTGAGAAAAAGGTTTTGACACCACACAGGATAAATGACACTATTCCTTTTGGTCTGCATTAAATAATTCCTCTTTAATTTAGTGAGGGTAAAACATGGGGATTACAGATGGTTCTGGCTGCGACTGAAAGTGGGGTAATCAAAATAGGCTGCTGTGCTCATCCACCAATATTAGGAGCCAAGAGATTATTACAGCACAATTTATTTAATGGAGGGAGACCAGGGAGAATGTGCGTGGCTAGTGGGTGGAAGGTTGCCTGTCATAGTAGCAGAATGATTGAATGGTACAGTTTGACCTCGACATGCACACTTGTGTGGGAGTGTGAAATCAGGACACGTGATCACAACTGTATAAGATTTTTTTATTATTTATTTTTGCTTGTCAGCATTTCTCCTCCTCCCCCCTGATTTGCTACTTAATTCAACTTCATGTACGAGGCGGAGGGCTGAGTTTAACCTTGGCAAAGTGATGGTAATCTGGAGGTGAGATTATATTGATTGATTGGACATCATATACATTTTGAAAATGGAAAAGCCCGCAGGAAGTGGTTTCTGTTAAGTGCCGCATGTCAGACAGACAGTGTGCTTGATGTGTTTTGGTCACCTGACAGATGTGATGGTGTGTGTCCTTCCTTGGCATCCTGCGCGCCGCCACATCATTTTATAATCTCTTCAGGTGGAAACACAACACGGGTCAGCCAAGACAATTTTCTGTAGTTTTACCTTTTTTTTTTTTTTTTTAAATCTGCTTGGTAGAATTTGAGCTTGTCCCCGATATCAAAGGCAAATATTTTAGATGAACTTGTCTTAACATGTGTGATTGCGTGACAAAGAGAAAATGTGTGTTTATTTACTTTACAAACACATTTTTGCCTCATGTAGTCAAGTCACATTTGCAGAGCCTTGTGCATAACGTAAGAGTGACCAAGACCTCTTTTCATGACATTATTTTAGGGCCACTTCCTGTTTTTAAGGAGTATGAAAAATATTCACTGTTACAGAGAGTATTCTCCTCTTATGCTTTCTTCCTGGACCATCAGCACAATACCCAGGGTTCCTGCAGATCCTTAAAGTCTTATATGTTCTAACATTTTGATTTTTGACAGTTTAGGCCTGAAAAATCTTAGAAAGCCTTATTTTATTTATTTATTGTTTTTTGCCAATGAGAGTCTAGAATTCCAAATGGTACTATGATAAGATGGACCCTGTCAATTATTAAGAGCTGTTTTAGAAAAAAACCAAAACAAAAAACAAAACAGTAGTGTCTGTAGAGGAACAGTTGTACAGTTCACATTAAAAGCTCTTTGTCCACAAGCACGCATAGATTTTCTTTCTGCCTGCAGCTCTTCCCCAGTCTGGCAGGACATTCAAACTTGATATCCTATTATAAGATTAATATTTAGCACCATGGATTTTTTTAAATTGAGATATATAACATCTCACTTTGAAGAGGTTATCTCATGCTTTTTGTTGTTGTTTTACACACTCTTTAGTGTGTTTCATGTCTTCCACCAGAAAGAGTACTTCTTTTTTAAAAGATATTTCTGGGAGATTTTTTGGCTTTTTTGACAAGTGAAGGGACAGTGAATGGACTCGGAAACTGGGAAGAGAGAGTAGAAGTGGACACATAGAAAATGGGCCTCTGGTCGATTCCAGAACCCAAGCAACGCACTCAAGGCAAGAGCATTTATATTCTTTCTGCAAGACAACAAAGTCTTTGGCCCTGAAACTCTTCCCTGAAAAGACCTACCACTGTGATGCTCTACCACTCTTGTGTCAGTAGTTTAAGATCAAGGTTTCCATCCCAGTGCAGAGCAGAGACTGAATGAAGAATAGAGCCATTGAAAACACGGTGCTGAGCGGTGCTGAACTGCCACAGAGTAGACCACTCAACAGCTCAGAGTGGACTATTCCCATACGCAGAGAGGCACCTTTAAGAGCCTCTAACAGGACATCTCAGACAGACTGAGTAAACAGCTGTATCAGATGTACTCTGTAAATAAATAAGGTTCTTTGAACATTAATGACTGTGTATACATCAATCAGAAAAAATGAACATATATGCATCAATCTTTGTAATGCATTATCTTTATAATGCCAGTGTGGTATAGTGCCATATATATATATGTGTGTATATATATATATATATATATATATATATATAGATATATATATATATATATACACACACACACGTATGCATACAGAGACAAAGGGGCTAAAAATAAGAATTTATGATAGCTACAAACCCATGGACAACCACAGATCATAAATCTGTCATTTGTCCCAGCTGGATATAGATTCAGTCAATCAATCTTTATTTGTAAAGCGTCAGATTTGTCTTTGTTGAATATAAATTTATTAGAATTTATTTAGAATATACTTTTTGGCCTTGTTGTTACACGTTTACATTTACTTAGCCAAGCCCCATGAAAAATCAAAGATTTTATTGCAGGTTTTAAATCAGAACTTAGAAAAGACAGTGGACCCTCTGCTAGTATTACAGCAAGCACAGCAGGCTCTTTTGGAGACCTGTCCACATGATCAGAATGAATAATTAAGACTGCCTTGGTCAGAAAATATCTCATCCATGCTATTGATTCCCTCTGATGTCTTTCATTTAAGGTCCAGGCACGCTATTCACATGAAAGTCAAAATGAAACAGTGTTTGCAAATGCTATTTTTGGGTTGATTTTTATATAGTTAGAAGCCAGATGGCAGGATTTACTAATTTTAACAATCCTGTGAGGGTCCAAACACAAATGCTCACGTTACAAGACAGCTCAGTGCATCACTTAGCGGGACTTATGAATGCCCATTTCTTTTCATCCATTTTTTATTATAATGAACCAAAATATTCAAAATGTATGATGACTGATTTGTTCTCCAGCTCACTCTGAAGTGTTTAAGTTTTGAAAAAAAAAATTAACTTTTTTTCATGCATATTTTGTTCAGCACAGTAACCAAACCCCACCTCTGTGTTGACCTCTGCCTGCATTCCACTGCTCCAGCCTGTCCATTTTCCTCTCACACAGATTCTACTATATCTAGCACAGGTTGACCTTTTCAGCCCTGTCTGTGTCCCAGGTGGATTGTCACTCCCCTTGTCTCTCTGAGATTGGATTGCTTTTTCCTATCAGTGCAGATAGGAAATAGCTGAAGTGTCAAACTCTCTCTGATACACAGCTTGAGGGGGTGGACAAAATACTAAAAACACAATTTTGAAAAGCACAGAAGAATTAATGTAAAATACTCACCTTGTCTTCCAAATCTATCTCATCATCAAGTTCAGTTAATTATAGAGCCAATTAATAAAATAATGTGGTAAAACAGTCCATCTTCAGGTGATTCAGGTGGATAAAGTCTCGTGATGATGACAGATAATATCTAATTGTTGACCATGTCATCCTTATGTCTTTCTGATTTTAACAATTTGTAACAACGCAATTTCTAGACATTGGATCAGACCAAAAACTGCTTCAGGTCACCTTTTCTTTTGGTCAATAATGTATTTAGATTTGACTGAAATGCAAGACTTTATCATGTTGTACGAACACAAGTAGCAGTATGCATTTTTGATATGCTATGAAATTTTAAAAAAATATTGAGAATCAACAAACTTTTTAGAGCTTTAGGTTCAGGATGTTACGTTTTTTTTTCTAGATAAAACAGTCATGGGTGCACATCTGAAAAACATGTATAAAATAATTTTTTGGAAAAATTTTAGTCTTGGTCTTTCTTTTTGTTCTATAAGATATTTCATACTGGCAAAGGTTCAAGCTACAGTTTCTCATTAATAAGTTGGTTGAAGAAACTCTAAACCTTGGGTTATCATTTCTCATTTAGTTGTTGTTTTTAGGTTTTCAGGCTTGACTACATGGGAATCACTGATAAAAGTAATTATAAAACGATTGGCCTTGTGACTACAGAAACATACTGAATGTTCTGTCCAATGTCGCTGCGATGTTATCAGGGACGGTATAAGATTTTATTGATACCAGTACCAGTATTGATATTGCTTGTTGAACTCAGTCTTTAAAATTCCCATTCTAAATCATTTGAATTTTTGGTGCGTTGAAGAAGACCCACACAGGTTGTCTGTGTTAATAAAATCAAACACATGGGACTCCTAATATTTATGGTTTGTCTCATAAACAGTTTTTTTCTCATGTTTCTGGTGTTTCCACTGTTGCTTAAAATCACATAGCCACAGAGATTGCATGTGGCGCTGTTGAAGTCATAGGGCTCTAATTTCGTAGACCAGGCGCAGGCAAGGCGCACCTGCCCTGCCCTGCGCCGCGCTAGCGCCACACCAACAGGGTGTGTCCAGGGCATTTTGCAAGTTTCGTGCATGGCGCAGTCTGGCACAGGGAGGTGCGGCCACGCCTCCGTCCCTCCCAGCGGCGCAAGTAGCAGAGAGGGAGGAGAGAAGGCGTGAGTGGGTTTAACACAGCCGAGTGTAATCTTCACCAATCAAATGAACGCCTCTCCTCGTCTTTAAATGCGCCGCGGGCGAGGCGTAATGACAATTTTACCTTGGTGGCGAAGAAGGTCAGAGCCGCTGTCACTTTTGCAGCAACTGGGAGAGTGCAGGGGCCACCGGGCTGAGCATCGGAGGCCACGATGCGCGTCACCGTGTGGACCACCTCGTGGGACAGATGTAATCTGTTCCTTTGCCATAAAGAGGAGTACAAAATTAAGTGATAATTACATTTAAACACAGCAGCAGGATAATCCATTCATCATGCTTGTGATCCACCTGCATTCCTGGTCTGTCATCGCCAAATAGCAGAACCTTTGGTGAAATATTCCCCCCCCCCCGATATCTCATCCTTTTTGCAATGATGTACTCCATCATTTTAGATCACGTTAAGAACAAAGATTAAAACACAGAAATATGGGCAATCACAGGTAAATCCTTAAGACACTGAGTGACTTACATTTATCCAGCGAGCGTCTCTCTCTTTTTTCTTTTCTATTGAATTTCATGAGATGAGAGAAGCCGAATACCCCGTATTGGATGATGTGGCTGCTTGTGGTTGGCTGAAAGAAAATTACCGCTGTACGGTGTGTGCCTTGTCTGTGCCGAGAATAGACCAGGTTGGAGCTGTTGAGCTTTCAGCGCACCTTCTGCGTGTTTTTTTGGCACGAAATTGTCACTGCGCCAAGCTAAATCTGTGGACACCTCCCTCTGGTGCGCCATCACACCCATCTCAGCGCAGCCGGTCTACCAAATTGCCAAAATGGCTGCACAAGGCGGTGTGCCGGACAAAATTACCACTGCGCGGGGTGCGCCAGGGTGCGCCAGGGTGCGCCACCCTGAGTTGCGCCAGGAAATTAGAGCCCATAGTGTGTTCAATCATATCTCGCTTTTAATCTCTGCTGTCTCCCATCCACTATACTTACCTCCTCAACTGCTTTGTTGTTGTTTGTGCTGACTGCCTCTTGCTAGAGAATGAAGTCATTTTTTTGAAGGTGTACAGAGCTAAGTGGAAGGCATCAATAAGGGAACTGTTAAGCACAAAGACGAATTATTTTTGGATCTTCTTACCAGTGAAAATTTGGGCTTTTTATCGGCAAGATTTAGGTGTTCTGTATTTTGATACGGGGGCAATAACAAGGCAAACCCCAACATATTGTGACAGTATAAGCAGGACAATATTTCACATTCATTTTTACCTAAGTATCTTTATTTTGTCTTATTTCAAGAAGAATACACAATATTATATGCATCAACAAATGCTATAGACAGAGACAGTCAATAATTGTTTAATTTTGCAGAGGCTGTGGCTAGACTGCAGTATCAATTTTGTTTCAGAGGAATAAAAAACAACTATATAAGGATGAGACCCATGAAATTTATTTATTTTGGTAAACAATGAAATTTCATTTTTGCTGCAATTAATTTCAAATGCCATTTCTAATTAACTGAAGGAGTTCATATTTATTAACCTGACACACCAGACGGACAGTTCCATATATCCCTCACAGAAATATTTCACCAGTCCATCTGGGAAAGAGCTGTTCGAAAATGTTTGCAAAGACAGAACCTTCAAAAACAAGTACAGCTGGCGACTGGATGATCATTCTGCCAGTCACGCTCATCACAGACCAATCCATATCAAGCCACAGTATGATGTAGCAGCTAGACCCTGTTGTTAGCAGTTAGCTTAAACTGCGTTTTAGTCCTTAGACTATTGTCTTACATTAAATTATACAACACAGATGTATCAGTTCCACCCATATGTGACATGAACCTCATCAATGACAATCCCCACCAAGTTCTTCTGGTAAACTTCTGAGGAGAGCATATTTTGCCAGGTATCGCTGAGTAACTACGACTACCACAGACTAATCGGCATCATCCACGAAGAATTTTCACATTCTCTCCCAGTTTCCCAGCAGTGATCCCCAGCTTCCCAGCTTCTCTAATTTGATAGTCCATGAGGGCAACCAGCGGAGACACAATTATCACAGTGTGGTTCGGAGTCCTTCCAATCTTTTTCACGACCAGAGGAGCCAGTTGGTAAGAAAAGATTTAAGTGACGTTCTTTGCTCTTCTTTTAAAAAAGAAATTGAGTCCATTTCTGATAAAACTGTAGATATTGCAGCATCCACGGAGACCACTTCACATGCCGCCATTGCTTTCAAACATGCAGTCACTTCCCACTGTCGTCATGTCTTCAGCTCCTGCCTTTTTCCTCTGATTGGGTGGGTCAGTTTTAAGCCAAGTTAAGTTGTGGAGGATTGGAGCTTGGCAAGATGGATCTGCATGATTTCAGACAATGAATCAGGCAAGTCAGTCTGTTCTGTAAGGTTACATATTTATCTGACTGCTTATGTATTTTCATCTAAAAAAATGCCTGGTGCAATAATGTGGAAAATCAAGGGTATTACTCACCGCTGCATCTTGTTATTGTGTCGAAGCCAATCCTAACTTGATAACCGTAATTGAATCACATTGTTAGACAAAGGAAGATGCACAGCTCTAACAAAAACAGTTCCTAACCAGTGGCATCAATACAAAGCACAGTTTCTGCCTCATAATAGATAAATCTGTTAGTCAGTCCCAATGACAAACAAATCTCCGTTGACAAGACTTAACCATATATATAAATTACATTAAAACACATTTCAAACACGAGAAACACTCATTAAACAGGAATCTGTAATATCATGCAGAGGTATTGGCATGGCTTTAAGGAATCTTTTCTTCCTTATTTTTTTAATGCCCAAAATAAATCCACACATCAAATAAGAAAATATCAGTAAGCACTGTACAATATTGATACAGTTGTGTAGTGATACTACACAACTGTATCAGGCATTTGAGTGCACTGATCTTGCCTCACACCCCTTTTCTCAATCTAAACTGGTTTTCAATTCCCATTTTTTATGTGGTCCAGTTTGGTAGCAAACCATTTTTATTTATTTTAAGTTATCGTTCAAAGGAAAAAATCTACTGCTAAATAACAACTTATCTTTAGTATTATATGTGCTACAATGCACAGCAAATCATTTATTCAATGTAATAAAATGTTTCCTCACTCCACATGCCTGTAATCCACCTGTGATTCCATTATTCTGCTGCTAATGTGTGTCTCTCCAGTGATCAGAGAGGATGGCATTTCCTCAGAGGGCCTTTGTGTTTACTCTGTAAGAATGTATTGAAGGCTGCAGCGCTTTGGAAACAGCAGGGCCTCCACTCAGAGTGGACCAGAGTCCAGTGCGTCGAATAAAGGACTCTGTGTGTGGCTGGTGTGATTCACAGGAAATACTTCCCTGGATCAATGTGTTTGGCCTGGGCTGGCCTCATGCTGGGTGTCTAGAAGACTCAGACAAATAGCTGGATTATAAAACAAGCAGTGGTGAGAGACAGATTGTTCCCTCTACTCTTCTATGGAGGGAGGTGCCCTGATTTATCTCCACCATCACCTTAATCGTTAACAGGTCCAACCCAGCTTAGGTTGCACCAAGTTACCCCGTGTCTGAATAGCAAGGCAGCAGAAAAGTCAGAAATTACAAATCCTATCCATGACCTTGTTTAGCTTGTACAATCGAAAAATTATCATGCTAACATATAAACAAGACAAATCCAGCCTTGTTTGGTTTAACAGTCAGATAAGCCTCCACTTTTGCTTACTCACGCAGACCAGAAAAAATCTGATAAACTGTATCTCCTATCCAATTTAATTTGATTTCATGCTCCAAGTGCCTCCTTACAGGAGACTTTCCTTTAGCTTCCATGCTATGGTTATTTAGCCCTTATTTACCTCTACCTTTATGAAATATTTTAATCAACACAAGAGGAACAGATGTGATGACCTTTATACCATTTAGACCACCACCCTCTTTCATCCACAGCCCATGTTTTGGTCATTCTGCTCTTTGGCCCAGATATATGTCACATGGTCTCGTTCTTCTCATTTCTGTTCACCTCCTCATTTTCTCTTTTCATGCTTCTTCTCCTCTTGTCACCCTCTGACATCAGATCATCGTTTTGGAGATGGATAGAAAAGGCTTTCATTGTGCCTGCTCCATTTGCTGATTGCAACACCTGAAGTGGTGAAGATAATGGCCCCAGCAGTGCGGGTGCAACCCGGAGGAAGGGCGTGGGGTGATGGTGTACAGTGTGATCAGCTTCTGGTATTATGGACACTACATTATCTTAGCACTTCATCTATGCTCACAAAGAGCCCATTGCTCCATCTCTCTCTTTGGCTCTCTCATGGCCCTGGTGGGGGAGGGGTTGTCATGTTCAGTTTGCAGGCCAGTGTTTCCTTTGCCACACTCTACAGCTGGCTGACAGGGGACCCTTTTGACATGACCCTAAGGACCTTGTGGGAGATAACAAGGCATCATGATAAAACACAGATGCAATTAGTGGCAGCATGACAGTCCACTACACTGGAGTGCAGATACTGGCATATGCGAGCAGGATAAGAGCACCCGGATGGAGAGCTTTATGTCCCCTTCCTGTCTTTTATAGAACAGATTTGTCTTCCAGTGTCTCTTCAATCTCTCCTAAAGAGGGCATATTATTTGAAAGCAGACGATCCCTCTGCTGTATGAAAGCAGCAGGTTACACTGTTGGAAACTGTGCACGACTTTAGAAGGTTTCAGGACCAAGGACAGAGATGTTTAATATAGCCACCAATAGGGCTGAGCTATGTAAACCAAAGTCATATCTCAGCTTTTCTTTCTGATGATTGGTGACACATGTTCTGTCCCTTCTTTGTAATAAAAAAACAAAAGGTTGTTACATATATACTTTAAAAAACAAACAAACAAACAAACAAAAAAAAACATAGTGAAAGCTGTTTAACACTACAGTAACAAAAACAGAATTCCCAGAAATCCATGATTGGACTTGTTGTTTTTGTTTTTTGTAAACTGCTTCTCCTCTAAATATCTTATTTCAGATTAAACCTAACCTATGAGTGCAATATCAGTTTACTCAAAAATCTGCACCTTTTTTTAATACATGTTGGTTTTTGATCAATCCCTTTAACTATGTCATTGACTTTGAATTTTTCTCTGTTGTTATGCCAGTTTTGCTAACTACCAGTACTTTAAATTTTTCAAAATAAAAATCAATTTACTTGAACAGATTTTAATCTAACTTTATGACATTATTAACTACGATGTAAAAGCATTACAAAAACTGGTTTATAGAGAAAATTTCCTTTCTTTTTTGTAAACCTTTTCAGGTTAAATTGCACACAAAAACACCTTCAGTGGAACTCCTAAAAAAATTAAATACTGTCACATTGACTTGGAATCTTTGGATGTCAGTAAGTGATTTTGACTTTTAATTTCACTTTTTCTTTGAATTAAAACTATTACTGTCAATATAAGCACTATGAAGCTGCCTGCTTCGCATAAGTCATAAACAGCACTTATTTACATGAAAAATACATTTGATACCCTGAATTCAATACATTGGTAGGATGCTTTATGCTGACCTAATAGGCTTGATTTGTTTTAAATATCAAGGTAATACTCCCCATTTAAGGATAGGTACGGAAATCTGGTACAGATGTGTTACCTCTACCAACACAAACCTATGCTTATAACTATTCAACTGAGTCACAACAGAGATTTAGGTGCAAAATTAGATAACATAGCCAGAGATGCTGAACCAGAAATGTCTCTTATCCCACTGAGTGGTCCAAAATGTTCCTCTACCTAAAGAAATTGGCAACAGAGGTGCATTATCATGATGCTTTTTTTCCCAGGTAAACTATAGGTGCCCAGAAGACCCTCCAAACATTTGAATCAATACCCAATCCCAGCCTTTCTAGGAAACAGCTAAAACAACTCTCTAAATAATACAAAATCTTACTCCTAAGAAATTAGGACAGGAAGTACAGACTTGGTCACTCGTGCGCATTCTTCTCTGTGGGCTCTCTGATTACATCTGGTCAGATTGCAAAAGTGGCTTTGGTGATTTCATGATTAAGTCAGAACTCTTTAAGTGCACCCATCTGAGCTATTCAAACATCAGACCGTGTTTAGGCTGGACTTATTTTAATGAGCAGATCTGGGGCATTTGCTCCAGTGTCCAGAATCATCACTGCAGCATATAAAGACTTTTTTTTCCGCAAAGATGGTTAGCATGGCTCTGTACCTGTGAGGGGCTGCTTGCATGTCTCTAATTTATGGTAAGATCAAGACAAAAGAAGTAAAAGACATAACGTCATTATGACACCATTATTTCTTTCATTTTTAACTAATGTAGTGGGATACACACTACAAAGAATCAGGAAGGTTTTGAACCTAATTTTCCTTTTCTTTGACAACATCAAGGAAATACTTAGTATTTCCAAAGTTCTAAGAAGTATCTTGCCAGATGATGAATGACTATCTACAATAAAACACCAGTAGGCTGTCACAGAGAGTGGACCATGGTGCATGCAGAGTTTGTGTGTTGTGTGCTCCCACACTGATGGAAAGCAAATACACTGCCACTCCTTTGGATGTCTCATTCAATTAAAAACACAAACAGTTCAGTGGACAAGTCAGTGGTTATCTGCATCTGAATAATATTAAATATTTCTCTTGTTTTTTCATGACATGTAACTATTTTCATTTTTGGTCTGTTGCTAGATGTTTTTCTTTGAGGTGAGTCTAATGTTGTTATCTAACAAAAGTTCCTCATGCTCTCCTTTTGAATGAATTCAGGTTTTTATCAATACAGGAAGTGAAATACAAATTATAAAGTATAACAAAGAGCAGTTTAGTAAGATAATCTTGTTTTTTAATTTCTATTTCAACCTGGTTACTTACACAGAGAAAGCAGATGCTGTGTCCTACCTGTAAGTCTCAGTATCAGACCAAAATTATGTTAAATTGAAGCACTAATTAATAATAAAAAAAAGTCTTAAAGTCAACAACACAAAATACATTTCTTTGCCATTATTTGTGATTTCATAATCAATAACCTGGTAAGGATTAGCTCATTTAGTCTATTTTCACAGCAGTGTTGATGACAAAGAGCAAAGTTTAAAACTCCAAATGTGCCATTAAAATGATAAATCTCCAGGTAACCATCAAGGTTAGAGATTTAGATGTCTAATTCATTGACAACCCTTATTTAACCCATCATTTGTAACAATTTTATTGTGCTATTGCATAAAAAATGAATATTATAATAAAATATAGTTAGAAATTTAAATTCAAAGACTGATAACCTCATGACCTCAAGTTATTTTGATCATATACATTGAAAATAAACTCACAACCACAGTTTGATCTTACCCTTAAAGGCTCTGCATTTTATCTGGGGTTACAGGACTGATGAAAACCATTAATACAAGGTTATTAACTGTATTAGTAGCCTTTAATGATCTAAGTTCCACTTACAACTGAGTTTGAGCTCTTGTCTGAGCCAACTCTGAAACTATGAGATCTGTTGATCTGTTCCCAGGCTTTCACTTGTGTGATCTCAACTTTTGTGGCTTTCTTTTACATCCGCCCTTGTTTCACTTTAAGAGATGAGACCTCTATCTGTCAGAGGATGTTCTCCTGCAGCGGCACTGACATTGTGTCTTAAGCATCGTCTTTCTCTTGGCTGAGTTGAGTAACAGTTCCAGTCAGAACTTTGGAGGTGACTGAACAAGCCTTCCGTGTACCCTCACCTTCATGTCCTACCATAGAACTACACTAATCGTATTTATGAATCTCTTTTAAGCAGCGTTGGGTAAGGTGGGCTCCTTTCTCTAGACTTTGCCTCTCCTCTCCCCTCTGTAGGTATTTAGCAAATCCCTTTGTTTTCTCATCGCTCAAGGTTGGGGAGATTTGCCTCCACCTCTGATGAAATCTTCTTAGCCTGGGTTTGATAAAACAGCGTGCCTCACCTAAATATAGCCACCTGCAACTGCACAACCCCAGTGTCAGTGGAGTGCTCGCAGTGTGCCTGCTGGCTGTGCTCAGCTAAGGGAGCGCTGTTATGACAGTTCATTGGAGTGGCTGACAACAAAAATAGGATTAACCCCTTTAACCTGATTTTTTTTCCTTCCAGACACTTTCATTGTCCTGTGTTTTAAAACTGTGCTCTTTTACGACAAAGGGCTGCTCTTTTATGGGCGATTAACATGCGCTTTTTGTTGTTGTTGTTGCTAAACAGAGGTTGTTCTCCAGTTAAGTGTGACAGGCTTTATCATGGATTGCTGTTCCTGTGGCTAAGTGAAGCTTATGTAAAATTAAGTGCTATTTTTCCCTCAAGAGAGCATGTTCTGCTTAGTTTTCATTCAAACCACCCCCTCATTCATGCAAAAATGTCAACGACAGTTTCACTGTCACTCATCATCAAATGTAGCTTTAATTCACACTAGGTTCAGTTAAAATAAATGGTAGTTCTGTTATTTGCAGCTGATTAAAGTTCATATGTTGTACTTGCATTTAGCCTAAGTATTATCAGTTTTACAAATTAGCAGCATGTTTAGTAAATTATAATGGTTGTACAATGTAAAGGCTTTTATATCTATCTATCTATCTAGACAAAGTTTTACCAGACACAAATAGGAGAATCCAAACTATTTCTTAAATTATTGTCCAAACGTTGTTAAATTTGTATTCTATGTAATTTACATAGAGACAGGCATGTGGATATAACATAAACAACTTAATACAGAATATTTTTATAAAATACGTGTCCTTATACTGTATGATACTTAGACATGTTTTGAGGTGCTGGCAGCGACAAAGACAATCAGATTGACTGGATCAGAAATATCACTGACAAATCAGATTTTGTGCATATATTTTAAGTTTTGTCTTCAATTAAAATTTTTTCATGTGATGTTAATAAATTGTTCACCATAAACATTCAGTTTCACAAAGTCCCCAATTTCTTTTCCACTAGAAAATAGAATGAAGTTTACTTTTTGGTGTCAGATTCAAGTTTGTTAGTTTGAAACCATTTTGAATATAAGAAAGTAACTGGACATAGGGGGTGGGTATTGTTTGGGTATGTTTTTAATATAGGTGCTAAACTGTTTTAATATGGTGGCAGGTACTGAAGAGTTCCTCAATTGATACTCTAGTTGTAGTGGGGATAGTTCAAGTTTTTTGAAGTGGGGTTGTGTGAGATGCATGGCATGAGCCTGAACATGTGCCACAGTGTCACAGTTCAGTTCTCTCTCTGTTTAGATCAACTCGGGACAGACCCTAATGCTATTCATTGCTGTACATTGTGCCAAACTCTCTGTGTAATTTAAAGAATTGTGGGAGAAAACAAGCCACAAAAACAGCGTGGGGTCATCACATGCCACAATTGGTTGTTTATATGCATATAATTTCCCACAACCAAGCCGATTTTTTTATTAGGCACTTTTTTGAGACCTGGCACAGCCTGCGTGTCCTTCCGCCAGCAGCGCTGACTAATCTGCTTCACAAGAGAAAACAGCCACCATCAAATGGAATAAATGGATGGTTTTTGCTGCTAATATGACCGCTGTTTACTTTGGAATACTTGTATGAACTGGAGTATGCACAGGAGAAACTTATGTAGGTGGAGAGTCAACAGGGCTGACTTTAAAATGGTGGCGTCTACTATGAGAACTGGAGGACCAGAGAAGCACTTGATACCTGTTTATTCAGGTGAGTAAATCATAAGCTCATGTTGTCAAACTGTATGAAATAGGAATGTGAGAAAAAAACACCTCAGGATGTTTCAGGATGTTGAGGGTCCTTTTCATAGTGTCTGCTCTTATACGTTCGTCTGCAGTGAGCAGCTCTTATCACACAGAGTGGATATTTATACTTGTATGGACCAAACTCACCGTTTTACAAACTCCAAGGACAAAACAGAAGAGCCAAATGAAAGTCCATCTTCAGATCAAGTATTCAGCTCATACTGATTGTTTATTTTGTAAAGACAGAAAACATGGTTAGCATACTTCATGATAGCATGCTGTATGATCATTGTTATGGAGATAAATTGAAGCTATAAGAACATTCTTTGTCAAAACTACTGTGCTTGGTCAGCAGGATAATACTTAAACATTCATACATTTGGTTAATAATGAAGTATTATTACTGTATTTGGAAGAATTCAAGTAAGACCATAGTTTGATCCTGACGCTGGTGGTGGAAAGACACGTAGGCTGTGCTGTGTCTCAAAATAGTGCTTTCAAAGCGGCTTGGAAGTGGGATATTTATGTAAACCAACTCTATCCCACGCTATTTTTGTGGCTTGTTTTCTTCTACAGTTCTCCTAATTACATAAAATGTTTGAGACCATGTACATCAATGTATAGCATTAGCATCTGTCCCAAGATTTTTTGATTGGAGAGAGAACTGAGCTGTTTCACTGGCGCATGTTCAGACTCATGCCATGTGTATTACTACTCAAACTATCCCTTTAATTACCAGTTATTGCAAGCAAAGTTATACTCACTGTCTAAAATGCACAAATACTGCCAATGTTCCAATATTGACATGTAGCTAATGTATTTGTGCATAGTATACTGCAGCCATGCTTTCTTAATCTGTCTTTATATAAGGTATGTTGACAACCTTATATCTCTGGCATATGGTTTGTCAGGTGTTCTGAGTAGATCCCAAGCACTCAACCAAAACCTCTGAGAGAAAATGGGAGCAGACACACACCCACCCACAGACAAACACACACATAATTAATAATTTAAACGGGGGTCTTTGCTGCTTTTCCATGCAAAAACAGATCAATTCCAATCATGTAATTAGCTCAAATCACATTACAGTGCACACAGTGTCAGCTGGTGCCTGGTGGTGTATTCTGAGATCAGCCACTATTTGTCTGCTAGTCCCATTCAGTCAGAATACAGAATAAAAACAGGCGCTGTTAAATGCTGTCTGCCTCCTGTACCTGCCATGACAGATGATCTGCCTGTCTGCTCTGCCATCACTCCCTCAGTATGGTTGCAAACAGACATCTCTGCCATGGAGATGCAAACAAGGTCTCACATATACACAAACACAAACATATATTCCCAGTCCATACAGGACTTCACTTTCCGTTTGCATCTCACCTATACCTATACACCTATACCTATCACCTATATATTGATAGTAGCTCCCCCTGAAAGGGCGGTGAGTGACCGTCTCAGGCTGTTTGTGGTGGCTCTCACATTCCCTCTCAGGTAGCCCTGCCAGCATGGTGAGGAGTAGGAGAGAGGCTTATCATGTAGTCAGATGCTCTCTGAGGGTGACAACATGTTCCTGTTGTCCCTGGTCAACCCACTGGGGAGTGGAGTGGGCTGTGGCTCTAGACCCACAGACAGCAAAATGTCACAGCTCCTTTCAACAGTACATTGTACTCACAGCATTATAACATGTAAGGTGTGAGCTGTACTGATGGGCTTTTTTATTGTTTGTAATGGCGATGCTTTGATCACTTTTTTTTTGTTGCTGCAGATAACTACCAATCATCCATAAGTGAAATCAGACAGTCCACTGCAAATACCAGTCAAATGTAGTTTTGTTGTAGCAGCTGGATTAGCAGTCAGTCACTCCACTTTGCCATGTAGTGTGTGTAGACCTTCTCTAGGTGTCAGTGTAACCTGACTGAAAACTACAGAAGTTGATGAGTTGACAACATGTCTTTACTTAATTTCTTCAACAGAAAGGCACAAATAACCCATGAAGCAATGCAACAGTTATTTTACAGGAGGTCAAACAGAATTATGCACTGGGACAATCAATTTAAGGTGAACTTATTCAAGAATATATATATCTATAGTCTCAAAGAAATATTTCACCTACTCACTGCTACTTCCTACTCTGACATGCAGCCCCCTGGTAGGCCTGGGTAGTACTGTAGGTGGGCCGTGAGAGGTCATTAGCATTAAATAAAATACATAAGCAGTATTACAGAGCCCATACTTTGCCTTAACTCTGGCACATATATTCATTTTTGATGACTTCAGTCAATCAGTTAATCAATCATACATTTTAGAGTATTAACTTGCTATGTATAACCAAGGAAATTTTAAACCTTTTAAGAAAACAAGCAAGATTCCTTTGAGCAACAATATTTATAGTGGCTCTTGCTTAACCTTTTCTCAAGCATTATAGGTGAACACATTCTGACCACAACATGGCTTGTATATCTTGTATATTAGCCATTTTTACCAAACTGTCTTTAAACACATAATGGTGTAACCTTATGCTGTATGTTTTTCTCTGCTAATTGACCTTACCTTAAAGGTAATTAACCTGGCACACCAGATGGACCATTTAATATATTTCACCAGTCCATCTAGGAAAGAGCCCTTCGAAAGTATTTGGGGAGGGCAGAGCCTTTCAGAAGCATATCCATCAGGTGATTGGACAATCAATCAACAGTTATTACTGGCCAATCAGATAATGTCATGGGCGGGAGCTACTGTGCTGCAGAATGTGAGCCACTTTGTATAAAAAACTCTTATCAAAACATGTCAGAAGTGGAGCGAAAATATCCTTTCCTCAGAGAATTTTGTAGTGTTGATATTTGTTTTTCATTTAATAAAGAAATGAACTTTAGATCTGATAAAACTGCTGCTGAAGCTATTAGCATCTATGAGCAGTCACGTTCTGCTGCTGTCTCACTCGTAGCTCGTCCCTTTTCATGCTCTAACGTACTCTGATTGGGCTGTCCCATTTTGGGCCGCTTACAGTCGTTGTAGATTGGAGCTTGGCAAGATGGATCTGCCTGATTACAGACATTAAATCAAGCAGATCCAGCTGCTGTGCAAGGTTATTGACTTTTGCCATGGCAGTTTAAACAGATTCGCATGAAATTAATGGGAAACACAGGGTTTTTTAGTTATGGTTCAAGTGCTGTCTAAAGTAAATGGAACAGATAGATGTTGAGGTGCCAAATAGATCCAAATGCACAGCAGATGTTCCCTTGAGCAAAGCACCAAACCCTGAATGCCTGGAGTGAGAACACCTTTGCTACACTGTGCCCTAACCCCCCTATCCCTTTCCATCAGTGCATGTCCATGTTCAAAAAATTGTAAAAACTGAATTTCTCCATGAGGGAATAAAAAATGACTTTTATGTATATCTTCACAGCTGCTGCAAGTCATGAAGTATATGCCACACAGTGAGAGCCCTTATTTCATTGTGCACACAGAGATGACAGATTACCTTTAAAATGTCCGCCAAACATCCCGCACTCACCACACTGTATTTATAGAACAATGTTCCTCTATGTCAGAGTCCCAGTGCATAATAAAACACAGTAAATGGATCCCTGCTATGTTTAGGGTGGCCTGGCTTCCATTAGATGTCAACCGCAAGACAACCACAAGTGAGAAGGAGAAATAAGAAATTACGCACATCCACAAACACACTACTCATTAAAAATGTAAAAATACAAGGGCTTCCCTTGAAGAAAAAAACAACACAGACTCACGCACTGCATAACAAGTTCAGTGCAGGTCTTCCAAAGAAGCTGTTTCTATCTTTACTTAAATGTCATATTATGAAAAATACACTTTTTAATGTATTGAACACAAAAATGTTTGTCCATGGCTTGTCTACAAACAAACCCCCTCCCACCACCCTTTATCTTGAGAAAAATCCCTTCCTTTTTTGGCTTATTCCACCTTTCAGAAAATGTGTGCTCAGAAACTGTTTAGTCTTTTTTCCTCTAATGATGTCACAATGTGATCTAACACTTCTCAAAAAAGAGACGCTCCGTGTGCGAGGTCCTTGTTCAGCCCACAGCTGAATATTTGTGTAGCCACTAACAGTACAAACAGTAGAGCACAGTGCTGGGCCATTGTGGACATATCTTCTGATTGGTCAAACATAGCTCATTTGGATTTACACCAAAGCAGCCTGTTCTGAGCATGGCTGAAACAAAGGTTTATATGGGCATTGCAAAAATGTTATATCTGCAAGGACTTTCAGGCAAAGAGCTTAAGAAATACTGTATGTCACAGGGGACATTTGGGGACATTTGGGAACAGTGTTTATGAATAGGAGCATAATATGAACTATCTAATTATTGTAATGTTCCACTCACAATCATACTTTGTCCAAGCTATTTTTTAAGCTCCTGTCACTATCAATCATGAACTTTAAAAACAACCATGTTGTCTTTCCACAGGCATCATTGAAATCCCATCTTTAATGATAGTAAAATCATTTATTACATGTTTTATTTGTCCCAACAAGAAAGAAGGGGTAAAACAATTTAATGATTTAATTTAAATTTAGGTTTTTAATTCTTAAATTGTCTAATACACAGAGCTGGTGTCAAGGTTTAAGCCAACTTCAGCTTCAACCTTCACCACATGGTTGTTCACTCTTGCTCCTCTTAGCAGGCGGTATGCCCTGCTAGATGGGGGAGAGGTGGTGGAGGGGGCGGAGAGCCACCGACAGGCAGCACACAATGTCAAATATACGTGGCAGAAGGTGGTGTTCATAATTTGATAGTAGATGAACAATTTATATCCTAACTTAAGTGATTCATGTTAAAAAGCGTATCAGTAGCATCAATTAAAGAGCTGAGAGGAGCAGTGAAACAGCGTCACTAAGTGCACGATGATTACACTGGAGGTAGAAGGCTGCAGTGTTTTATCTCCATATCCAACAGCAGCAGGAGATGACTCTTTGCCTCAGATGTAATGCAGAACTTTGATGATGTGCAATGAAATGAATGAATGAATGAAACCAACTCTTCCAATGTCTAGACACACATTTGAGCAAGTGTTATCCCCTCACAAGCAAATAAACTTCTGCAAAAGTGGTTGTTTTTGGTCAAGTCTGAGGCTGCAGCATTCAGACATAAGGCTGTCACTTTTCCTAAAAATCAAACTCGAACGGTTTTCGAACATACACCCAAATAACCAAAGATATTCGATTATTTGCCCCCCCCCCAGTAAGAGACGGAGACTCTCTTATCCGCGCCTTCGATAAAGACCCTGCCGAAAAAAACGCAGTCACTCGGGGTTGAACTCTTGACGAAGCGCCGCTGCACTCGGCAGTATAACTTGGATGAAATCCGACGGTGGAGCCCGCAAATTTCATGTGGAGGATGAGCGACAAAGCTGCTTTGCTCATAACCGACACACAGCCTGGTCTTTGATTTCAAAGTTGCCATCAACAGTGTAGAACCCAAAATACTACCATACAGCGCTCCTCAGATGATTCGGTGCTGTTAATGTCCGCTCGGAGTGGCAATGCATTGTTTACTGAGGTCAAGAGAGCAGCGGATGTGGCTGAGGGTCAAGCTGCGCTGAGAGCACCCTCTGTTGGATGAAACAGTCCACTGCTCCAGGCGCCCTGATGTGCCGCCAAAGTCAATATTTTACATTCGAATATTTATTTACTATTCGGTTACGAATATTTATCCCCATATTCGAACGGTTATTCGAATATCGAATATAAGGTGACAGCCCTATTCAGACATGAGCTTGCCCGGACTTTGTGCAAATAAATTACTAGTGGAGCACAAGGAAATTACTTGGGTAAAATCTGTATGAAAAACTCAACTGTTTGCATTCATACGTACTCGGATAAAGTCTGGGTAATTTCAGTATTTTTTGCAAGTGCAAATTGGGGATTATGCTTTCCGCATCCTGAATATAATAATTTATGAGACATTGATATCAATAGGAAAGAGTTTGTATGCTAAGAGTTGACACTGAAACTATGAAACTATCTGTTTATGACAAACTCTGGAGGTTTATTTATATGGGAAGGTGCTTTTGCGTAAACCAAGACTCATCTGCAGCACCCTCAGGTCCTTAAACGTAAAGCCTATATGTTTCCTTCATGTGCCTTTTTCATTGGAAAATGCAAAAAAGATATGTTTGCATTTTAGGAGATGATTGGTGTTAAGTATTTGTATGGAAAAAATCAAAACAGAAAGTATTATTATCAGTTTGAAAAAGTTTGCTATCGCCCATCCCCAGTGCAGGGTGGTCTGAGGTATAGTGGTTTTCCACATCTTCAGGATACTAACACACCACCTTGGCCCTTATACAGTCTTCTTTTAAAGGCGAACCCCAGGGTGCTAGCTGGAGCACAAGTTAATTTGCTTCCAAACCATGTGAGCATTGGATGTGAAAATGAAAAGCGTCAGGTGATATATAGGAAAGAAAGCTGTGCCATGTGCCAACACACTTTATGCTGGGAGTTTGAAAAGCCCCAGGTCTTATATGTTGTGCAGTGGAGCAGAGCATTTTTGTAACTCATGTTTTGTAATGTGTCGTTAGGAAGCTCTAAAATAAGAGATTGCCCTTTACATTTAAAAAGAAAGAATGATGTATGATGAAAAGAAACAGCATAATATGTACACAGTTACTAATAAAAAATACATTTACTTTTTTTATATGACAGTCCCTATCATAGGAGCATACTCACACCCTATTAGTAGCCTGTGTAGCTCACTCAAATACACAGGCTATCTGACATTTGTAATATTAGAAAACATGGCAGTATGAAGAACAAATGTCATTACCTATGTTTGCTTTTCTTCCTTTGAAGTTTTCCTTGTTCTCCTGGGCTTTCACTCTTAACATGAGCAAACACAGCGGTGGCAGGGTCTGTCTAAATATAACTCCACTTGACAACAAGCTGGAACAGTAGATACCCTTTTACTTTGAAGAAATCCAATTACTGTCAGTGTTTCCTCAGTGCGTGAGTATGTGTGTTTGTGTGTGCAATGGGCATGACACTGAGACTTGTCTTTGTATGCCATGTGTTTATGGTTGCATGTGTAAGTGTGAGACATTTGTTAATTGTGATTCAAGCCTTGTACGCTGAAGCATCTGCTGAATAGTGACCTTTGTAGTTTTTGCAGTATTTAACAGCAGTTATGTATTTAAAGAGAGGAAGCGCCTGTTCACGCAGTTCTGTTTGTAAGAGGAATGATACCTCCCCTCTCCAAAGGAAACCGTGCCAAACAGAAACATGGGGAACATGGTGCTAGTCATTATTGATGCCTCATGTTTTTCCTCCATCATGCATCAGCAATGGATTTTAGTAATGCTCACGGGAGGGAAAAGATAATAGAACAAACACAAATTATGACCTTTTCTGTAGTAATGTGAAACATCAGCTAGTGTAGTTGCAAGGTAGAAAGGTAAAAGGTATTTTGTAGTACTGTATTACTAGTGCTGTGTATCCTCATGAGACCCTGGCTTTTGTTTGTGATGCATTTTTAATTTCTCCCAGCAGTTTTGGATTAATGGGTTTTTAAGAGTATAACATCTTATTTTCTTTTTTAACCCTTTCACGCCTGTTGTATCATATTTGATACATACTTTTATGATACCTCTATGTAGTCAATATGATCAACAAATTACTAAAAGAACATCTGAATACAATCAGATAAATGATAAAAATGTCCTCAAATGGATTATCAGTTGCCAAAAACACCTAATGTATCAGATGAGATACAAAAAATATATATGTTACATTTAATAGAAATTTTGATTCTTAAGGCTTTCAGTAGAAAGTGAAATAAACATTTCAGCTCCAAAAAAATTGAATTTTCTGGCAATAATTTGTTTTTTCAGGCATTAAAGGTTTAAGGAAGTAGTTTTCAAAAAACAAACAACAACGCTGCCCTCCTATGGGGACATTTTTTTTTATCTTACTGTTTAAGATAGTAAAGCCAGCCTGGTATAAATTATTAGTGGATACAGAATGTTATTAAAGAGTGCGTCTGAGAATATCTGGATTGGCCTCCGTTTTTTTCTTTAACTCTTTTTTTTTTCCATATAATGAATCCTCCATTTTTATAATGCTGTTCTTTAGACATAGCTTTACTAACTATCCTATCAAAATGTAATAAGACAGTTATTTCACTCTCTGAATAATCTCTTGCAGTAAAATTAACCTTTGAATCCATTTTAACCTACTACTTCACAGTAACAAAAAAAGCTGAACCACTTTGCTTCAAAGGCCGAAATACTTTTCAATTAAAAAAATATAAAAATCTATTTTTACTTAATAGAGGCTATTCTGAATATTGATCACTTTAAGGATGTGCTCTTCATTTTTCAAAATCTGCATTTTATTAAAAAAAACAACCTAAAATTATGCTATATATTGTTTTTTTATTTTTTCATCTGTTGATATATTGTTATTTAATGACTGATTCAGTGATTTTCAAATATTTTTGGCTAAGTCATAAGTAAAATCGAGCTGACGTCCTCAGGCACACCTTATTCATGTTGGCATGAAATAGCCTCATTAACACATTATAGTATATGATCAGTCTCGACATTTTTTATTTTTATTACCAAATGGGATTTGTCAAATAGCTGAATTATCATAAAACCTTTTTTTTTTTTAATCTAAAATAATATCAGAAATTATTTGAAGACTTAACATTTTATAAATATAGCAAAGTGTATTGTGTTAACTGTAAAAGATGGTGTTCCTGAATATGACCATTAATGTACCTAAATTACTGACAGTGCAAATGAATATGAATTTATTTATTTATTTATTATGCATAGATTTAGTGGGAACTAATGGCTGTAAATAATTCTCAATTATTATTATTATTATTTTTTTTTTGTAGGGAGTAGTTTTCACAAAGAATATTGGTTTCTTTTATTTCACTCAATCCAAAGCACTATGATGTTGGTGTTGATGCTGCCTTTTTTGCATCTTGTTATTCTTATGATGCAGCACAATGGATTGTTAAGACCTAGCATCTAAATCAATTTCCCAAAATACCCAAATCTAAAAATTCCAAACAATGACTGAACAAAAACAACAACAAAAACATCCTAGAAATTTCTCTTGAAGGTATGGTGTCAAGTTGGTACATCAGGTATCTGTGTCAGTAACAACTGGACACCTTTAAACATTGATAAATAATAGTAACTGTAGTAATATCAATAGTAACAATGAATGCAATAATAATTGTAAGAATATATATATATATTTACATGTATAAATTATTATTGTTATTCTTATTTGTTTGTTTGTTTTATGTTGTTTTTTTAATGAAATGTTGGACCAATAATGCTCCACATTCATGCCAATAAAGCTGTTGAATTGAAATGAGTTAATAAAGTCCCAATACATTTACACAAGTTCCACAAGAATAAATCAGTGAGCTCCAATCATAAGCACGGAGAGGATTTTGTACATGGTGCAGTTTAGTGTCAGAAAAGACTGCAGAGTATATTGGTGAAGATGGTGGCCACTTTGAAGTTTCACTTCTCAGTTTGATTTGTTTTTCTGACCACAGTATTTTGGCATAAGTGTCAATGAATGAGGCTTGCAGGTCAAAAGTCAACAAAATTTCTCGCTGTTGTCCAGGAAAGCCATAATGACATGATCTGTTATGCACAGGCAGGATGTCAGGAGTTTGTTGACATGAATCTATCAGTGTGATTTATATTTTGATAAAGAGATGACAGTTTAACTTATTGTGATATAATCAGTACTATTAATATAAAATATAGTCAACATTGCAAAATCAAACATAATCTTTTGGTGCTGAGTCTTGCAGCCTTGCATCAACATCTGCAACTTGGGTAAACAAATGTTAGTGATGTGCTGTCATGAGGCTATGGGATATTTTATTGTATCACAGTAAATGACATTTTTACAGCAATGACAGGATACAGGCCTATGCAAATTAAATAAAGTGATGGCCTCTCATTTCGTGTTGGCTGTTAGTTGTAAAGTTACCAGCCAGCAAGAGCCAATCAGTATGGTGTCTGGTCTTAGGTGCTTGAAGGTTAGTTGTGCTGCCTGAGAATTGTCTTTTTTGTGTAACATATTTTGCAAACAGAATGGCTCTTGTCAAATTCCTGACTGCCCTCTTCTTTAAGTCCACACATCTGCTTTTTATGCTTTGGGTGCTGCTCTTTTCAATTTGCCATCACCCATTATTGATAAAATAGGTGCCAAATGCGTCAGGGACCAGTAGCCTGTTGCACCAACTCTGCTGAAGTTCTTAGGTTCTGGTGTGAAGTCCACACTGAAGCCTACACTGATACTAGTAGAGTTCTAACTTAAGTTGTGTCTTAGTTCAGTTGCACCACAGAGATGTATGGTTCATCCTAACTCATGGAGTGTCATGCTCAAACTAAGCAAGATATTGTTGCAGAGGTGGAATTTTAACTAAATTTGTCCAATCAGTAAAGAGCTTTTTTTTTTTTTCATTTTTACACAGGGCAGCCTCAAAAGTCAAAGGGAAATGTAATTCCCATATCTTTTTACAGACTATCAGCAGGTAATAATTCTGGGTAACTGCTGTTGATCAAAATAAAGCAACGAAAATGTATGTAAACCATGCCAAAATATTCTGATGAGTAGTTCACTAAGGCTTACCATCTCAATCCACAGACAGAGTAATTTACCAACATTGACTATATGCAGTTATATCTGCAACAATATCAGATGATTTAACAGTGCTTTTGTAACCTTGTGCAGCAGCTGGATCTCCCTGATTTAATGTCTGTAATCGGGCAGATCCATCCTGCCAAGCACCATCTGCAAGGATTGTGAGCAGCCCAAAGTGGCATGGCCCAATCAGAGTCCTTTAGAGCATTTCTCGATAGGAAGGATATTTTTGCTCCACTTCTGACATGTTTGACGGGATTTCGTTGTACATAGTGGTTTATGTTTTGTATTTTACGCCATGGCAGTAGCGCCTGCCTACTGAATTATCTGATTGGCCCGTAATAATTGTAATTGATAGAACAGTCCTCCAATCACCTGCTAGATTTGCTTTCAAATTGTTCTCCCCATTCTCAAACACTTCCTATGGGCTCTTTTCTAGATGGACTAGTGAAAAATATTGAACAGTCCATCTGGTGTGTCCGGTAATTGCTTTGTGTTGAACAGCTAAAATGATCTCTACTGACAGAAAACAAAAGGGAGAGCAAGGAGGTTGTCATATATATGTTTCTGTCTCTAAGACCTTCTGCCCCTCCTCATTGTCAAAGATGGCCCACCTTTATCATCAATTTACCATGGCAACTGTATTTCATGGAGGACTTTAGACAAACTAGGAGAAAGGTGTTAAATTTAAGTTATAACTTAAGCCTACATTGAAGCTATCCCAGATGGTGAAACACCTTATACATTAGTAGAGTGGAAATTCCATGGTAAGTAAGACCTGTTCAAACTAGGCTGCGCAGATGACGCAACCAATAGCTGTACACTTTCAAGCTCTTGTTTTGTAGTAAGACAAGCACAAAGAAAGAGAAGGTCAAAGGGCTGAACGCCTGTTGCTTACTAGTGGTCACAGAATAAACTAAAACAGAAAAAAAAATTGTCATAAATGTATTTAAATAGGTAGATGATAAATGAAATCTTCATACAGTTTAACAAGTAACTGATACAGTATCATGTCATGAAATACCATAACATTTTACTGTATCAGTGTATTCCTACACAGCTGTCCATCACAAACACATCTCATGTAAAAGAAAAAAGTTTAGATTTAAAGAAAAAGATGTACATCACCTATCAGAGCTGGCACTGGAAGTCAAAGGACTCCCCAGAAAATCTCATGGAGATAAAAGTGGAGGACTTCTGACGAGATCCAGGTTATTTTTATCTGTATGTTTTTAGCCTGTGAGGCTGACCTCCTGCACTAAAAATAAGACAAAAGTTTCCCTCAAATTGACTCATCCAGAGGTCTTTTGGATCAGGATGTGTGACCCAGCAGTTCCCTGTAAAGCCACGAGTTATTTGCCTCAACACACCATGAAATGTACAGACCTCAGCTGCAACAAGGAAGTGACCGAGCAGTAATTACTTGCTGGTTTGTCATGAAAAAATCCCTTGCCTTGTTATGTATTCAGTTTCTTTTCTTCGTTATCCCTTTCAGCACTGCTCTTGAAATTGGTTTCGCACAGAGACAGATCTTTGTGGCCTAGTTAAAAGGTGGGGGGCTAAATCATCCAAGCTTACTGAAGCAGCACACATTGCAGAACTCACTTATTGTGCAAACTATAGAGCATCCAGGACACATCGGCTTTTACAAAAGGAACCAGTCTGATTTCACTTACAGAGCCAGGAGAGAAGGCAATTTATATCCAAACTGAGGCTGGAAGGGTAGATGAGTTTACACAATTGGTAATTAACCATTGACCTTCAATGACCTTTGAGCACAGATATACGGTGCAAACACAAAAAACTGAAGTTTTCTGGTATAGTGAGTTTTAATGAATGCAGATGACTGGGCTTTAACAATAATTTGAAAAAAAACCCCAAATCAAATCAAGTTGAAATATCCATCAGTAAATCCTTTTCAGTGGTCCAATGGCCCTCAGGTGCAAAACACAAAAACAAAACTAGAAAGACAACAACAAACACAAGGAAACAAAGCATGAATTTATAAAAAAAAAAAAAAAAAAAAAAAAAAAAAAAAAAAACTACATCACCATTCTCATTTTCTTGTTTGTTTTTCGTTTGTAACTGAGATTTTTTGGGGAGGGTTTTTGTGTTTTTTATTTTGCTGTTTTTTTATTTCATTTGTGTCTGTGTTGTCTTTTTTGTTCTTGTGTTTGCTTGTTTGTTGTGTTTTTTTTTTTATCTGTTGCTGTATTTTGGTTAAATGTTAATGTGGTTAATTGTTTTTGTGTATTTTGATTTGCTGTTGTGTCCCTTTACTTATTGTTATGTCATTGATTTAATAATAATTAATAATAATAATAATTAATTTTATTTGTTGGGTTTTGTGCTGAATTATTACGGAATGAGATATGTCAGTTATTAGCAATGCATTTACATTTGTCCATTATTACTTATTAATACTTATTCTCACTTTCATCTGGTTAAAATGCCACCACCTGGTGGAGAGAAGTAAAAATGATTAGTTACAAGACAAAAGCCCAGATTGATACCCAGATATGATAAAATGCATGTATTATGCTTTAATGGAAGTCAGATCAAAATATGAGTTTGGATGGGTTTCAGTAGTACATTGATTGTGCTTCACGGTATAAGGGTAACAATATTTTGTACATAGTGTATTTTAGACTTACTGTAGGAGCTGACCTGATAATAACAAGATCAAATAAAAATACACGATTTTGCCAAGATTAATGCCATATAAATGAGTATAGCCCAAATTATCAGTAATAAGGAATGAAGTAAAATGCAAACAACTGTGCCTAAGGGTAATTAACTGTTTTGTTGGTTATTTCTTGTCTTGTTTTTGAGTGTCTTTTTGCCTTTGATTTGTTGTTGTTTTTTTTTGTATTTGTTGCTGTGTTTTTTTTTTTTTTTTTTTTGTTTTTTTTTTTAAATTTGGTTAAGGTTAAAGGTTTCTTCTTTTTTGTTATGGTTTGAACCTTTAGGGCCACCTTCACCAGTGGATCTTTGTCTGCATAGTGCCAATTCAAAACAAATGTTACCTCAAGATACTTTACAAATAAGTAGGTCTACACTATACTCTAATTTATTCAATGTACTGTCATTTTTATTTTCATTAGTTTACAATTTTTTTTAATTCATTAGTTTATTTATATATTGCTAATAGTTTCCAGAGAACCAACATAAACACACCATGAGTACAACACTAAGCTGCATTTGGCTGAGTTAGAGAGGCAAGTGAAACCCTCCTGTTCGACAGGCTCAAATCCTAAATCAGACTCATGTTGGACAGTCATCTGCTAAAAATGTGTCAGAGTTTGAGAGGAGATAGGGAGAAAAAGGGAGGGGAGACAAAGAAACAAAAATGTATAAGATAGATTTATGGTCCCGGTAAAGGTAGGAAAGAAAACAACTCTTGTCATGTTAAGATGATCTTGTGCTCCACTGGCAGCATAAAATCAAACATTAAACCTCTGCGTCTTTTTCAAATGTTGAATAGCAACACCCATTAAACACTGTACCACTTCTCCAGTATTCTCATGTAACTGTGCAATATAGACTCTGTACACCAGTTTTTATAATGCCCTTGCACACATCTTTGGAAATGGCTCCCTGAACTCCTTTTGGTCCTTGCCCACCTGTTGAGAATCACAGCAGTGTACAATGTAATAATGGATGGTTATTTAAAAGTTCTGAATACTGTGAATAAGAGTGCTTATCAATAACACTGGAATCATATGACAATATGACTCCACAACACCATATTTATCATAGTATTCGATTTTTACCAGTACATGAGATTGAATTTACTGTAGTGACCTATGTGACTATTTTACTACTTTTAAAAGCAGACAAAGAAAAGCATTAATCTTAACTAGGCAGGATGGTGCAAGTGGCTAAGTAGCTAAAGGTAATATTTAATTTGTCCTGACTTTGCATTCGTTCTCTTTTTAAGGTTTTACTGGGACTTGACCATGCTGCTGCTGATGGTGGGGAACCTCATCATCATCCCTGTTGGCATTACGTTCTTCAAAGACGAGCACACGCCTCCCTGGATTGTCTTCAACGTGGTCTCCGACACCTTTTTCCTCATGGACCTGGTCCTCAACTTCAGGACTGGCATTGTTAAGGAGGACAACACGGAGATCATCTTAGATCCCCAACAGATCAAGATTAAGTACTTGCGAAGTTGGTTTGTGGTGGACTTTATTTCCTCCATCCCTGTGGACTACATCTTCCTTATCGTGGAGACACGTATTGACTCAGATTTCTATAAGACGGCTCGAGCTTTGCGGATTGTCCGCTTCACAAAGATCCTCAGTTTGCTGCGACTCCTGCGTCTCTCTCGACTCATTCGCTACATTCACCAGTGGGAAGAGGTAAGACAGTGCACAAACCCCATGTTTTTTTGGGTGTTTTGATAAATGTTTCTGCCTACATTGTATCAGGGATTGGAGTCGTCCTTGGCAAACTGGATTCCCTCGGTGTCAACAAATGGACTCACTCAGGGAGGAGAAAAACAGAGAAATTCCCTTTAAGTTACAATCATATAATTGGATGAATCTAGTCTAACACACCTTCCTGACTTCACTTCCTGAAGTAGTTATCTCTAAATGGTTTTCCCATGCTGGGGAAATACTCTGAGTGTGTGCGCAGACCTTCTCCTTCCCCCCTGGGAGGACAAATACAGATGCATGCTGCTTATGATTACATCCACCCTTGAAAGGAGTGAAGAAGCTCTTTTGCTGTAGCCCAGCCACCAATAAGTTGATGAAGCCAGACTGCTGATTAGCATTTTCACTCTGTGGGAGTGGCAGTGGGACGATGGAACCCAGAGAGGCTCAGATGCAATCTAAGTATGATTATAATTGCAGCAATAATTAGAAAAAAATCCAATTGCTCTAGCTGGATGGATCATGTTGTTTAGTCTCTGAGGTAAAAGGTGCAAAGTGAAGCTTTGGAGTCACAGTGTGGAGTCAACATGAAGAGTCTCAAGGGAACACCAGTTGGTCAGTAACAAAATAAAAGAAATAAAAATAAACATGATTTTTTGAATGCATCTGCTGACAGAACTATTTGGAGGGTCAGTGCTTTCTAATGCACTGTATTATACAAAGTAACCCTTCCAAAAATAAGCATAGCAGAGGAGTACTTTCAATCAGGGAGTCATGTTACAGATGTTTTAATGTGTATTTTGGTCATGAGTTGGATTATAACTTCAGGCCCAGAGCCACATAGTGCATGAAACAGAACTGGTTCCAACAGCATTGAGCATCCCACAGCATTTCTACATTTATCTTTTTTCAAATAAATTTAATTGAGTCACCAAGTTGCATGTTATTAAATATTTTTGTTTTAATTTTGTTGTTGTTGTAACAGTACTCTTACAAAAAGTGGTATTGATAATTATTTTTTTGAGAGTTTTTTTTTAATAAAATAAATGTATCTAAGTTTAATTTGTTTCTAATTATAAATCAGTTTTGTCAGCTAGACGACGTAATTTTTTTCTTATTCAGTTTATGTTCAATCCACACAGGCAAAAAAACTGGAAACTATTAGTATTGTAGATTAAAAATTACTTTACCTAAAAACTTCCTTATTTAGTAAAGAAAACTGCTGAATTGTCACATGTTTTTATCTTGGTTTTATTTCAGTTTTTACATCAGACACAGTATAGCACACAGAATTTCATTTTTTGTTACCCTAGCTGCATTTAAATGGAGAAAAAAAAAACCCACAGTGTGTTTGTTCAAAGCAACCAAAACATAATATCTTTAGTCTGAAAAGAGATAAAGTAACCTGAGCAATGCAAAGTACACATTGTAGGATGAAAAAATAAAAATAAGAAATAACAAAAATAAGAAGGGGTGCGGGGTATGTGGACGGTGCTTATATCAGTCCATGGTATCAGTATGGGTCCAGCAAGTTTCCATCTTGTAATGAAGATTTTTTTGAAGTCTTAATGTGTAACTTATTTGTTACATATTAGAGCTTTAACATAGAAAAAAAAAACGATTATTAGTGATACTTTATTGTTTCAACAAATGTGGTTCCCAATTCATTGTGTCTTGAGATTATTACATTACTTGCTGTGGTGCAGAGCCCTTTACGTCACTCATGGACTGTAGAGCAGACTGTTGAGCTGCAGCCAGTCAGCTCAGGTTGTTTGTCTGGTCTTAATTAATCTTGCATTTATCTTTTACAAGATTGGGGTGTTGGATCTAATTGATATGATGAGAACCAAAATACCCAAAGATCACTGGAGGTGATGACGGGACAAGACATCTGCGAGCAAAACATAGATCTTTAAAAATTAAAACACTAACTTGTTTTTTTTTTTTGTCAGACAAATTAAAAGGATAAAAAAATCTGCAGTGGGCTTGCAGACATTAAACATTCTCTTTATTTTCCTCACTATATGTCTGAATTATCTACTAAAACTCAAGCAGAATATTCTATAGATGATAGAGTGATGCGTGTTTTAGGCTCAAATCAAGTATGTGTGTGTGTTTGAGTGTGTGTATGTGTCACTGTTGGTGATTAAATGCCACAGATAAGAAGCCGTCACCACGAGCTTAATAAACAGTCTATGGATGACTGAAATATGTATAACAATATATATTAATATCATTCAAAGGCCAGAGCTTCACTAAATAAACATGTAAAATTCACTGAATATGTTAGTAACTGTTTCTTTTCTGTGCTAAAACTCCTGTGGGAACAAAGTTTGTTTTCATGCACAAGATATAACATCATAAAAACTGTATCTGTGTGCTTTCAGGCTTTCCAAAGCCAGAATATTTCCCCCTCTGTGTATCTTCGAGGTCTGTCAAAACACAAGCAGAAGAAATGAAAAATATGAGTGCTGTCTGCTGCAGGCGCTGGCCAAGCAGCCCTATGGTTGTGTGTGGATGAGAGGCTTGAACAAGCTAAGGACAGTCTGACCAATCAGCAAGTGACTAAAATCAGTATGTCACCAAAATATCACTAACCTTCAAAGGCTAAGGCTTCACCATAAAAAGGTGTAAAACAAAACAAGCATAATATTATGTTTTATCTTTTGCTTTCCTTGATACAAGTGATGTCAAAGGTAGTGTTGAAAATACTGTACACTTTGAAAGTAGCTTCTAATGCTGTGATTCAGCCTTCATTCATGATCAGCATTGTCATAATGTCTAAGAGTCCATAAGTGAGGAAAACTAAAGCAAAAAATCTGCTAGACACATTTTTATAGATCGTCTATTTGTTTTATTACAGGACTGGCTTTTAAAACTGTTTATTATAACAATGCTTGCAAACGTTTTGGGTTTAAATTGTTTTTATAAATATAATTCTAACAATTTAGGAAAGTTCAAGAATGTTCTTTTTTACTAAAGCTTATCCCATTCACTGATAATTTGAGAAAATAATCAGCCAATACAGCAGTAATGGAATTTATCTTTAGTTGTAGCCATATTTGATATTATGGATTCTGAAGACCTCAGTCCATATTGTAAGTTGGAGGATCAAGTTTTAATTGTGATGCATTTGACAGCAGCTTTTGTAAGTTTTTGTAGGGGATATTTGTTTTTCTCCTCCATCATTATTATTGATACCCTCAAATCTATTATTGACTTTTGATGGAGTACTCTCCAGAATATTCTTAACTCCTCTTACCACCATGTCAGGAGTCCAAAAGAATCTCATAATTAACTCCCACTGAAACTCTCATGTATTTGAATTAGTTACAAGGTGCTCAAATGCATCCTTCATCCCACTCCTCTCCTGGAGTGTCTGTGTCAGTTTTAGTTTCCCATTGCCTTTTAAATGTAATGTATAGGAGACAAATATTTTTCTTACAATCAGTTTAGCAGTCATATGACTCATTTATTGAATGCTTATTTGTATAGGGACAATTTGAAGCAAGAAACCATTTCTGCACATCACATCATTTATAGCCTGAGCTATTGTGTAAAACACAAAACACAATAAATGACCACTATACTTAAAAATTAAAGATAGAAAAATACAGAACATATACATACAGAAATACAAAATACAAAGTAAATGATATGAGTTTTTTTCCATTTAAATGCATAGTATGTAAAAATTGCCTGGGGCTCTCAACTGAAACAGAAAGGAAAACTGACAAGTAGAGACTGACCAGATATGAAAAAAAAAAAAAAAAGAAAACTGAACCACTGTCACTCCTGGGTGCCTTCATAGTTTTAAATCTTAAATGGAGGACTCTCATGTAATAAGAGAAAAGCTTTTGAAAGTGGATTTCATGGTTTGCGCTGTGAATGATCCCAGAATGCTTCGCAAATTACCCACAAAAATGGAAACTTAGGTCCATTGCTTAGCAAGTTAACCTTATTGAGTGCAGCATTTACTGAAAAGTCTCTTCAAGGACTAAGCATTAAAGCTGGTTGAAGGTGACAGCGAGTCTCGGCGACTAGTTAGACAAATCCATTATGGGGTTGTCTGGGTGACAGAATGGGCAGCTACCAAAAAACAATGATGTTCCCCCACAAGAAAGCAGCATGAAACAGAAATGAAATGCACAAACAGACAGGCAGAATTGAGAGGTTGTCTTTTCTAGTTCAGCAGTCTTTGACATTACATGAAGTGTTTCCACGGCAATAGTAATCATATTGTCCCAATATGTTAAATATAAAGAAACAAAAAAAAAAACCCTGACAGACCCAAAATGCAGATAAAAAGAAAAAAAAGGCTTTATTATAAACTAAAAGGGATCAAAAGTCAAAAAGTAATCCTTTACAAGAGTTCAAAATACAAAAAAATCTCTTACGAAGTATCAAATTAACCAAGCTAACAAAAAAGAATAAACACTGGGGAAAAACTAAAAGTACAAATCAAAATCCCTACTAAAGGTTCAACTAAAAACAAAGCACAAACACCGATGAACACTGGAGATACGAGAGACTTACGCACATGGTGAAATATGGAAGACCAATGAGGAACACAGAGACTAAATACACTGAGGAAACATCAAGCACAGGTGAGACAATCACACAGGTGGAGGGAATCACAATCAGAGGCACACAGTAGGGAGGGCAGGAAACAACCACATGGAACACAGGGATTTCAAAATAAAAGGAAACACATGACAAGACACAGAATACTAAATGGGTAACTTAACCAAGACCAAGAACAAGATCATGACAGTAAAACAGGAAACACAAGACACAAGAGGTCTAAACAAGGAACGCAAGGAAAAAAGCATACAATGTAAAACAGAACTAGCTGTATCATGACACATATGTCTGTCATGGAGCAGATAACAAGACACATTCTGCTGCAAAACAAACGAAGGAGATCCTTGTCTTTGTAAATTGTTGTAAATATCTAGGAAATTGGAAGAGCTCAGTTAGAAAAATATAATACAGGATAAGTTTTTGATTATTATTTATTCTGGAAATTCAGCTCCCAGTTTTATGAAAATCCTACATACTGTCTTTTTAATTATTCAGATAATTGAATTGAATTTAATTGAATGCTTTATTTCGAACATGTAAAAAACAACTGTGGGTGGCCACCATAAAAAATACATGCATATACCAAAACAAAAACAAAAAACAAACAAAAAAAATCAAAGAAGGTAAACTGTTGACAATATCTTGCGTGTGCAGCAAGTTTCCGTGCTTGAAAAGGAGTTGGAAGAATTATAAACTTATTTGATCCTACCCTTTTTATTACCTTGTACTACGGTAAAGTTTAATTTCTCCATATTTACAATATTCACCATCTAGTCAGGAACCAATGGCCTTTATAATATATTGACTAAAATATGTTATAAGCTACCTTTATACAAATGTACACATACTATTTCACCTATATAGAATATTAAATTTCTGTAAATATAATACACCCCTATGCACACACAGAAAAAAAGACATTAAAAGGCAAGACAACATATCCATATTTTTCTATACTCTGCCATGACCGTCCAGGGTTATATTTAAATTTTGTGTTTTGAATATTTTTTTAAACTTGCTCATGGTTTTACTTTTGTTTAATTCATCTACTAAACTCTTCCATAATTTAACCACAGAGACTGAAACACACATACTTTTTCATGTTGTTCTGACACAATGCATTTTAAAGTTCAATTTCCCTTGTAACATATAGCCTCCTTCTCTTTCATTATAATAATACAGGGTAAAGATGGTAAAAAGTTGGACTAAGTACCTTGCAACTCTGAAAAGCACTCAGACTCCCCCCTGTGTTTTGATCATAAAACAATAAATTCTTAATTTAGAAAAACAAATCTGGATTGAAAAATATGTATTGATTATCTTACAGTGCAAATGTCTCCCCACTTTCACATTCAGATTCTTACAGCAACACTTATCAGCTCAGGTAGACACTGACTGCTGCTGGAGCCACGTTAGTTGGTGGGTGTTTTACTTGAATTGATGGAATTGGGGACAGAACCAAAGGCTGAATTCTGAACTGAATGCCAAACAAACCACAGCTGAAAAGTTTTGGTTTTCAAATATTCAGTTGGCCCTCTGAGAAGAACAGTATATATAAATGTGGTGGCATTAATCATGCAGGGCCTCTTTGATGCCATTTCAAAGAGAGGAATAGTTCAAATGAAATCACTTGGGGAGACTCCCTCTGCCACCCTGTGCCTCCATGCATGCCTGCTGCTGTACTTCTGAGTCCAAAATGAAGGCAGAGCCACAAGAAGTGGGGCCCAGTTTTCATTTAAATAGAGTGGACACACTGACAATATGCTACCACACGCTCAGCCTGTGCAACAAGGCAGCAAGGGTAGGAGAGCATAAAAGAAGAAAATGATAGAAGAAAATAAAAAGATGGAAGAAAGAAAGACAGACAGGGCATAATTCTCTGCTGAACTAGCAGACTGCATCCTAAAAATGCCAGAACAATAGTGCAAAGACAAGGACAATGTACTCATGGAGGCAGCTGCCATTTACATGTTTTATGTCTGCGTGGGTTGTGTGTGTGTACAGGCGTGTGTGTGAGGTTTGCTGATGAATGCTAGCTAGGCAGACGGAGTGAAAGGCCAGCTTTGCCTCAGTGCCAGAGTACTCCAGATGAAACCTCAGAGAAATGTCATCTGTCACTGTGGAATAACTTGTCGCAGAGATCTCACAACCTGACTGACTTCTTGACTCTTCCTATTGACAGCTACACCTCCGACAACCTGTGCGCATCTCACCGCCATTTGAGTATTTTGTTAACACTCTGTGCTGACCTAGCTCTGGTTGATTCACCTTAACTTACAAGAGGTATTAATATAATATTCGCAACTGTAAATGTTTATTGTCAAGTTCTGTGTGTTTTTTGTGACCACAACTCTGCCCAAACTTGAAAAACTGCTTGATCAATTATTGAAGGATGCAACGGACAACTCAATTCTTCTTATTCTTTGATTTTATTTCCTTGAAGATGGTTCTGAGTTTGATGGTTTCAATGGACATAAACAGGATGGAATAGTATGGGATGGAATAAGTTGAACAGGTTGATAACCTTCAAGATAAACAGAAAGGACATGCATTAGTCTCAAATAAATTTCAATAAAGACCACTTTCTCCCAAAGTTTTCTAAAGACTAAATGTTAATGTTACATGATTCTCAAAACAAAGTCATTCAGAATTTACCTAGGATTTCAAACAGTTAATAATTAATTTAAGTAACTTAAGGTAGCATCAACTATTAAGTTCCCATAAAGTTTCAATAAAGTAAATCAGCTTAAATCTGCATAATCAAAACTCTTCAACTTAATTTGCATTTTACTCACTAAATTAACCAAACAGTCATGGAGAACACATCATTCACATTCAAAGTTGTCTTTTCCTACCAGTTGCGTCTTCTAATTGATCAGGAGCTGTGGTCATGCCTTGCTTCCAGGAGAAGGTGAGAGGGCCACATCTAAACATTTCTTGCCATGCTTTCCCAGTGGGTGTGCAGGTGAATGTGGTCCCTCTAGGAGCACTTCCTGAGACTTTTTGGTTCCACTTCCTCTTTTGCATGTGGTTGCCCTCTGCAGGTCTGGAGTGCATCTGAGTGCATCTTTTGAATGCAGGTTTTTGACTCAACATTTATAATATGACTTAAGAGGTAGAACAAAAGTAAAGATATGGTATATTGTAATCCTGGCTAGTGTGATGTAATTGTTGCAGAAGTGCGAAACTGCTGCTGTTACATAATAACATCATGCCCCCCTAAACAAATCTTAAAATTTGGCAGTGTCACCAGCTCATGACTTCTGCTGGCACCTATAGCATGATTACGGGCAATTGGAAATAAGTGCACAGAGAAAAAGAAGACATGGGGAATAGTATCAGACCACTGATGTTTGTGGTGGCCAGTTTTCTAGTTGGTGAAACAGGACTTTGAATTTGGACTCAGGGGTCTGAATTTATGAAAACACTTAAAAATTCAAATTTGGTAAACAGGTTTGCCAGGAAACAAATTTCCACATTGTCTGCAGGCATTATGTCCCATTCGCAAAACGGTTTTGCTCCAACCAAAAGCGCATATCCTCGTCCGCTGGAAGTGTATGTAAAGGTCTGCGCAGCGGAGTATAGCACTAATTAGCTTCAAAAGCGAGATCTTTAAGATCAAGCACAATACAGCTTCGAGAGGTAATTGTGAGATCATGATACAGCAGGAAGAGGAACGTGTAACCAACAGGTTAGATTTCCTGCCTGACATTAATTTGAAACACACAAGAAGGAGGGGAGGTGGACAGTTTCACTGCTGACATTGATGTTAGACATCACCAAGGCCATTCAAATGTCAGATTTTTAATTATTTGTAAAGATTTGGAATTATCTTTATACACCTTATTAATTGATGGAATATGAATTAAAGTAACTCAAATGGTGAGCTATTTTTTTTAATTGTTTGAAATGGGAAACAACAGATTTTGTCTAATCTCATAACAGTTACAAAGGAGGGTGGGGCCTGACAAAGAATCACTTCCTGGAAAGAGTGGGGCTTGATAAAGTGTCAGTTGGATCCAAATCTGGAGACACAGGCTTCAGTTTGACTCACTAACAATTATTCAAATTATTGAATGATTCAGTCCAGTTTGATTCATTTGAGTTTGTTTTTATTTAATCCAAATCAAATTGACCATTAGATCTCATGAGCTTTTTAAAATACTGCCAACAGTAAAGATGAACTATCCAATTATGCTGGGAGACACCAATTAAATCAGATTAATAATTGAAGAAGAATTGTAATTACATTTTTTGAAAGGGCCTTTTCTGCTTGAACAGAAGATCTAATGAAATAATTGACAGATGAAAAGAGTTAAAAGAAAACTGTAAATCATACTTTTTTTCTTTCTCAATGTTTCTGATTATGTAGTCTGTCTGTTGTTCAGGCATCGTTCCTACCTCTACCTTCATAACAGTTTTGATATTTTTGGTACTTTAATGACATTGTGAAATTCTTTCTGTTATATCATGAAATTGAGCTTGCCTAATTCTCACACAAACCAGGTAACCATTCACACCTTTACACACCTTTAAATGGACTACAGATGCTGTGATAACCATAGACTTTGCAAATATGGATGGGTTCAATGAGTTTAATTATTGGATCTGTTCATGTGCCATCTCTACATGTGAAATTTGTGTGCTGCTGTTTTACTACGTAACTTCTGCAAAGCGAACAGACAGTTGAAAAGTTTTCCATCACATTAAGTCCACATGACTTGATTTTGAAGTTGAAAACCATAAAACACTGTGGGGAACATAAGCATAATCTTCTGACATGGTTCTCGTAAAAAAAAAAAAAAAAAAGGTCAATGTGAATCTCACTGTTGATCAGATTTTGTTATAATATTGTATAACTGTCATGCAGTATGCCATTTATATTAGATCACTTGTATCATGGTCTCATCATTATTGCATATTGTAGCACGTTGTATTGAAAATCATGATTCCTTTTTTATCATGTTTTATCCTATTGTATTGAGAGTTATCCTGCGGCTCCCACCCCAATCCAATTTTTGTGGACCATCTCTCCTTAATGCACCATTCCCTCTGGCATTATCAGCACGGTTTGGCAGGATTCTTATGATCCATTAAATGGTGAAATTTTGAGCTCCTGTAACATCACTGCTTACATTTTGTGTTCCTCTTTATTCTAAGCAGACACGATGGGCATCTCTGGCTCAACAGAGACCTGTAAAGTCCCCATGTCATATTTCACAAGTTATCTGCATGCTATAAATAGAGTCTTGCACACATCCATTTGGTTTGTTATTGTTTGAGTCTCATTTCCTCCTCAGCTCGGTAAGAAGTCACACAGAGGACACTTCTTCCCGGAAAGTGTTGAATCCAGCTCAGTGAACTGTACTGCATGGTTTAAAGCCTCGTAGTGCGATACTGTTGGGAACAAAATTTTAAAATTAGAATCTTTTCTCATGTACCCGCTGCAGTGAATAATCTTTTTAGGAATTCAGGACAAAGCAAAAGAATCTCTCATATGTACTGAAAAGATGGAGGAGCAATTCGAAGCTGGGACAAAAAGCTCAAGTCTGTCTTCATTTTCCTCTCATTTAGGATGAATTTGTCTGTTTTGCAGTTTTAGAAGATACATTCTCAACACTGACATTGAGTATTTACCATTTAGACAAAAATTAAACCTCCAGTCAAAGGGGGACAAATCTAATCATGAGGCCACTCTTTAGAAAGCTGCACCGTGACGTGCATTTTCATGGCAAGAGGCTGGTCCATCACGTCATAAATGTGTTTCATAATCCTTCAGGGACAGTTAGCTAACTCTTTTGAGTAGTATTGTCCCAGCCGTGGAGTCATATTGTGATATAACAACATGTCCGAGACACATAAAGGGGCTTCATTTACTCCTCTTCAGAGGAAAGACCATCTTTTAAAATTCTAAACTCTTGGGTTTGAATCAGATTATTGTGGGATCATGTACATTTGGGTTAAGTAAATCATCTATTGTCCTTTAATTCCATTTTGAGATAGTTATTTTCATATACTGCAGATGTCAGTTCTGTTTTCCTGCATGTGAGTGCTAGTAGCATGCTAGTTTTGTTGACATGGACTATAATTGCATGTCATTAGGAGAGTATAATGTGCTAGCAGCCTGAAGCTCAGAGCACAATATCACGCAACACACAGATTGTTGGAGGGTCCTTCAGAGAGACGCCTCACCCTCAAACTTCTCCAGTGGGGTTTAAGAAAAGACAACAGAGAGAGATAGAGAGAGAGGGATACAAGAATTGTCATCAAACTGATTAAATGTCAAACTGTCCTGTAAATTTTAGCACACTTTGTTGACTTTTTTTTTTTACTGCAAGCAGCTGCCATGTTACCAAAATGATTGTAAAAGTTATTTTTATTCAGGACTGTTTTTTTTTTCTTTGCAAATACATATTAAAACAGTAAGAAATAAACAAAAGATCTCTTATACTACATTTATCATTTTACATGACCTGTTCTTCAAAAGGATCATTTTTCTAAATCGGAATTTTTGCCTGACTTGGGAATATTTTTAACCTTTAATATGTTTTTTGGTTTTCACAAACATTGGATAAAGTTTCGCTTTGGGCTTGGCAGTATATGAAGTTTTAAGATATATATTATAATATAATATCATTTAATATAATATAATATGATATAAAAATTCGATATAATGTGATAAAGTATGTTATATTATAAAATAATGTGTTTTAAATTTTGTGAAAATCCTATGTCAAATTAAGTTGGTATGTTGTGAATACATAAACAAAAACAGAATACTGTGATTTGCTACATTACAAAAAAAGCACGGACGGTAGCAACGAAAGACCAAAAAGTTGGGGAATGCTCAAAGAGACCTGTTTGGAACATTCCACAGGTGAAAAGATTAATTGGTAATAGGTGAGTGCCATCACTGGGTATAAAAAGAGCATCCCCGAAAGGCTCGGTCGTTCACAAGCAAGCATGGGGCAAGGTTCCCTACTTAGTGAACAAGTGCGCAAGCCAATAGTCCAGTGGTTTAAGAACAATGTTTCTATATGTACAGTTGAAAGGATTTGAGAATTTCATCATCTATAGTCCATAATATCATCAAAGATTCAGGATATCTGAAGAAATCTCTGCATGTAAGCAGCAAGGCCAAAATCCAACACTGAATGGCCATGACCTTTGACCCTCAGGTGGCACTGCATTAAAAACTGACATCATTCTGCGAAGGATAACTCTCCATGGGCTCCAGAACACCTAAGAAAACCATTGTTAGTTAACAGTTTGTCATACATCAACAAGTAGAAGTTAAAACTACCATGTTTAGCCAAAGAAGACGACACTCAGAAAGGCCACCAGCTTATCTGGGCCTGAGCTCATCTGAGATGGACTGATGCAAAGAGAAAAAGTGTGCTGTGGTCTGATAAGTCTAAATTTCTATTTGTTTTTGGAAATCATGGCATGGTGTCCTCAGTGCAGTTCAAAAGCCAGCATCTGTGATAGTATGGGGTTGTGTTGGTGCCCATGGCATGGGTAACTTGCACATTATTGAGGGCAAAATGAGCCCTTTAAAAACCAGTTTGACTGTATAAAGCCCTTGTCATTTGTTATCATTTTTAAATACTTATTAAGAAGCACCAACTTCAGTGTGATGCATTATATGCGTTTTCTTTTTGAATAGTGGGAGATTAAATGTTTCTCATACATCTCATTTTTCAATTGTTTTGGGCCTTGCATATCTTTATTTGACAGAACAGTGTACAGAGCTGAAAAAGGGGGTGAAAGAGCAGGGAATATATGTGGAATAGGAACCAAAGGCCAAAATTGAACCCTGTCTGCCTGGGGCAAGGACAATAGCCTCTGTTCAGGGGACGGGATGGCATAATATCCAGAGTCTAGACTATCTGTGCCCTACATTTCAACAAGTAAGGTGTAATCGAAAATTGCTACAACATCCATTATGTCATGTAAGGCTTACTTTAGTGCAATATCTCTAAAAACACCACCAGTATATATTTGTAAAATTAAATCAATGTCACTCCCATTTCCTCTCAACACTGTACAGATTTGCTGGTGTTTCCACAACTTGCATGTTGACACAATGTTGTTTACAAACATGGAGGTTTTAGCGGTGGTGGCTCTCTGCCAGTGGTAACACTGTCATGCATAATGACGTTCTGCATGGTGTGCAGATATCCATCACACACCCATCCAAACACACACACACACACACAAAGCAGACTGTGGTTATGGCGGCTCCCCAGTCTCACTCTTGTCAGCTTCCTCTTGTCACTTTTCATTGGGATAAAAATAAGGCTGTGACCGGATATTCTCCTCATTGGAGTTGTCTCCTGTTGACGAACCAGTGACTTGGATCAGATTAGTCATCCTGTTAAATCAGATTCAAGGCAGTGCACTAATGACTAAGCTCTGAGGGCTTCCTCTAATAGTGCCTGATGCCTCCAACAGAACAGTCTCGACTGGCCGACCCAGTAAACGCTGCTGTTAGCGTGCATAGAGATGAGTTTATGAGAGATGCGGCATTTAATGGGAGGGGGATTAAAATAATTATAATAATTACTATTATAATAAGTTAGAAAAAATGTACTTTAATTAATTCAAATCTATTATTATTATTGTCAAAATTATATTCAGGAACTAATCTAGCTGACAAAGAGCAGAGGACGAGTCATTTGATAAAATAGAATGGCAAAGCAATTTTTTTTCTTTTTTTGTAGGTAAATGAGTAAAAATCTCTTCAAGTTTTTAAACTTGGCAATAATGACTTTGTCTGTTTGTATTGTCACTTTGTTTTGTGGTCATTTTTGGCTTTGTCTGCCTGAATGGTTTTGTGCTACAGTTTGAGAGAAACAAAACGATCCATCTGTAAAATGCTCAGGTGCTGTGAGAGAAGTTAGCCATGTGGTTGCCTCATGGGTTCAGAGAAGAAGTAAGACGCCTTTCATTTCCACCCAGTAAATCTGCACAAAAATATTTAAATAAGATAAATCAGCTAATCAGCTGGGCACTCACTGACCCATTACCTATGCCAAGGACTGGTCTTCAAGAGATAAGCAAAGCAGGACGAGTAGATTTAATGGGCTATTATTTAGTGCACAATGAAGCTCGCCAGCAAAAGTGACAGGTCCTCAACACTCTGAATAAGCTTTGTGTGATATCAATAGCCCTGGAGGATTTGCTTAAAAAAAGTGTTACATAAAAAACGTGTAATCCTGCTGAAACCCAATGGCGCATCTTGGTAGGGAGGACAGCAAAAGTGTTTTTTGTGATCCGAGCCCTCCAGGCCTGTTCAGACAGATGATGGAAGGGTTTTCCCAGTGGTCCACTCCCAGGCCTACTTCTCATTCTCCATGTGTGCTTCTTCCACCATGACAGCATGCATGAGCATGACATTTTGGTTGAGGCATTTAGAGTGAGAAATCTAACCCCTGCCCACAGCCTGCTCCCAAAGTCTGCCATCATCCTGGTTGATTAGAAATAACACTGAGACATGCCTGGATTGATGCAGCTGATAAACTTCATTACTCATCATCACAGTGTAATCATGTCTCAGTCAGACTCTAGGGAATCAAGCATGTGGCAATTAACATGCTTTAAAAAGAACATACAGGACTTGTTCCAAATACGCCAATTTAAGAGAATAGAGAACAGTCTTTAAGAATGCACAGAGGATTACAATAGATTTTGTTTTACCCATGTATTCTAGCTAATGTATGCAAACTCATCACTACACAGATATATGTATATTTTATTTTTAATAATAAAAAGCGAAAAGTCTCTTATCACACAGAAATAAAGTAGTCATGTTGATTACACGTTCATTATGGGCTAAATGTGTTTTAAACAACAGCAGTACAGTCTGTCCCACAGAATCATGCTTGACTTGGAGGTTTGAGGTGCTGGAGGGGCTGTAATGCCTGACTTCATCCCACAGGGTTTTTTTTATGCATTTTTTTTCTGCTCGAACTATGAATGATATACTTTATTCCTCCATTGTGCTGATACTCACTGAAACTCATAAACATTTTCATATCTGTCTCATCAATTATCATACACCCTAAAATGTAACAGCGATCACATTCCCTCAAAACCTTCAGTTGAGCTCCTCTTTGTCAGTGCTTGGACTGTTTCAAAACAGAAATGACCAAAATTAATCTAAGTAAATGACTTAATGACTTATTGAACATAGTGATGAATTATTTACTTTGAGAGCTGCCCTGCTGATGTAGTTTGGATTGCACTAAAGTCAAAACTATGTGATAAAATGAAATGCTCACACGATCATAATTATTTAGTGCTGCCAAGATATAGGTTGTACAATTACCCTTCATCATCATATGAATTATGTAAAACCAATTAAAGCAAATCAAACATATTTTCTATTCATTTAAAGCTTATCCCTTAGTACTTAATGTAAAGAGGACGTCATTTGAAGAAGGCAGGCCACGTGTTTACTGATCAGTCAAGAAAGTGTCAGGAAAAGAATGCATGATTGAAGAGTTTTTATTTTCTCTTATGTGTTGATACTCCATCACGGCAAACATTCATCATCATTTAAGCAAGCAGCAAACACCAGATGCCTCTGTATATTGCCACATCGACTGTGTCTGGGTAGCTATCGTCAGCACTGTGGGACATATGCATCTATTCTCTCACCTGGATCACGCTCTTCTCACTCCATCTGTTTGAGATGACGAGGCAGCTGCCTGCATCCACTCCTCTGTCTGGGCCTGAAGGCTTTCTCACGAGGATGCAAATTACGTTTTTATTTATGCACCTAACCCTGTATTTGACCCCTGTCATGTCCCTATTCATAAGTTTGATATTTCTCTAGTAGTCTTTGAGCTATTAATAATTGGATGGATTAGTATTAAAAACATCAGTGTGTCCGGGTTAAAGCTGGAACATTGACGATTTGATACTTTTCAATGTGTTTTAAGTCTTTGTAAAGCTATAAAGAATATGTCTCATAATTCACCAGGGGGCTCCTAGGTTGCTATGAACCACTAGGTCAAATGTGTTCGACTAAAGAAAACAATATAATTATGGTTTTTAATTCATGAAATTAGTGGCTGTAATCTGTAAGATTCTGTGGCCTCTCACCAGCACTAGCTTTTTAAATTTCTTCAAAAGAGATCATTTTTACGTCCTGTTACAGCTGCAGGAAAGCAGAGATATCAATATAACATGTGGGTGTTATTTACTTGGGACCCCTGGACCTCTTGTACAGAACTCATGATATGATTCATATCAATAATAATGTTGCAGTCCTCATGGGTGCTTCTCTTCAGTAATGTTTACACTTACTATTTTGGATAATCCTCCTTTTCTTACTTAAGCATGGACAGCTTTGTGAGTTTTTGAAGTCAGAATCAGAAATGGTGCTGTTAGGAAAGTGAAGAGCAATAGATTCCTCCTCGTTGTAGCCTAGTCGACTTCTAATTATTTGCTATCATTAGCTAATTGATGTTGTTTGCCAATAGTATGAGGTTCATCAGCTTTTACTGTTACTGTTACTCAGGGACTAAGATTTTTTTTTAATTGTCTTTCATTTCTGATTATTTTACAAGTCTTTAATATGTCACACTTGTGTTGATTTCCGTTGTTTAAGTGGTGTAAAAATATATATATATTTTTTTTATCAGTTTAGTCCCAAAAAAAGTCTTAAAAGGTCCTAAGTTCGATTGTAAAATTGTGAAGAAAGAAATCCTGTATAAGTAGCTAAAAAATCCTTTTCACTCATGCAGCCCTGATATTTCTCAGGCCAACCTACCCAGATGATGTCCTGACCTTCTTGTTTACACCTGGTCCTCACAATGGGTAATTTTAAGATAGTTTCAGGGTTTTTCTGCAAGTTTGAAATGAGTTATTACATTTCATTTACTTTCATTAATTGCCTGGTACATTTTGCCACCACAGTCTCCCCTAACTCGTGTGCTCACAACCATGTCATTGCCATTTCATTAGCTACATTAATGGAACTACTACTTATTAATAGCTTGTGGTATTTGAGCCATGTTTCTAATTGAAAAAGGAAGCAGATTTCAGCATGTCCTCTCTTATGGAAAGGCCTAATGAGGGACACCAGGGCCTCATAGGAATCTATAGTGTTGGGTCTAGGTGCACTCATCAATCAAAGCTTTCTTGTTTATGTGGATGTTCATACAGCCAGGCTCACTCTGTGTCCCATTCAATTAAGAGAAAGTGGTCAGTGATCAATCAAAATATATGTAACATGCCATGTTGTGCAATGTTCTGCGTGCAATGTTCTGCATGCAAACAGTGCTTGTATCCACATTTGTTTTGTGTTAATGCTCCAAGTTTTTTGTATTACGCTTGTTTGTTTACCAAATCATAGACAGCACAGAGATCTTGCTCTGAGGTTATTTTCTAATTGACAAAAGGTGACAGAAATAAAGGAAAAAAAGAGATACAGTCCTCAGACTGATAATCCTTCATTCATCACCTTACATTTTACTAGGACGTATCTTTTGAAATATATATTCTGGTAACTCAAAAGTATGTTCCTGCTCAGCATGATGGGAATATTTGAATTGATTAAAGCTGTGAAAGGAGATGGAGGACTCACCTTTCTCCAGTGACGGCACAGTTTGGGTTACAAACAGCAGATTTGCATGGTATTACCCATGGCTGTTCTCGTAGGCTTTATTCTCCACACAGTGTTTAAGTACCAGAGGTCTTTTGAGGGCACGTCTACAGTCGGGGTGCCACAGGAGTTATTGTTGAACAGTAATGACACATTCAGGCTGCACCAGGAGATACTGAAAGGAATTTATCCTGCTTCAGAAATACACTGACACTGTAGAGGCTGATAGTATTCAGAGTATTTACAGGTTCAAGGACAAATATGCAGAACACAGTGTGACAGTGCATGAAACACAGAAAGTTGTAGATCACTTAATGTTCTGTAGAAGAGTAATGTCTCAAATGTACAGGATAACACCTGCACAAACTCAGAAAAATGAATGATGCACTCAGTGACCTGTAAATGTTACTCATTTATTTTTCATGCAAACTGTATCACGCCCTATAAGATGATTGATATTACCACTTTCAGAGGCCCACTCGATTTTTTTGGGTGGGGGTGGGGGGTGGGGTGGTGGCTCTTTTCTCCACATCTATAAATCACTTTAACCTTTATTGTTTGAATGTTCACACCTCTTTTTTTCGGTCAGTCTCTTGTCATTAATTCTCAACAAGAGAGTAAAAAAGAGATTTATAAACTTTTCATCATCTTTACCATCAAGAAAATTAAACCTTATTTTCTGACTGTGACACTTGACCTTAAGAGTACATATTATACACCCAGACAGTCTTAGACCAGTGTAGCATGTTTTAAAAAACAAAGGGGACACAGTTTGTCTGAGCAGGGACATGTCCAGATTGGGGCTTGGGCACTGTGGGATTATGATTGGCCATCCAAAATCCAAAATTCTACACTGTAATTGTTTTTTTACTATGTCAGCAGTGGGATTTATTAAAAAAAAAAAAGATAAAACTTTTACTGAAGCTGTTAACATTCATGCTAATTTCTGTATGAGCAGTCACCTTCTGCTGTTGTCATGGTCATATCTCTCACCTCTTCCTCCTCCAAAGGATGCTGATTGGGACGTCCCACTTTGGCCTGCTCACAATCATTGTACATTGGAACTTGGCAAGATGGATCTGCCTGATTACGGAAATTAAATCAGGCAGATCCATCTGCATTGAAAGGTTATACATTTGATACCTTAGTACCCTGTCAATACTACATACTTAAAACAATATAATATTTACTTCGTCATCTTCACTAGTACACTATTTGCATGTTGTAGTGGCCTGCACAACCTGGATTTCATTCTGCACTTATATAACCCACACAACAGTTAGTATCACTTGCATAGTAGTGGTAGTAGTAGCTGTAGTAATAATAGTAATAGTGGTAGTAGAGCAAAGAGGAAGTAACTCTTTTTTGAATCTTCTGCAGATATGCAGCATCATCTTGTCAGTGTTTGAGGGTGAATAAAGTCAACATCATTGTGCCAGAGTAAGTTAAATAGCTGGATAAAACAAGACGCTTCAGATGTTTTCAAAGAGACTAAAATCAAGTATGCTTGAATTATTTGTTACCTGTATTGCGTCATTCATATTCACATATTACTTTACAACTCTTAGGCAGCATCTGCATTATAAAGCTCCTCTGTCCGATGTTAAAAGAAAGATTTCACAATGAAAAAATATATCAGGCTCAGAGTGGGAGATGGAAAGGGGTACCTCATGACTTATTCATCACTGACAGAGTGAATTTAACACCCAAATGTTATGGAAAGCTATTACGATTCAAACAGGAAATTTGACATCACTCAACATTTCATGTTAGATAAAATGACTTATTTATCATTTCTGTGTTTAAGGAAAATACTGACTCCTTAAAAAGCAAATGGTAAGTCATATTTGGCATGCTGCTGTGAACAGAAGTGTGGAAAATTAGGGGATCTTGTGGGTTGATCAAGAAATGGTGCAGCTGGATGAATGATTCAACTTAGGTGATGTGAAAGTGCCCGAGGGCAAACATTTTCAGCAAGGGCCCAAAGACAGGAGGAAGAGACAGAGTGGGAGAGAGGCACATGGAGTTTTAGAGTGAATGTTTGCGTGAGTGGGAATGTCTCCGTCTACTCTCAGAGAGCCTGGCCGTACTCTGCGCTCTGGCACATTTTCCTTTTCCTTTTTTTTTTTTTTTTTTTTTTTTTTTGGGCTTACCTCTGGCTCCATGGCAGCCTGCTGATGGAGCTAAATTGATGTGATTTGATGGTGTACCCACGCTGTCCCGCATAGATGCCACTCTGGTCCCTGCCAGCCTTGTTCGTCACACGCACTTTAAAAAAAACAAAGATGAAAGTCAGCTTCATTGGCAGAGATAGGGGATTTCAGTAGTCTCTATCTGACTGGACAATAGCAAATCAACCACTGGACAGACAACATTTTTGTCTCACAAAAAGCATGTATACAATACATGAAACAGTACCTTAAAATTAGAATGATCTTAATACTTAATTGACAAGGATTTGTCATATATGTTGAATGAAATCTGAGATGAAAACAAATATCTAGAATAGAGGTCATTTTTATAGTATTTCTTTGTATGTTGGATACTTAATTTAAATAAATACAGTATAAATACAGTATATATAGATATTAAGCTAAAGTAAAGTAAATTGGTATCTGCAGAGTTACAAATATAAAATAATTGATAATGTTTACAGCCAATACACTAGCAATACCTGTTGGCAATATACAGTATATATATATGTGTGTATATATATATATATATATATGCCAGGGCATGTTGACAATTACTAATGTTCAAAAACACATCTAGTTTTCCCCCCCATGTGGATCATGTCTGCTCTGAGTGGTTTACAGGTCTTCTCGGTGGTGATTGGTGGTGATTGGCCAGTTCAGTGCTTCTTGTTGTCTTATTGTCAACAACTCTGCACATATTATAATGTCCACACTCTGCACTGAACTTGCTAGCTCAAGCCATTAGACTTAAACTGATGACGACACAATGGTAGGACATCACACTGGTAGGTCTTTTCTGGACCATATTAAACAAAAATAAACATGATATGGGCTTTTGCAATACTTCAAAATGGCATTGTGATTTGTTTTGGTACACAAGAATTGTAAATAAATGAAATGTGAATCATCCCAGCCATACTAAAAGGCTTAAATTTACAGGGGAGCATACTTTCAGACCCCCTTTTTTGGGCTAAGCTCCCTGTGCCCCTTCCAGCCTCACCCCTGACTGACATGTAGATCGATGCAGAAAAATAAACAAGCAGAAAGCTTAACAAGCAAGATTAAAATTTAGATGGCAAATATATTTTTACCCTCATCTTGCCCCCTCATCATCACCTGATAATGAACAACATGACAAAGATGGAATATCCCCTCTCAGTCGCAGGCCTTTAAAAGGCGCTGAGTGGATTTTAATAAGCAGTGGAGTGGTTAGCGGTGCACACCCTGGTCTTCAATGGGATTAAGAGGCTTTGAATGGTTGAGGCCATTAAAATCTACACAACCCTCAAGTCCTGGAGCGCCTTATGAGTGTATTTATCATTAGGATTAACAAACCCAGGCTGTGAACGCTCTCACCCCGGGAGTTCAGGCACCTCTACCCATGTACGATTATTGTGTTTGGCTGAGTAGCTGATGATAAGAGTGAATCAGTAGGTAAAGCTTCGGTCCCCAGTTTATAGACCATTCCCTTGTGGTTCTGCTCTCAAAAAAGCAAAATATGCAACTACAAGCTTATCTTTATACTCTTAAAAAAGAGCTGAGGTTTACACTGTTGCCTATTTTTTGAAACACAAAGCTCAAGCATGATGTGATCAAAAAATAGGACCAGGAGTTGTCTCACTTGAGGTTGTGCGTGTGTTTTGCAATCTAGTGAGATTTTAGGGATTTGACCATCAGCATGTTAAGCTCACCCAAACCTGTTTTTTCTTCCTTCTTCCTCTCTCAACCTTCAGATATTCCACATGACTTACGACCTTGCCAGCGCCATGGTGAGGATAGTCAATCTGATTGGCATGATGCTGCTGCTGTGTCACTGGGATGGCTGCCTGCAGTTCCTGGTCCCCATGTTGCAGGACTTCCCCGCTGACTGCTGGGTGTCAAAAAATAAGATGGTGGTAAGTGCTCCTCCTGTGCGGAGTCCTCCTGGCCTGTTCGAATCAGATTACGCCCCGTCTTATCTCATCCATCAGCTACAGTAATTACTGAACTAAAACCCTTTAGCATCCGGGGAAAGCTTGCCTGCATATCAGTCCTTTTTTAAGCCCCAAATCAGACATATTTATCTCCTGTATTTGACCAAATTTATTCAATTTATTTTTATTTACTGATTATAGCTCTTTAAGAAAAAAAAAACTGCATATCAAGGTATACAGTCCTTATTAGATTGACTTTAGTGTCCTGAGATGTGTGGTGCACAAAGAAAATCACTAGATCTCTCACATTTTTTTAACATAACAAAATGAATTCACACAAGTCGACTGCTATTGTCATGCATTGCACTCCTGGTAGTAGTGATGCAATGATGCTTAGTTATATATTTAATCATTTGGTATGACATCCATGATTCAGTACATGCTTGCAAATTGAAGTACTTTAAGTCTTGTATATAATTAGTTAACATGCAATATAATTCTCTCTGTGTGAACCCTGCTTCATTTATGTCTTTGAGTCAACCAGCTGGGCAGGAACATGGCCTGCTAGTAGTTACCAAATCACAATACTCGTAAGCTGGGACTTACAAATACTGCTAACAGGTCTTGTGACAGTGCTACTGTGCTTATACTACAGATATATTAACATTAATCAATTTTTCAGAGGGGAACAGTCGCCTCAAGCTCGTCACTATCATGACTAACGTAAAACAAAAATGTCCGACCTTTTAATTACTGGCTTGAAAAAAGTCATTTGCTGTTGGAGGCAGCTGGCAGACTTATAAAATTGGAATTTGCCGCTGGAAAAGAACAATAATAATAATAATAATAATCATCATCATCATCATCATCATCATCAATCATCAATCATCATCATCTACTCAAATCAAGCACAAAGAGTTACCAAATTAAATTGTTAGGTCCTGTTTGGAAAAATATCAATTCAGTGTTTGAGGTACAAATGGTATTAAATGTTTAACTTGACCAGCTGATCAAACAGTACATTATGATGCATTCGGGGCCAGCTAAGAGAAATGATTATTAGGTAAATTCATCAGAAAATTTCAACATGATGTGTCCAATGAAACTTCAAGAAATTTAATGTTTTTTTGGCAATGGCCTTAAGTTATTAAAGTTGTTTAAAGGTGAAACTTTTAACTGTGATTTTTCTATCAATACAAAACAAATAGCAGCAGTGAGATACCAAGGTTAAAAGCATTCTGTCTGCTGGCGTAATGTTTACCTCAAAGAAGGTTATGCTTTTGCTGGTATTTTATTTTGTCTGTCTGTGAGCAAGATAACTCAAAAAGGTTCTCAGCCTACTCTGATTAAATTTTTAAGAAATGTTGGTCTTGGCACAAGAAAGAAGTGATACGATTCTGGTGGTGATCCAAATACTGATGCAAATCCAATATTTTTTCTTAAATTATTTAACATTGCATGATAGGGCAGTTTTCTGCATTTTCTCACATTTTTTATGTCATAAAGAAAAATAAATATTCATTTATTTTAGATAATTACTTACACCCAGAAAATTTTTGGATTTTTTTTATTTTTATTTTATTTCACTTAAAGGCAAAATTCCTCAAATGCTGCAGGGTGGGATACCTAAAAACACTTTTATACTCCAAGCTGTAAGAGCTAGGGACAGGAATTAAATACACTTTATGGATTACGATTCCATGATCAATTCTGCTTACAGATCTATTGTTTTTTTTAATTCTCTTATCAATTTCTGTAGATTTTCTTGACAAAAAACAGTTAAACAGGTTTTCTGTATCAACAATACCAAACACATGGCACTCCACATATTCTATGCTCTGCTCCATGGTTGAATACTCATGCAAGTTTTTTTGGTGTTTCCACCCATCACGCAGACACTGTACACTGAGCAGTAAGTGCCATTTTGTGTAAGATTAAGCCACAACTTCTGTTTCCTCTCTGCCATGAACACATCTTAGACTTCTTTATTATTATTTCTGAAGACCGCCTCTAATAAGAGGGGGACATCCTTTAATTGTAAGGTATGCAGAAAAAGCAAAAGGAGTAATACGAGCATTATTAATCATAAGGACAGAGGACATTGAATCCTTGAGACAGTGGTTTTTGATTCTGAGATGGAATTCGTTTTCAATTTTCATCCTATTCAAGACCAAACCATAACTTAAAGCGGGTCCAGAAAAAGGAGGTGCTAATGAAACAGTTCACTGACGGTATTGTTACATCCCTACTTGATCCCTAGTTTTGTCCTATGGTTGCAAATTCCTCCTTACCCATTTTTTTTTTAGATTTTTCTCACAATATTATAGTAACATCTAGCTTACTATCCCTTTTACAAAAATTGCACCCACATTAACATGAAAGAGGCTTAAAGGAAAACAGTCTGTAAGAAAAGCAAACAGGTGAATCTGTTTCTGCAATTTTCTCAAAATGTTGGTCATTAGTGAATAGCATTCATACAAAAGGTGTTAATGAAAACATGCCTCAGTACACAGTTTCCTTTAAAATCTGCTGCTGAAAAGACATTAGGGCCGTGCAGGGGACATTGATTTTGCAAGGAGGACAGATGCCCCCTTAATCAATATTGGCTGAATATTGACAGTATCCAGTGCATGCTGTGCTTTAAATTTGCTGTTAGAGCTGAGTCTCTCTTAAAGCTGGACTCACAATACACTTCTGTGTCATTTACTTACAGAAGCAGACTGTCACACCTGATGTGCACTCTGATTTACTGCAGCCAATGACCTCATTTTAACCCAGTGTGTTGTAAAGGATTGTGGATCAAGAAGGCATCCGAGTTATAGTCAGGTTTTGTGGTTTGACCCTCAATAGGATTGATTTAACATTAGTGAATGCTTCTTTTTGTAGTATAACATATCCGTAAATAAACATGTATTCAACACTTAAGGAAGAGCAGTCCAGGGTAGTGGTCACTTCCCGATGTACATATTGATGGAAGTGTCAGTGAAGTGATATTTGGGCTTTGTGTGCTTACTTCCATGATGTTAGAAAACTAGATTAAAAGCTGCCATGGCAACCCAGGTTAGTTTCTCATGGCATGTAGCTGTTTATTAGCCTTGTGGGGATTATAGACATTTTTGTAGCGATTCTTTTTTTTTAGATAGATAACATTAATATAATGCAACAGGGAGCCAGCAGTTTAAACACCTATTCTATCATCCTAAGTGTTTCCTGGGTTCTGCATACCAATGCAACCAACATAACAGATTAAATGGCTGAGACATGTCATGATGTATAAACTTTTCTTCCTGGTGTTCCCCCTTGGAACACTAGGAAGCTCAGGCCATATACAACTACCTGATATGTTTTGTTGTGAAATATTAACATGGCTACACTCAAATTAATGTTTTAGGATTTGCAGCCAATGCAATGGATGCAAGACATTATTTAGGTGTATGCAAGTATTGCCAAATAAATCAACCAGCAGAATGCTAGCAGGGTGATAAACTCCTTCTTTAAAAAACAGCTCATGCTAGACTGCCCCTTTGCCACTTACAAATTACACTCTGCAATGTTTACGGTCACAAATTTATTATGGAAAATCTTTTTAAAGTGTTTTGTTGGCATAGCGTTAATAACTTTGTCTGACACCAACCCTGCAGTAAATGTTACAGATAAGTAATAGATTAGCTCTAGACTTATCTGTTTTATATTGATAAACTTTAATGCCCTTTTAGATCAGAAAAGCATCTGTATTTATTTTAGTCTGCTTCATAGGTCAAAAAAGCCTTATTTTAAGAACTAAATAGGCTTTATTGTCTCAGTTCAAGTTATTTAATAATACAAATCACAGCCAGAATTTACTAAGAGAAAAAGAGCAAGGCGACAGATTGAAGCCCAGGACAACAAATTTCTAAATAATGATGATCAAATAATATGCTGAAGAGAGGCAAATTTTCTGTTTACATAAACCAGCTTTTAGTCAGCCATATGATCAGCACAGCGTGCCAAAGCAGATGTCACAGTGCTTACACCGCTCAAGGTATGATGTATTTGGTTCATCATGCCTCGCTGCCTGCCTGATGTGCTCACTTGTTACATTTAATCACAAGAAACGACAGATGTTGTAAACCACGTCCCCTGCGATGTTCAAACTTCAGCTTATTTTAGCTCATTTTCTTTACCTGTCTGTGCCAAAACACACATAGCAAGGTAAGACAGGCTGCTCAGGGACAGTGTCTGGCATTCAGGCTGACTCTTATTTTCTAAACCTCTGAGTCTCTAAATTATCTGAATAAGTGTGGAGCAATTTGCCAGATAGGGATACACAGTGAGACTTGGATATCAAGGTTTCATCCGCAGCATTTTCCCTTGCTATTTTTACTTTCTCATTCCCTTCACCTACATAAAAGATGCATTTTACCACTACTTCCATACGCAGAGCCAAGTTGCAAGGGGATTATCTTAAGTTACATAAGACAGAGCTGTCAGGCAAAATAATATAAACTGTGGCTCATCATTAAGGTACAGTAGAGTATGCATGGATAAAGATCCAATTTAAAGTCTCATTCACTAGCATTAAACACAAGGATATGATTGCTTTGCTAATCACTTTATTTGTGTCTGATCAAACAGTGAAACCTCATGTAAACTGCAAAAAAGGTAGACTTTTAAATCCTGCAAACGACCAAGGATTACATTTGCCATCTCCTTTTTTTCTTTTTTTTTTTTTTTATCTCAAATTGTCTCTGAATGTGCACATTTTTAGACTCAAGCTGCTCTTTTCTCTTCACACTGTACCATTATAACCTAAAAATGCACTCCACCATGTCTTAAATTATTGAAAACCTCCATGTCAGCGACTCTAGAATATGCGCTCATATGCCAAAGGCCCTGTCATATAAGGATGTAATGTAAATTTGACAAGCTGGGCAATAAATCAAGTCTTTGGGATAAATTAGTAAGTCTTTGAGCATGACATCTCACTGGTTAAGATATTAGGATTTAAAGTAAAATATATTAATCTTTCGAACAAATATATTGATCACATGCCCAATGCTTCCAAAAAGGTTTAAAGGATGAGTCACTATCAATAATAGGCTTAGTGACTGCATGATAATGTTGAAAAGTAATGCTAAACAAGGAACCATTATTTTCCATATTCTATTAAATTTAAGGAACATTTTTAATATTGGGGAAAACCTAATGATATAGATACACATTTAAAACCTTGAAACAAAAATGTACCAATATAGATATACACATTTTTCTAGTGAACAACACAAAGTTTCCACTATACTGAGATTGGCATATTTCAATAATTGTGACAGTGTTTGAGAAAGGGAAGTAAAGCGAGGAAAACCTTCGATTGTATGAGAAATGATACTGTAGTATATTTTAAACATACACATGCCTTGATGATAACATGTGGCATAATGCTACATTCTGCCAACATGAGGACTGATTTTGGTATGTATGGCTTATATAATAGCTGTAACTATCAGCAGAAATGCTTACATCTACCATTATCCATAATCATCTCTTAAGCTGTTATATTTAAAGCCAAAACTGATATTACACAGATAATACCATGCATCCCTTGTAAGCTGTTGATTTTTTTTTTAAAGTATTGCATTTTAAACTGTACAAATGCAATGACAACATTATGAAAGTGGTTGGAACTGGTGAGGAAAAATAGAAATACATCTTCCTCACAAGTTTCATCCATTTCCAGGTATTTTCAATATATTGTGCAATTTAAACAGTACTCTCTACCTTTTTCAGTGACAAAATGACTAAAGGTCATATTTTACACTTTTTGTTAACAGTGATCAATAAATTTATGTAGATTTTATTTTTTCAAAACATCGATGGTATTAACAATTTAGGAACATTTAATCTCAAAATATAATTTGCCATTTTTTTGTACAATTTCAGTGTGTAGAAGTTTGTGCTTTTTTAAACTAAACATGATGAAATTACAAAATATAGGGTGTTATGCATTTCTCTGTATGTTAACCTGGCATAAAACAGATGGTGTTTTTTTTTCTAACAGAATTTTTATCAAATCCTTCATATTTGTATTGAGATTTTTTTTATTATCAAGCAGTAACTAGACCCACGTCTATCCTACCTCATTAAACTTTAAAAATGCCTTACAAAGACATTGCTGGGAGCAGAAGTGATTAGGCGGACTGACTCACTCTATCATGCCCTCTTGATCAACCACATATTATGAAAGCCCCTGCTGCATCAATCCTCCATCCATTTATCTTGGCTAGAGACAGGGCACACCCTAATCTGGTCACCAGCCAATCACAGGGCAGACACATAGAGCCAAACAACCATTCACACACACTCTCACACTGCAGTCTTTGCTGCCATTGTGTACTGATTGTTGACCATAAAGGGGCTCCCATATATGAGGCAGTTTGTGCTGCCTTCAGCAAGAAGGTCAGGTCGGACTTAGATCTTGAGATTGGACATAACACATAAACAATACTTGTAAATTTCTATTTTCATGTCATAATCACACGACGTGTGTCAGAAAAGTTCCAGGACTGGTGTCACAAAAGATTTATTTCAAACCCAAACTTCAAACTACGAGTTTTCCCCTTCAAAGTAATCCCAGCATGTCTACACAGAGATACTGCGGCGTTTGCTTCGTTCAGTGCACGAGAAGAGGCGAGAGTTGTGGCAGGACAAGTCGCGGCTGCTTCACCATGACAACGCGCCTGCTCACAATGCCCTGAGCATCCGACAGTTCCTGGCCAAGAAGAACATCGCCGTGCTGGAGCAACCTCCCTGCTCACCCGACCTGGCTCTGTGTGATTTTTTCCTCTTCCCCAAGCTCAAGGGGGTCATCAAAGGGACCCGTTTTGAAGACGTGGATGACATCAAAAAGGCCATGACGACAGAGCTGTGGAGGATCCCGGAAGAATCCTTCCAGGAGTGCATGAAAGCATGGCAGAGAAGGATGGGAAAGTGCATTAGACTCCATGGGGATTACTTCGAAAGGGAAAACTTGTAGTTTGTAGTTTGGATTCGAGGCTTTTTCTTCTTCCTTGGTTTTACGACAGGTGGCATCCATCATTTTGGTGCATTACCGCCCCATTCTCGCGAGGCTACTGACAGACATAGACATAATGTAGTATATACAGTTGTGTTCAAAATAATAGCAGTCCCACATCACTAGCAAGATAAATCACTGTTTTTGTTAGAATTTCAACTTCTACACTGAGTTAAGTTTCTAGATGGTTTAGTAAAGGTGTAGAAAACCAACAGACCCAACAGGCATGACGTGCATGCTGCTGATTCAGTGAAACTGAATCATTAACTGAAAGGGGCGTGTTCAAAAAAATAGCAGTGCTGAGTTCAATCAGTGAGGTAATTTATTGTGTGAAAAAACAGGTGTTAAACAGGTGGCCTTTATTTAAGGATCAAGGCAACTGACGCTGCATATGCTGGCTGTGCATTTGTCCTTGAAACACAGAGTAAAATGGGTCGTTCAAGACATTGTTCAGAAGAAGAGCGTTCTTTGATTAAGAAGTTAATAAAAGAGGGGAAAACCTATAAAGAAGTTCAGAAAATGATAGGCTGTTCAGCTAAAATTATATCAAATGCTTTAAAGTGGCAGCCAAAACCAGAAAGGCGAGGAAGACAAAGACAAACGACTATTTGAATGGATCGGAGAATAACCAAAATGGCAAAGGCTCAGCCAATGATCAGCTCCAGGAGGATCAAAGAAGATCTAAGATTGCCTGTGAGTACTGAAACAATCAGACGACATCTATGTGAAGCCAAGCTACCAGCAAGAAGCCCCCGCAAAGTCCCATTGTTTAAAAAAAAAGACATATGCTGAAGTGGTTACAATCTGCCAAAGAACACACTGACTGGCCTAAAAAGAAATGGCGTAATATTTTGTGGACTGATGAGAGTAAGATTGTTCTTTTTGGGTCTAAGGGCCACAGACAGTTTGTCAGACGACCTGAAAACATTGAATTCAAGCCACAGTACACAGTGAAGACAGTGAAGCATGGTGGTGCAAGTATCATGGTATGGGGATGTTTCTCGTACTATGGTGTTGGTCTTGTTTATCGCATACCAGGGATCATGGATCAGTTTGAGTACATCAGAATACTGGAAGAAGTCATGTTGCAGTATGCTGAAGAGGAAATGCCCTTGAAATGGGTGTTTCAACAAGACAATGACCCCAAACACACCAGCAAGCGAGCAAAATCATGGTTCCAGACAAAAAAAATTCAAGTAATGGAGTGGCCAGCACAATCCCCGGACCTTAATCCCATAGAAAACTTATGTGCTGACATAAAAAATGCTGTTCATGAGGCAAAACCAAGAAATGCAGTGCAATTGTGGGACGTAGTACAATTGTCCTGGGCTTCAATACCTGTTGACCGGTGCCAGAAGTTGGTAGGCTCCATGCACCACAGATGTGAAGCAGTTATCAGAAACCGTGGTTATGCAACTAAATATTAGTTTATGATTCTCAGTAAAGTTGAATCATCAAGCAATTCTTAGTTTATACACTACATTTTTGAGTTTGTAAATGAAGATGTCAACACTGCTACTTTATTGAACATTATATTTCTTAACTTTCTGTAAAATATTATCAAATTCAATTACTTTTTCCAATTTTTTTGCTTTGAAATAGAATGTGCAGTGTTCCCAATGCATTTGTGTGCATTAAAATAAAATTTATTTGAAGAATTTTGAGGTTTATTCACCTTTTTAAACACACTGCTATTATTATGAACATAACTGTACGTACATTATGTCTATGGTGACAGAGCTCAGTTTGGAGAGGCAGAGGAATGTTTTTTTTTTGTTATAGTACAATATGGAGGATTTATGGGAGAATACTAATACCGGAGGACTGCGGGAAAGAGGGGTAAAATACGGTAGTTTCTCGACCAAAGCAGGAGACTTGACAGCTATAGTCATAATCCTAAAAAGTCTGAGGTTAGTCACTTTTTAATGCTGTTCCTTAACAGCTTCCTCTATTTATGATTATTGGTCTATATCGTCCAGCCCTCATGCTAGATAAAATGCGGGCAATTTTTAAATCATCCGTTTCCAATACTTTGAGGTTTTCAGTGTCTGCCTCCTCAGTCTCAGACAGACCCATGTTTCTGACAGTGCAAAGATCTCTAAAGAGGTGAGGAAGAGTGCGCATAATGGACCAAGTTAAAAATCCCATGTGAGAGGTGCAGCTTCTCATTATCATCAAAATGGACTTTGTTTTGTTTGCACTGTAAACACTGGCTAATTAATTGCATTACGAAGAATAATGGTTCTTGCTGTGACAGAATAACAACTATATCTCCCTGAATTAATTCAAGCCTCGAGGGCAGGCACCTCTCTATTGGAAAGCTTTTCATGTTTGCTTCAGATTACCTGGCAGACACAGGGTTTGTTAGTGTCAGCTCAGTCACGGCTGGTTTGACCCTGATTGGAACCATCAGGAGGTGTATTTCGTCTACTTTTACTGTAGCTGCCCTACTATCTTTGCTGGGTCATCGCTCCTCACCTTTACGGCAGGGGCACTAATAAAACGCTATCTCCCTCAGCTTCTCTGCCATAGAAATGAGTTTGAAAGCAATTTGGACATTGTCACCCACAGGAGAGAGTTGATATTGATTTGCCATGAACTACCACAGGGATCTAAAGGAAAGGGGGCAATTTATCTACAAATGAGAAAACTCTGTGAGAAATCACATTTTTCTAAATAGCTGACCTACTTACTGTCATGCAAGCCTTCTGTGTCTCACTCTCCAACACTCCCCCCTTGGTTCTCAGGGCTCTGTTTTAGGCTCCTGCCCAAATGTCTGCTTGCTCCAAATGTTTGCATATCTAAAAGTATGTTTTAGCCCTGCCAGATGCTCTGTTATTTATCTAAGACGGTCTGAAGTGGGCATCTGCCATTAGTTTTGTCTTTAATAATTGGAAGTGTGCGTGCCTGTGTGTGAGCTGTCAGGCTGCTCATTGACCTTTAATGCGCCATAAACACTCTCATGAAAGAGAGACAGAAAGTGAGCAAGCAAGACAGAAAGATAAAGCGCTCCACTGTCCTCACCCTAACCCAACCCCGTCTCCTCTGTTTTCATCCAGAATGACACGTGGGGACAGCAGTACTCCTACGCGCTCTTCAAAGCTATGAGCCACATGCTGTGTATTGGCTATGGCATGTACCCCCCGGTGGGCATGACAGACGTGTGGCTGACCATCCTCAGCATGATCGTGGGTGCTACCTGCTACGCCATGTTTGTCGGCCACGCCACCGCGCTAATCCAATCCCTGGACTCATCTCGACGGCAGTACCAGGAGAAGGTGAGAGAATATGACGTGTTGCTGACAGCTCTGTTAACTTGGTTTTTTGAAGAAGGGAAATGGTAAGGTGGGATGCCGGCTGTTCCTCAGCTGTGAGATTCATCATTTGCTGCAAAAATTAAATTTACTTTAGTCTTTCTTTGATGTTTGTGTTGCCTTAAAAATATCACACACTCCTGTATTACATCTCATTAATGAACCCCCTTAAAAACATGAGATACAGTCATTCACTAATTTTCAGAATCTGACAATAGTGCCCCCCCAGGCAAAGTAGAATAACCCTATTTACCCTCTCAAAGTTCCATATATACTTAAAAAATGATGGGGCTACATAAAGATATTTGTAACCAATAGATTTGTTTCATTTTCATTTTCCTTCCATAGATCTTTTTCTGATTCTTGTCACTGTGACGTCATAGTATTAACTCGAGGCAAAACATAACAGATATTTTATAATCCTAAATGGCAACTCAAGTTCAACTCAGGTGCCCTGAGCTAAATCACCAGAGGCAGATTCAGGATTGAAGAAGATCCGGGGCTTTTATAAATTTGACTGTAACTAGCTGCGTTTATTGGCTATAACAGTACTCTTTTTCAGTCATACAGACAGCTTCAGCCTCTCTGTTATTCACTTTATCTTCATGATTATTATCCAAGCTTGTTTGGATTCTTCCTATGTAACCACGTACGTAACATTATCTTGCTATCATTCACTTTCTTTGTACAATAACTTTACTGATAGTAAGCTAACATTTAGCAAAACCATTGAATACTTTTCAAATAAGATTCACAAACCTGAATCATCACGTTTCATCACAGCTGGTGTTGTCATTCTGTAAAGGAACGTCTTTTTGAAAAAACTTCCTGATATCAATTTTTTACATCAGTCTTCAAATGCAAGCAGCTCAGGCAGGCGCAGTATACAGGCTACTTTACGCAGCTGCTGCCTCTCTGTTGGACTCCAGTACTGCACGTTACTTCCGAGAGGTTAATTTCCCCCCTCAAAAGTAAAATTCAGATTTGAGGCTTCTCAGAAAACATCCGGGGCTTGAGCCCAAGTAGCCACTCCCCTAACCCCTGTATATCTCATGTTTTTGCGAAATCATAATCCTTGTTACCAACTCTAGCTACTGTTCTCCATGGTGGCTAATGCATTGAAAGCCCCAAGATTGTTCCAAAAAAGTTTTGCTATTCTGAAACTGGAATTAACATCTTTAGCTCCTTTGGGTCCTTCTTCTTTGTTTTGGCTGACTGGGATTTTTCTGAAACCATCCCCTCTGAGACAGGAAGCCCAGCCTCCCTTGTTCAGTGAAAGGAAAGCCCAGACAGCTGGCTGTGAAGGCCGAGCCTTGCTCTTCAGTGCCATGCCCTCAGTGGACCCAGCGTGGGCGATAATGAGCTGAGCTGCCAGGCTGTAGCCATGCCCAACATTTCTGGTGAGGAGGAGATGGGAGAAAATGACCTCCAGAGGTTTGAGGCTCCAGAGATCCCACCTAAATGAGAGGATAAGAGTGGAAGAGAGACAGAGAGCAGACATGTGTGTAAACATTGCAGCAGTGACGTGCTACATCTTCAAAGGGTGAAAAAGAGTACCGGATAAATGAACGCCTCACAAATCCAAGGGTGAGACAGAAAAAGGTAATTTTCCACCAGATTTTCACCTGCAGAAAAGGTGCAAAGTCCAAAAGTTAAATCACACAACATAACTAATACTGCTGTTCTGCAGCAAAGGGGTGAGAACTGTCTCTGAGCCCAGCACGCTCCACCGGTCTGCTGCTCTGCTTTTCAAATGCCTGGCTGCCAAATAGACTGAACAGCTGGCCTGCCTCAGCACCAGTCAGCATGTGCCACCAGAGCCATTTGACGATGTTTCTGGGATCACCCCCTTAGGCACCTTAAGAATCCCCAAGCCAGTTACAAAGGCTCCCTGGTGCTCCCACTGCTTCCCACGGTGCCTGTCTGCAGAAAGGTTATTACTGCAGACCGCAATTAATTTTAAAGACTGCAGATTCTCTCATTTATCTTTGCTCGTTCCTCGATGATAAGGCTCTCTGTGGGCACACTGTTTTTTGTGCTCATCTGGCTCATGGGATCCAGATAGAAGTCATTTCCACAACACTGTACAACGCTCTCTCCCCTTTTCTGCTTATCACAGTTCCTTCAAAGACATAAACCTTTTTGTCATTGGCTTTGCTTCAGTTGTGTGACAATGGGATCTGCCTTCAGGAGATTTTGCTGCTTTTTATGTGTTAGACTAATACTATAATCCACACATTCAAGAAGTGGACTATCTGTTGGTCATCCCTGGGGTTTTGAGGAAACAGGTGACATTTTTTTTTCAATAGCCACCAGTCCACAATGACAGGGACAGTTTTGAAGATCTGCTGGGACTCAGTCTGGAGGGAAATCAGCTAGCTTAGGGACTGCAGACCCAGCAACCCAGATCCAAACTTCCATCTTTGGCCATGTTATTCTTTACACCTGACTGACTGACTCTATAGTTATCATTTGTTTAAGTGAAGTACGTAGCTTTGTGTCTTTTAAAGGGCCAAATATTTTAATCTTTTTAACACATTCCTGATTCTAGCCTTTTATTCTCTCTCTGGCTGTGTAAAAGTTTTACCTCTGATTTTGTCATTGCACAAATGACCCTAATGTGAGGAGTTCATTAAGTGTTTACCCTACCATTCATTTGGGGGGGTGACCCACTATTCCAACACAACTTACCACCTCTCTAAAAGAGAGGTACAAAATATTTTTTATAGATATTTAGTTCTTTGTGTGCACTTTTTTTGCTTCTGCAGAACACTCATGCCTTTTGCATTTTTTTCCAGTTCAAAGAATGGAGAAATATTTTTCCACAATGTTAGAGCAGTTCCTAATTTTCTGATTGGGCTGGCAGCATACATCCATCAACAAGCTGCAGTTTGACAAAAACCTCCCATTTCCAAAAGCGCTACTGTGCAGGAAAAAAAAGAAATGTTCCACTACTGAAAGGATGAATTTTGTATTGCCCTTATTACAATTTTTTGTACTTTGATTTGGTTAAATGTTTATAAAAACACTCACTTATGTGAAAGTTGACCAGCAGCACTGTTGTATGAAAAAAAATGAAAACCATAAAAAATGGGGGCAGGAGATTTGTGCCCAACACCGACAGACAGCAACATCCAACCAGCCACCACCCTAATAGATGAACTTGGTGAAAACACTATGCATTTAATAAGCTGGTAGTAGTGTTAGACACAACTGACACTACTAAATAAATGGGTTCAGTGAGGTGAGATTTTATGTGACACTCACATACAGCCAAAAATAGAGGAAGGAACAGAAGCAAACTTGGTCATAACATAGGACAGACTGCAGATCTTCACTCTCAGGTTCTTTTTTGAAAGCTTGTGTGGGGCCATTTCCACTTTCAACCACAATGTGATGAAATGGTCTTATGTGGGACAAACACAGGCACTCAGTTGTACCAAAGGGTGAGCTTTTAGAGGGTAAAAACATGGGGCTACTCATGGAAAATTATCTTTGAACACCATATTGGTTAATAGCCTAGGATTAAGTTATGCAAGTTATGGTGCAGGTCTTTGTACAGTGTATTAAGAAATGAGACAAGTAATGACACATTTATCTGGAAATACCCCCTAAAAAAAATTACAATACATATCACAGTAGGAAGAAATATTGCAATATTGTTATTTTCCCCAATAACTTTCAGCTCCAGTTGGAAAGACAGTGCAACAATTTCTATATCTAGACCAAATATACTTAGAATTCTATTTCAGACAAAAGATTAATCACATATTTACAGTATCTTTCAAATCAAGTTTCATCTGAATGTTTGACAGATGACTAATATGCGGCTCATTTTTCAGAAAAAATGAACCACATCAGACTCATTTTCAACATATAACCTGTGGATGCCAAGTTGACAGGATAACTTACAGACACAGTTAGATAGTAACTATGCTGCCTGAAGAGATTTATTAACCAATTCCTGTGCACCCACAGTCTTCTTCCCCTTCCTGTTAAAAATGTTTTAAACTGCTCTATTGACTGCTTTACAGATTCGTACTGCTGTCATGACATGTACAGCTCGTTAGGCACCACATTTATGATTTTGTTAAAAGAAAATGTTAGGTGTTGAAAGAAAATGTTTTTCGTCCAAAATGAACAAAATAAATGACTCTAAAATAAACAAATTAACATGGCCTAAACAAACACATAATCTCTAATAGCAGCCATGTAAAAAAGTAACTAGAAAGCACTTGGAGGGCACAAACCTCCACAAAGAAAGCTCACATATTGATTCCTTGACCATGAAAACCCACATCTGGCACTTGGATTCATGTTGATATTATTATTAGTTACACAGCTATTGAGCCATAATGATCATTTGCTAATGGTGGTTATCTGGATCTCCACCAAAATCTAATAACTTTTTAGGTTGGGCCATTACCAACATCTCCTGAAAATTTCAGCAAAATCCGTCCAGTCATTTTTGCATAATCTTGCTAACAATCAAACAAACAAACATATGCTGGCAAAAACATAAGGTCCTTGGCAGAGGTAATAACTTAAATGTGTAAAACAGGCACACATCCAGCCGGACAGCGGATGTGGCCCAGTAGTGAAGGTTTACAGCTAGATCCCAGATCTCAAATATAAAGCTGTCTGTGCTCTTGTAGCACTGACTGTAAGCTTAGGATGATGTACAACTGGTCAGAAGCTGTGACATTTGTGCAGTGGTAATATCAAAATAAAAGGGTATCGTAAAGATGATGATGTGATCATTGTTTTGTCTTTTTGATGTGACTGGATCGTTTTTCAGTCGATCAGTCTATTAATTAGAATGGACAGATAGGTGGATCGTCATACTGTAATTGTTAATAATTTTAAAAACATGAACTACAAGAGGAAAAGGATGGCAAATGGCAGTAATTGGGTAAAAACTCAAACTCACTGAGTAAGAACTATGTGTGCATCAAGGTAATTTACATAAAATAAACATTAACTCCCCAGCTTTGAAATATTGAATAGACTCACATTTCAAAGATAAAAGAGAGGTTTCTCTTTATTTATGTATATATTTGCATATTTTATGGAGAATCCTTAAAATTAAATTTGTTAGTATTAATCTGTGCTGTCATGTCACTGAGTGTTATTGAACTCACAGGCTCAGCCTCAGAGTGGGTACTCAAAGTACAAGGACACTGCGAAGCTTTAATTCTCATCAGGAACTGTGTGTATTTGGAATAAATTACATCCAACAGGATGACATAAATGGGTTGTTCTTGTTTTTAGTATGTCAGGAAAATTAAGAGGAACAAGTAAGTTCGTCTTAAAACAGAACAAAACTAGCAGCAGCTTTGTCATCTGGGTCTCACTGTCTTTGTGTCAAAACAACATCACAGCTCTCAGAGACGCTCCTTTAATACTTGATTTGGCGGGCTGAGTCAACACATGCATAGCTGATGTTGATGATTACAAACTATGAAATATGAAGAATTAGACAGTTTAACTCAGTTGAAAATGCTGGAAAAGCCATCGGTTGCTTTTTCCCTGGCAAGCTAAAATGGATGGCTGTAGTTTGCAGCGTTGAGTATTTTTTTGTTAGGCAGCCAAATATATCCATGTTGATTATCTAAAGATGCTTTCATCGAGCTACAGAACTGCATCATTTGCATACACTTCAAGCATATGAAGTAGAAAGAGATTGACTTTTTGAGGAGCAACAGAACACCTAAATCTTTTTTCCCTATATAAAACCTTTGCCACAGTGAGTTCAGGGTTGGGTGCTGGTTTGGCAGAGTGGTAAGCAACCAGGCATGACCCATATACATACTTCAGCCGGCCCTGGTTCACATCCAGCCTGCGGCCAGTTTGCAGAGTGTCTTCCCCTACTCTCTCTCAACCCCTTTTACAAGCCTATCCACTGTCACTCTCACCTATCAACAAAGGCACAAAATGCATATTGAAACCCAGCTATTATAAAAGAGCTATTGGATGATGTCTGGACCCTTATGACGTGTGGCAAACCATCACCACCACTCAAGAGAGAAGTCCACTTTTTCCACGGTTATCTTTAGCAGGAGCAGCCTACAGTCAAAATTCTTGAGTGACAGCAAACTCAACCAATCAGAGACGCTGCTGTGACACTACAGGCTTGTGGGTGGTGAACTCAGGCTATATTCACGTTGCAGGTCTTAATGCTCAATTCTGATTTTTTGTTAAAATCCATTTTTTTGTGTGTGGTTCACATTATAGTCAAAATGTGCTTGTCATCAGACTTCAGTATGAACCATCTAAGGCCCTGAAGTGATCCGCAAGCGCAGAACAAGATGTCGCGTCACACACTGTGTTTACTAAAGTAATTATGGATGCTACACATCACTGTGTGTGTGAGTATCAGCTTTAAAGTTGTGCAGTTAGAGCTGACAAAATTATGTCAAAGATTATGGAGAAGAAGATTGAGAAAAAGAGAGCACACATTTTAACTAGGGCCTTTTGTGGAGCAGTGGCTGCTTCCTCTGCACAGAGGTATGTGTGGATGAGGAGTCTGAGCCAGGAGTGGTGGGACTGTCACTGACACAAAGTTCATCCATAATTGTTTTGTCTATTGTTTACAGTAAATCTGGCCATGTCCTGCCTCCTCATGTATAGATTTGTGACGTCTGTCTCACTTCAGTAACGTGAAAGTTGGATGAAATGCAACATGGCCATTTAGATTGGAGTTGCTTTGACAAACTTCATATATGTATCTGGACCACATATGAAAGTTCCTGGCTCTGATTTGAAAAAAAAAAAGCAGATTTGTGCTGTTCAGACTGTCATAGAAAATCAAATATGGATCACACATGGACAAAAAAAGTTGGATTTGGGCCACTTTTGCCTGCAGCGTGAATGCAGCCTTATTTGATTGAATCAGAAATAAACAATTTTTTTTTTCTTAAAACAATGTTGATAACATAGTTTTGCCATTTTGGGATGATATACTATTATTTTGTATAGAAATGCTTGTAAAATTCAGCTTAAACAGTCATTAGCAAGGCACTATGGACTCCACCAATCTAAGACATCAATTGTGACATCCAAGAGAGTAGTTTTGTTTGCTCTAGATTGTATTTCCCAAAGCAAGTTGATTAAATACAAACTTTTGTTTTTAACAGGAGTTATATCCCATCCTTTTTCACCCAGTTTCTTTTTCAGTCCAGTTATAACATTATAATATAGACAATAATAAAAAAAACAAACAAACCAAAAAAAAAAAAAAAAACTCAGTGGTGACAGAGAATGTGAGATCCTTTGGCTGATGCAGAAAGCCTGCAGGATTGAACCCTGTCAATGGTGTTTTTAAGGTAGCTTTTGACATTTCAGGGAAGACACACCTCAGCTAAAATCTTCAGTGTTTAATCATACTTCAAGTAGAATTATTCTTATGCATCTATGAATACTTTGAACTTAGTTGTAATGAAAGCCAAATATGAACATAATTTAAAGCATAGAGTTGTATGGCTGTAGCTTAGTGATGGCTGATGCTGGCAGTCGTTTACTATGTAAAATGATTATAAAAGTGGATCAGTTCATGCAGCGCTGCCAACTTTTAATTGCCACATGCTGGTTTGATGTAACATAGACTCTGCACTAATCCACAGTAAATACGCTGTGAAAGTAGAGCATGGCCCTCTCAAACATGTGGCTTCATGGCAAAGATGAGGGGCCATCTGTCCTGTTGGCATGCAGAGGTAATGTCCAGGTAACTGTGATATATTGATGAAAAGACCAGCCAAATGCCTCTGTAGGGATATGATGAGGAACGTGAGTCTATGAAGGAATCTAAGGAGTGTGGACACAATAAATTGGAAACGAGCGGGGATAAGGCTTTGGCTTCAAAGATGGTGGAAATTATCATCAGAAAGCCCCAGTATAATCTTTTCTGAATAGAATTCTATTATAATGTGGCACCATGTGATAAATGCCGGAGCTGTCAGAAGCTAGCAAGCAGACTCAAATGAGCTCTTAAATAGTAATCAGGCAGCCTGTTAGCTGTTACAAAAAGTGGAGAGCCCAACAATCACACTAAATGCTAGGGGTTGGAGTGTAGCCCCCACTGAGATGTAATAGAGCTTTATTAGATTCATTTTCTCTCTGCTAAAAATACATGCCTGATGCCAGTCTTTTGCTGAGTGTAAACACAGCCCGTGGTGGCAGAGTATGAAAAAAAATGGTAGTATTTTCTGCCTGTTAGCGGCTCATTTTGTTGCACATTTAAATACCTGCATGGATTAGGACAGGTGGGCAGTTGCGATCTATATAAAAAGCGATTGAATAAAACTAGATATCACGTCCTAAGAACTGATTTTGTTAAACTATGACTTTCATGTGCAGATGGTGCAGAAGGCTATGTACTCAAACTTGTGTCTTTTTTTTTTTTTTCAGTAATTGTGGATGTTTCATGAGCAAACTGGTTCCCCTTGCTGGCTTAGTTAAGTATTTATTTTACTAAAAGGCTGTGATATGAAATCCTTTTTTTTTTTTAAATTAGTATGTGGTTTGATAGAACTGGAATTATTTTTATTGTTCCGTTTTTCGATTCATACCAGGTTGAGCATTGTTGAATCGAACAAAATCTTAATTGTAAGGTCACATAGATTTAAATGTCCCAGTCCTTAAACAAACAGTTGAAATTATAAGATTGACTATGACAATTGTGAGACAGAAAGTTCTAATTATGGGATAAAAAGTAAAAATCATGAGATCTCAAACTTTTTACCTCTAGGTTTGGTCTTTAATTTCTAAAATATCACTTTATCAACCCAAATTATTTGATTTTAATTTCAAATTTCTATTTCATATTTAACAGTTTAAAAACCTTTTTTTTCAGTTCTCATGATTATGACTTTGCATCTCACAAGTACACCATTTCACAATTGTGGCTTTTGACCCCATAGTTATACATTTTTTTCTCCTGATTTCAACTTCCATATCTCAGCATTATGATATATTGTTTTGGTTGTTTGTATTAATTGTTTGATTTATTGTTTAAACTGTTTTTGTTGTAAAAATGGGCTTTTATTAGTAACAGAAGGATACAAACGATGGTTTATGAACCCTGACGACTTGAGAATATTGACATCTTGCTTAAGCTTAACATCTGTGCCATAAAATAGAGAAAATTATAATTTTTAGGCTATTTATGTCTTTAATCAAAGGCTAGTTTGTTGAAAGTCTATACTGGGAGGTTGATATCTAACTATTCAATTAAGTGATCAAATGAACTTGCAGTTACATAATAGAGAGATTTTAATGCACTGTAGCATCTCCATATCTATCTTTATATCTATTAATGTGATATAAGACTCAATAAATTAGGTTTATCTTTGATTAACCATGTCTAGTCTCTCTTTGTACTTTTTTTTTTTTTTAGAATTCCTAATTTTTTTTCTGCCCCTAGTGTAGTTTTGATTATGTGCTACAATGCTGAATAAAGCTGCAGCATAAGAGTCAAGTCTCTACCTCTTTCATATTTTCTTGCAGAATAGACTTGATATTATTAACAGCATTTTTTCTTTCCACCTGGGGTCTCCTATCTTCAGCACAGTATTACTCACTGAGCAGTTCTTCTAAACTCTGAAGCATTGTAAGCTGAGATGGGTTTGACGGCTGCTGATTTTCCCAAAGGATTCCTTACCTCCTGTTTCAGGATCTTGAAAATCCTGTGCACCAAACAATTTCAACACTCTACATTGGAGGAAAGGACAGTTGAGCTTAGTGGGTATGCCTACTGCACCAGCTGTCTGTACTTCTATATACAAGACAACAAAGTCAGTTGCATCTGGACATCTCCCTGATTCCGCCATTTATTTATTTTTGGGATTTGTTTGATGGGACAAGGGATACAGCTGTAAAGTGGGGAGAGAGAGAGAGAGTGGAAAAATACATGCTTAGGATTAGACCAATAACCATGTACTTTGTTAACAGAGGACTTTGTACATGGGTCACATGGACACCACCACTAAGCTTCCAGCACATGGGAGGGCTGCTGAAATTTGGTGCCAACAGAACCTATATGTCCAATTACCCCTGAACTAAATGACAACAAAGATTTTGGTGCTTCACTTAGGTAATTAAAGCTTATTGTCAATGGCAAAGATGCTAAGCCATCCCTGCCTTCTCTTTTCAATGAGTTCTCCAGTATGTCCTTCTAGCCAGTGAAGCTGACATAGCCGAAAACATGACCATCATCACATGGGCTGTGTCAAGGATAAACATGGATCAATTCATCTTTGTTACTGGAATAAAATAAAAAAATACTCAACCTTAACTGACATCCCAACTTGTAATCCATTTAGTCTTACTTCCTCACTTCACAAGAGGATCTTCTATGAGCCTTCCTCTCTTCATTTTAACCAGCATGTTGTTGATATAATTCGGCATAGAATTGCTGAGTGATGTTTTGTTTGTTGTTGGTGACTTGTGATGAAATCAGAAAGCTCTGGAGGGACTCTTACATGAGCAGCGTGTTGTGGCATGCCAGTCCCTAAAGACTTAAGAAGGAAATGGCAGTGGGGTGCCGCAGCCCCTCCTCCGTAAATCTCTAATCAACACTTGGCAATTAAACACGGTTCTTTGGGGAATAGTTAATAGGAGGCCCAAAGCTGATTATTTGAGGGTGAAGAGACTCAAGAGATCTTTTGTTCTCTCAAGTCCTCAAATCAGGAACACTTAAAATACAGTAAAAAAATAATCAGATTCAGACAGTTTTTATTCACAGGTAGTAAATTTCTTCCCAGTAAATGAAAGAAAAGGATTAATGCCATCAGAGAGCAAGTAAAACAAACAGTCTCTGTGTCTGTCATATGTAAGCCAAGAATGGTTTCTGTGTTTATGGATTTTGAGTAAAAGGCGTAGGTTTCATCCAACAATAGAAATAACTTTGTTTTGCCTCATAGATGTTAAGTCATACAATGAACCCAAGGACACAGCTGTCAACAAGTTGAGGAGCTTAAGTCTGATTGTGCCTTACAGTAAGAGTTGTTCTCATTAGCTGGGACCTGACGGATGGCATTAATCTAAACCCTGTTACATTCCCTTTTCCACTCTGTCTGCCACACAACTTTCACTGTTGACTCAACCACTGTTGACATGCGCCAGAGGTGCTACATGAAGTAGCTGCTCTGTCAGTGTAGCCTGAAACCAGAACCAAATGGAAGGTGCAACTATTGTCAATATACTGGAGGTTTACTGTCACTTCCAATTTTTGTTCTCTGCAACATTTGATAAGTAATACAGATATTGATTAGGAAAGAAGCTGTAATGCTAGAAGCTCTATGAGGCTATACTCTCCATTACTGTTTCTTTTATATCGCTCCACATCCCAATATTTTAGCCTCACTCTTTGTGGCAGATAACTCACCAATATTTGGGGTCTGGTTGGGATTTATGCCCTGGAAGATGGTGTCTTTCCTTACCATTGTTGCCCATTAGTTAGACAATTTTTGTACCTTTTAGCAGTGGCCTTGACAAGACACTTCTGTCAGAAAGAGAGAGAAAAATGTAACTCCCTGAGCGCAATGCAAAAAACACTGACACACTGGTGTAGAAAATATATATAAATTAAGTTCCTTTATTTAACAGTTTAATTAAGAGATCACTGACAAACTTACATGAATGTCCAAGTAAGTGCCACACAAAAATCTTACTTTATTTGTTTAATAATATTCACTGCAGTGCCTCATACTGTCTTTAGCTTTTATTCTTGTGTATTGGTGTTTCTGCATCTTTATGCAATATTTTTCAATATCACTTGTTGGCAGCATGATTTACATTTCAGTCCTGACACATTCTGTGCTTGTTTGTGTACATGAAACCACAGTGACAGAAACAGAGTGTTTAATGTGTGATTGCAGGGCTCATGAATAATGAGTGACAGTTTCAAATTCTGCAATAATTGCAAAAAAAGCTTTGAGACAGGACTTCAGGACAACAGGAGATGGAAAATGTGACTGCCTAGTCACTTGAGGCAGACAAGCATTTATTGTTATTCAACACTCAGCATATTAACTCTGAGCCTATTGACAATGGAGTGAAAAATATAAAAATATAAAAATGTAAATTATTTATGTGTTAAATTACTGAAAACAGAATAATAAATTGAAAATATATTTCTTCAAGTTTGAATGTCTTGTTTTGACAATTGTTGGAAGCCATAATTATAAATGAAACAGAAACTCAGTTGATTTCCCAGCCCTACTTTGCAGCCCTTATTGACTTCCCTCTTTATGGTGGACTTTGACCCAGGGCTCCAAACCAATGTCTATGCAACACTGTTTTCCTCCTCCTTCTTTTGGAGTAGTGGACGACTGCCCCAAAGCAACTGACACTAGACACAAAATGCTTATTGAGCTCATAAAATTTGAGAAATGTGATTCGCACTTCAACAGAGTGTGAAAGTCTGAATCTACTTATTGCCCAACTGAACAGTGTTGGGTGCAATATTTCATTTATGTGACAAAATCATACTGACTGACTCATTGAGCACTCTTTATGGTTTGAGAGATTTAAATTTTACCTGAGCCTCTTACCTTAAAAAATGTTATATTATACTATGTCTCTCTTAGGAATATATATCTGAAACATTTACAATACCGAGACTACCTTAAATATGTAAGTTGACACACTCGTAAAACACGCTTTTCTTTAAGTACAAAAGTAGTATGCCCATGGATGGTGTTTATTAGTACATCAGTCTTATATCCTTTATGAATTTAATGTACTGTACCTTTAAAAAACTGTAAGTAAAAGTATTTGTATCAAAAATCTTTTTTTCCCCTTTCATAAAACCCCTTTAGCCGGGTAGGACCAGGTCATCGCCCTAACAAACAAACCTGGGGTAAACACTTTAAAGCATGATTATCACTGCTGTGCTCTCGGTTGAATGTATCATCAGCAGGTTTCGTTATTTTCTTGGCCTAAATATATATATAAAAAATGTGTTGATATGTTGACTGACCTAAAGACAACAGTGCATTTTGTTAGGTGGCATTGCTAAGCTTTTGTTGTCTGCAGGGGGCTTAACTATGTTGCCCTCTTACTTTGGTGATTGGTCCCTAATAAGGCATAAACAAAAAACTTTGAATGTTTGTTTTTGCAAGTATAATCTATGCATGGTATTTGGAAAAAAAAAAACAACAACAATATTGGACTTGATTACACCATTAGATAAAAAGATTGAGCCACCATAGATTTTTGGCTATATGTCTTGATACCTTGAATTTTTGTCAGAAATGCCTCAGACATCCATTGAAACATAGTTGAGACATTTAACTGTGGATCAAAGTGATGGACAGACATTATTCGCCCTGGAGAAGTGCTGTAAGAATGGCTTAAAACCTTGATGCAGTTTCACACAACTAGAGCATGTAATTGGTGCTTCCACAATTAGTGAGACTTATCCATGGTTAGTGGAATAATTAGTTGAAAGATATGGGGAAGCAGTAATTTTATGAGAGCACCTGTCTCACTGTGGCATAATTTCTAATACAGTATATTAAAGAGCTGCTCATGCATGCTACTTTCAGTCCTGAATTCAGAGGTGTTATGACCATTTCACAGCAGAGTGAAGCTGTCTTTCAGCACCTACGTCACAAACAAAGTAGGAAGATGCAGAGCTTAAGACATCAGCTGGCTTTTTTATGATCTATACTCATGGACCAAGGACAGATAACATCGAAGAAAAATAAATGTTTAGAAAGTATAATTAAGTAGCTGACATCTCTTTCAGGAGATGAATAATTCATTCATCTTGTTTGGTAAAAAAAATTTGCATCTGCTTGGAAAGCAGCATGAGAGAGAAGGGATTTGGGGAAAAAATGAAAAACTGAATAAAAGATAGAGGAAGAAAAGGAAAAGTATGAGTGGGAAATAGACCAAAGAATGGCCTTGCAGAGAGATCTAAAATGAGAAAGAGAGGAAAAGGATTTGTGAAATGAAATATCATGCAGATGAATTTTTCTATAGTTCATATTGCCACTGTGTAACACTGACAAGGCAATCTGATGTATTCTACATTACCGATTCCTCTATAATGTGATGGAGTTTTATTACAGTTTCAGTAAGTACTCACTGAATTTAATAAGATGTCCTATAATCAGTAGATATACAGTAGAATTGTCAGAATACAGGTACTATATATGAAACTAGTGAAAATCAGAGAATAATAAGTCTTGCTTTAAAACCATATTTAAAAAATACAAAAGTCCCTAGAAATTGTTCTCAGCTCCCCTCTGCACGTAGCCTAAATTGCACACTGGCTGTTTGGCTAAATCGTTGTGCTTTATAAAGTTTCAATAACCTTAATTCTAGTGATCATTAAAACATTTTAGACTTTGTTGCCACCCCACTGAAACAATTGGACAACCTAGATCCACTATGTTGGTGTAAGATGATAAATGTTTCTTTTTATTTTTTTTTTACTTAACTTGTTGTGACCTTCAGCTATAATTACAAATATTGATATGAGATGTTTGATACAACTTGTCAATGAATGAAACAGAGAGCCTGAGACCATCTAAAGATGAAAAAAACAGCATACTCATTGACACAGAAGAATATTGCTTTATGTTACCCTGTAAGTATAAAATGTACTGTACAGTTTTTTAATTTTATTTCTTGCAGTTCTGTTCATTTGGTTCTGCAAATGCAGGCCCCTATGCTAAATCATGAAAACAAGATAATCCAGATTTGACAAAAACTGTGACATATCTAGAAACAACTGCATTGCACAATTTATAGGAGAAAAAAACAAAATAAAATATAATAATAAAAAATAATAAATTAAATAAATAAATACATTAATGACACTCACACTTTCTTGGGATGTTTTTCCCATTTTTGTTTGGAGACATCTAAGTCCACAACTGCGATATTCTTCTTCATCAAATAAATTTTAGGTTACTTTTATCGAATTCATGTCACAAAATCCCATGAAGGGGATGGTGGTGGGTCTTAAAGTTAGGCAGGTTGAGAACTACTGCTGTCAACAATCAGAGATGGAGGTGGTAGGGCTGGAAAATTTTGGTGCGGTGAAGGCAGGGCAGAGTGTCATCTGCACAACAATGAAAGTTAATTATTTCAGTATTTCTTTTATAATGATGGAATGAACATTTAAAATCTCTTGAAGTTCTTACCAACCACTTTATTTTATTGATGTATTTATTCATTTTTACTTAAAACCCGCCTCCCTGGCTTTTCACAATGAGGCCTACGTCAGTACAATCACCTCTTTCATGCTGACAATGATTTGATTCAACTGTGTATTATAGGAGACCAGGGTTCCTCCTGGTGCCAGCGTGATGCAGCTGTGCAGCAATAAGATAATTTCCCATCACAGGAGGTGTTATCAGCCCATCACAGCATCAGGAGAGCACCACTCCCTCCCTCGGTAGCTGAAACCCAGCAGTGATTATTTAGCATGAAGTGTGTTTGAGTGAGACACTACTGCTGAGCCTTTGTGAAGTGCAGTTGTACTTATCACAATATAAAAGCAATTCATCGTGATTTGTCTTTGTTCACTTGACTAATACCCTTTCATGCTGGATAAATCAAATTGCAACATGCTGCAGAGCTGAGGGTTAATGGTTCTGTTATGTGGTGCCACTTGTTTTTCTTTTAAATGGATGCAAAAAAAAAAAAAAAAAAAAGAGAGATGAGAGACGTACTAAAGAAGATGATAATCCACGTCTTTGAAACATAGCACGGTGTCATGGCATGTCTAATGCGAGAGACGTAAAGACATTGGACGAGATGCAGAATGTGGGTTAACCTGTCGTCTTCACCAGGACATCATACACTGACAAGCAATCATTGTTGCAATACTCTGTCTGCAGCCGATGAGACTGCAGCTGCAAGACGTCTGTGATTGTTTTTCAGAGCTTTCGTTCTGTCTTTCTTTCTCTCTGAATAGAGGAGCAAAAGTTCCTCTCACTGCAAGGATTCTATTTCATCATCAGATCAGTAAATGCTCAATTTTATGCCAAAGGGATTGTAGGGATAAAGACTCAAACCCTTACCCCATGACAGAGCTCATCCATCTCCCGACAGTCGCACAGAGACTGGATATCTAAAAGCTTCTTTCTGCGTCTTATTCCTGCTTGTGCAAGCATTTAATTTTCCAGGTCATTTTACTCAGCGCAGACACACATAAGTAGTCAAATATTTCACTTGACACTCTCGAGAGGTGAACTCAAATCTTTAGTATATAAGATGACTAATTTACTTTTGTCTGCCTTTACAGCAGCATTGTTGTTATAAACTTTGGCAATAGGCAGACATTAAACCCTTAGACTTTCAGATATACTGAGCATACCTGTACATGGTAGTATTGATTATTAATGATTGTTTTTATGCACTAGTGGATAGGGCTGTCACTTTTCAACTAAAATCAAGTTTAAACATACACATTAATATTCCAAGATATTCAACACAGATATGAGGTACGTCCAGTAGATCATTTTACTATTTACCTTGCCCAAAACCACACCAACAGGCCACAAGCCTTGCATATGAATATTGCAGTCTTATCGTTGATGGCCTTTTTCCATGCCTTTAGCAAGAGGCCTGCCAAAAAAAAAAAAAAAAACAGTCACATAGGGCTGAACACTTGACAAAGTGCTGCTGGACAGCAGTGCCTGCTCCTCCACTGCTACACTTGGATGAAAAGCTGAAAAATGAGCCCCAAGATTTGTCGTGGATGAGGAGTAAGCCAGCTGGTTTTTACATAACTGATGCACAGCTTGGTCTTTGTTTTTTTTATTTTGCCATCAATTGTGTGGAACCAAAAATACTTCCACACAGCACTCCTCAGATGTTTCAGTGTATTTATTCTCTGCTCAGAGTGGCTTTGTTTGTCCTCCATTTTCTTAAAATGTATGTAATTTGTTGTTGAGGTCAAGGGAGCAACATTAGTGTGTGAACGCTCTCTGTTGGATCTAAGGGTTCACTGCTCCTGGCACCCTAATGTGTTGCTATAAAATAAGCCCCAGAGTTTTGGCTGAGGTGCACCTACCCCTACATTTCAAAATATCCTCTAGGATGTCATGGACAGGGCTGGGAGGGTGCAAGTATACAACATGCCCTCTCACTCCACCATGCCATTTCCATTAGTGAGAGCGCCTTCCAGTCTTTGCTGCCTTTGTGCATTTAATTATTTGCCAAAATATCAAAATCAAACACTGTTACTGATACTGACCTAATTGTGTCCAAATTGATGGTTGACACCAGTTTATATGTCATCACCTTGTTTTAAGAAATCAGTGGTCATGCTGGTTCCACATGGCCTTAGAGTTTTCTCCAATCTTAAGAGGAACACAGGGATCTTGCACATTTAACACCTGACGGACAACTCAACAAAGTGGTATTTCATTTGGAAAGCTCTGCCACTCAGCATGAGCCTGTCCTGCCATTACTGTACAAAGAGGCAGAGGACGCAAGCTTACTCAAGTGCATTCAGCCCTAAACCCCTCATTTTCCTGACAGTCTGGCTAGCCTTCACTGACAAAAAGAAAAGATGTCAATAGTTGTTGTGTGCATGCAAGGATCGGTTAGATTGATTTTTCTTGGCTGTATATAAATGCACAGCCAAGAAACATCACCCTAACTGACCCTGTATGAATTCAGATGGGTTGCTCTATAAGAAGGAACACAAAGACCTTTAAGGATTGAATGAAGACTCATAACCTGGGCATTTTTAGGATATTTCTGTTGCTCATGTCCCTTCAAAAAAATGATAGTAAATAGACCTGGAGAAGACATGAATTAGTATGTCACTTACGGTACTTCCTCAAATTTAGACCAGTACTCAGATAGTGGCTGGCCTAAGCCAATAAAGGCTAGTAAACAATTAATTGCCAGGGTATTATCAAAGGTGTATATATATTCATTTTCTATGTGATTTCATTTTTAAAGTTCAGCTTTTGAGGCTTTTTCAACGCCTATTTTCAGTGGCATAGTTTTTCTTTTTTTTTGTGATAGTCAAACTTGAGCTTAATCTGATGGTAAAAATGCACCTGTAAAAGCCCCATGTTATATAGAGACGGTTTATCCATTTTAAGGGAAAAAAGCCTGGGTTTACTCGCAATTTAGGAAACATACCCACAGCTCTAGAGTGTCACTGCAACATCTATGGTAAATGCAGCCGAAGGCTACAATGGAAATACTTACAACTACCACTGATGGTCATTGTTGTTTTTAATTGAGTTCAGTACATTTCTGTACCTTTTCAAATGTAAAGAAAAGATTTTGAAAGAAGTGCGCTGATCAAATTTTTGTTAGATCTTGTTGGAGGTGCCATTATTTGCAATGTTTAGGAAACCTGAATTGACTGTGGGGTGTGTTGGTCCTTAAAATCCCTGAAAAAATAATACAGACAAATACCACTGACTTTCACCTTGTTTTTTTTTCAAGTCTTTATGCACCAAGTCAAATATATTTAATCATTTGAGTCAGGTAGATGAGTTGCTCGACTCCCAAAAGGTTTACATAAGTATTTTCTCAAATATGAATGAATGACTTAAATCCTGAACAGGAGCAAACCAGTAATAAGTTGACATTGACTGTAGAGTTCTTTTGGCTATAGAAAAGAAATATGGCAGTTCTATGCTCAAGCACCCATACTATGTCTTAAGTTTATGTTCGAGGTTCTTAACATGGATGAGGATGTAGCTGTGAGAAAACGTGCAGAGATTTTTGAATTCTTATGTATTTTTAAAAGCAAATTCTCCAGTACACATAACTTAATAATTTGGCAAAGCAGCTCCCTCATTCTAGAGTAATATTTGAACAGGAGTGTCAGCTAGCGTAATGTAGTTGTGTACTTGGCAAGCACTGTTTTTATGCAGATAAAAATGCATGGGGAGTCATGATTACAAGCTGTGTGTAGCTTCCTTGCCACAGTCTCAGGAGCTGTTTCATTAGTGTGCAAAGACTGTTTTCTTTGTTTGTGAGGGGCTTGAAAGGCTCTAATCAAATGCAGAAAACGCATCAAATTTTGGCAAAGAAAAACGCACAGGATTTACCAAAGAGCAGTATGATGGGGGCTGCATAAAGCAGGATTAAAGCATTGCAGGGTATCCAGGGGTCAATGTGAGGGTAAATGATGTTACTTGCAGAGCTTTGTTGGCATCCGATCAGATCGTTGCTAAACTGTTACAGTATACTCACTCTTTCTGAATTGTTTGCTGTACCAGATTGTTGTAGTCTGTGTTTCTCAATATCGCTAAGCACATCCTGGTTTTCAGGAAGCCTGACTGCTTTCCTGTTTTCACCAACACAAACAGCTCTGATTTGCATGAGACAGCTGTCCTTATTTACTGTTCTGTATTTCAGTAAGATTGGCCTTTTGAAGATCTCCTCTAAGATTAGTGTACATGAGAGTATTAGAGCCAGATAACAAAGAGGGGGACATCTGAGGTCAGCCATGCTATTGAGTAGACAGGCTGTTGGCTGTGTAAAATGGTGATCAAAGGGCACCTCCACTGTAGCCCGATGAATGCTTAATTGTTTTTTCTTTTTTCACTGAGGGTCAAGTATTCTACCCGTTATTATTCCCCAGGCGCTCTTTGTGTGCTTTGATCTGCATCGCTGCGTCTCGTACTGCAGAATCATTAAAAGGCTGTCTGGCACACTTTTACAAACAGAGTAGAAGCTGGAGGATACAGACACACACTCCTTTAAATAAATTGTATTCTTGTGTATACCTTGTTCAAAAATGTACAGTATGTAGATTTGTTTAACTCTGCAAATGTCTAAATTTATGAGAAAAAAAAATCTAAATTTTGTCTGCCAGAATATGTTTGCAAAGTATACAATATATACCCATATGTACAAGATATTGTGTGCCAAAACAAATGAGGAAAGGAGCTAAATAACTTAGTCATTCTTTGCTCTTGCTTCTATTGAAGCATTGTCGTCATGTTTTGATAAAACTGATGCCATAGGATAACCTTGCACTGCAGCTGGATCTGCCTGATTTCAGTGTCTGTAATCAGACAGATCCATCTTGCCAAGCTCCGGTCTACAATGATCGTGAGTGACCCAAAGTGGCACAGCCCCTTTAGAGGTGAGAGCTACAAGCAAGTCGACAGCAGGAAGTGACTGCTGGCAGAGATTGGAATAGATTGTAATAGCTTTAGTTTTGTCAGATCTGGACAGCATTTCTTATTAAATGAAGAACAATGACACTGAAAGAACTTGATAGGACATTTTTGCTTCACTTCCAAAATAATCGTGATTATGATTTTTGTCTTAATCGTGCAGCCCGGATATATTATTTTACATAACATAGCAAAGTCTCAAGCATTCGGACTTCTCCAGCTCCTCCTGTGCACAGCACCAGTAGCACCTTGAAACAAGTGACTCCGCCCCCAAGATGGGTTGAATGTGTGCAACGCAGTACTTGCCCCCACATACACACAGAAGCAAAGACGTTCACTCGCAGCATCATGTCTTCCCTGAGTCCAATATCACGCCCCTGTTTCTACCTCTGGGAGTGGAGCAAAGAGAGGGTCAACTTGTTCCCCCCATTTCGTCTCCAGGACATTCACAGTGGAGGGGAAACATCACAGGGGGTAAATATTACGCTTTGAAACAGCAGTGTGAATAGGCTATTGTTCCATCAGAAGTTTGAGCCCATTGGATCTGGATAGCCTGCCTAGTGCCAAGCATTGGCTGTAGAAATAATGCAGAGCTGTCAAAAATATGGCACTGAACTGTCCTTGTTGTAGACGATGCTCTTCAGCGTAGGCCCACAGTGTACCAACTGATTGAGCACACATATTCTCGATTATGAAGCAAGCAGCAGAGGGATCTATCTCATGTTGGGTGGGTAAGGGTGGGTTCTTGACCGGCAAGGGGCAAATATTTTGTATAAAAACTATTGGAAAGTGCATTTTGCACAATACCTGACTTTTGATAGCTGTGCTTTGTTTGAATTAGTTATACAATGATTTTGATAATTCCATTTTTTGTTTGATTGTTTGTTGAAATAGATTTATACTCTATTTATACTTTAGAGTATAGGCTACATTAACCAAATACATTGTGTTAGTCAGTTTTTAGTTGTCTATTTATGGAATATAAAATAAAACAACCCCGTCTCTATAGTACTCTCTTTTGAGTATACAATACATGCATTGAATGTTATTTCCACATGTAAATACAAAAACAGAAATACTTACTATTACATCAGTGTAATTCACACAGGTGTCCACCATCCTATATTTTGAGCCTTAATCTAAATTTTATTTTCTTCACTCCCTGCACTAAAGCCACCATATACAAAATTAGGGCACTGTTTTAGGGTAAGCTCTTATGTGGATTAAGTGTTGAATTGATTGTTTAAAAGGATGCCAATTATTTTCAGAAAATGCAGATAATGTGACAGTTCATGTGACGTTGATACTATTTGATGTATTGTAATAAACTACAATACAAAACCACTTAGTTTTTCCACAGGCTAGGTCATTTAGGCCATAATCATCATCACCTCTCTTAGTTCTCCAAAATGTTTGCATTAACTTTTAATGACATTGAAACATATTTGTGTTCAATAACCTTTCAAGGTCTCCATAAAATAATCTGGTTTATTTTCTGTCAGATATTTCAGACCAATGCCTGGGGATGATCTTTCCTGTTTTGTCTTGCTGGCTTGTATTTATAGGTTCTCTTTTCTTCATGTGTCAGACTTCAGCTCTAGCTGTTCCCTGTGGCTGTGTATTTAGCCTACAACACCTCAGCAGCCTCTGAGTAACCTGTTTGCTATGTGTCTCTGTGTCACCGCAGTACAAACAAGTGGAGCAGTACATGTCCTTCCACAAGCTGCCGGCAGACATGAGGCAGAGAATCCACGACTACTACGAGCACCGTTACCAGGGCAAGATGTTCGACGAGGAGAGCATCCTGGGAGAGCTGAACGAGCCGCTGCGAGAGGTGATATGAGCAATCTTGTCTTTGTTTGAACCCCCTGCACTTTCAAACACCTGTCTACTGCTTGACACTCTCCTTCCAGTTTAGTTTCTCAAGACCATATCTAAACATCAATAAAACTGCGAGAAGCCAAGAAAAAAAAGAAATGCTGACATGTCTTACACAGTTATGTTAGCATTAAAAAGTTGTTGTCTTTTTTTACATAATCATACTTTAATAAATACTTCATTTACTTCATAATACAAATGCATTAGATGATTAATTTTCCTTGTTTTGTAAAGTCATCAAAAACAAAGTAAAAATATAAATTAAACAAAAATACCAAACTTTATGAAAATTGAATGATGTGTCTAGTCAGTTGAATGAAAGAAGGGGTTTTAATAATCAGTATAAGAAACATTATGATATAAAAATGTATATAATTTCTAGTATGTCACTTTGAGCTCTTTCTTTCTGTCTTTCCTGAGCTTTCCTCTTTGGAGAGGTGCTTCCTGGCTACTGAGTTTCAAGCTTGTAATATCTGAAAAAATGGATAACCAATATGATTTTGTGACATTATTTAGAGAGAGAGGGCCCGTGTAGTGCCAGCATATAATTTTTACACTAAGCATCTCAGACAGAGTAAGAATAGAGGTGGATTAGGGGTACAATCATGTGAAATTAGGGTGTGAACATCAAAGTCACATATTTAAATCCTTGTTAAGGCTACATGATCTCAAAAAAAAGTCTATCACATGATGTACATATTGGTATTGAAGTACGTCACACAACTTTTCTTAAGAGTTATGAAAGATGAAAAGTTGAGTCAGGGTTTTTTGGAAATACCAACTATGAAATACATAGTGTGGAGGCTCATGTATAGGAAGTACGTAAATCTTTTGCCCAATTCTGCTCTACATGCAGGGTTTTACTGATAGCTTTCAGTCATTTAAGGGCAAAATGAGTGTAGAAATGTAGCTGTCACAATTAAGCACCATGTTGAGCTGCAGAAATTACTTTTTATTTTCTTGTTTACATCCACTGACAATTGTAGAAAAAATGATTTAGTCATTGTAACTGTAAGTTTTAGACACTTTGGACCCTTATGTAGCACCCAGGACATGAAATTGCTAAAAACCAAAGAAGTCTTTGACCGAGTATCCTTAAGTAATAGTGGATGATAGAGGAGAATACTTCCCCTTACACTGCTGACAGCATGGATGTAGACATTTTATGCACTGTTTGGATGATTAAATCTGCTTCTGAGGAGTCAAGAGAAAGGCATTGGTCATAACCAAAATATGGGTAATAACTAATAAGCTAACTTTAGCTTGTTAATGCATTTAATTATAGTAATAGGATAGCTGTAGCACTCACATTTAGACAATGTTATGAAGCAGTAATGTTAGTTAAAAGGCAGTTATAGTTTGATCTAGGTAAGATAACATTTTTATGGCAGGATTTGGAGACTGCCTACTAAAACATACCCCAACCACGAAACGTTCAGTAGAAGTGACAAATAGTATTCAATTGTTCAACTGAATAATAAAAAAACTTTTTTTATGCAAAAAAAGAATTAAGAGATTGAAAAACAGTCAAAACAAGCAAATGGCAACCAGAACTGTCTCTATAGCCTACAACAACAGGAAATGTCTCTTGCCTGAAAGGGGACTGTTACATTCATGTGTGATAATGCATGAAAGTTTCAATAAGAAGATAAAGAAAACAATGAGTAGGGATGTGATATGAAACCTTTTTAAATTACCTTGTACACTCAAAATAGAATGCACTGATAGCTTTTAATGGCTCATTTCATGGAGTGCCATGTGCTTTAAGTGATGACCTTATTTGAATATTTAAAACATATTGACACGGGGAAATCATTGGTCAGACGTGTCACTTAACGATCATAAATGTCTTCCAACTTACATTTATTCTTGTTTTACTATGTAGAGGATGTGAATGGGACCCCTTTACTAAGTAGTGAGCAATTATAAGTATGATAATATATTAGTCTGAAAGGTCCAGTTTCTTGCCGTTTATGTTAACTGCTATTTGTTTTCACTTTACCTTCATGCAGGAAATCATAAACTTCAACTGTCGAAAGCTGGTGGCATCCATGCCTCTGTTTGCCAACGCAGACCCGAACTTTGTCACCTCCATGCTCACAAAGCTGAAGTTTGAGGTTTTCCAGCCAGGGGATTATATCATCAGGGAGGGCACCATCGGCAAAAAAATGTACTTCATACAGCACGGTGTTGTCAGTGTGCTAACCAAAGGCAATAAAGAGACCAAGCTCTCTGATGGCTCCTACTTTGGAGGTAAGACTGGCTGGTGCACACACACACACCCACCCCCACAAAAACACACACATCTTTTGTGCAGCTAAAATCTGCTCTGTTTTAATATTTATAATGTGTTCCTTCGGCACTTTAAGGAGTTGGCCGGGGTTTGAATTTGATTGTGAGGTAACAGCCCTTGAATAATGCTATTCTAGCTCTGATATTAGCTCATGCTCATGCTCATGTTGTGCACTTCTTGTCACCTCGCTTAAAATTCTGCTTCATGGTTTATGCAGGACTCTTCACTTGATTCACATCATGAGCTGTATTTTAAATATAGGCCATAAATCCAAATTAGGGAAACAGTGCTTTATGTAGTGCTAATGCAGAGATATGCACAAGAAGGTCTGATGAGTCATGAAGCTGTGAAATTACATACTATAGAAACGCCTATGCCTTGTGCGGAGTTGTTATACACTTAAGTCATGTTATGTTGTTAGAAAAGGGTCAGATAATGTGCACCCCTCTCATGGTCCTGCCAAGTCTGTGACACATGTAGGAGACAATGCCACCATACTGCCCTCACCAAATACCAATTAATTTGCCCAGTGACAGCGTATCATTTAGACTACGATGTTAAGTAATGAGAGATGGTGGCAAAGCATTTAACAGCACATGACCTGTCTGTGGAAGTTTAATTACGCCTTGCCTGCTCAAGTCCATCTCCATGCCCTCTCTCCGGGGGTTCCAGTGAAATAACGAAAAGATGGTAGGCAATCTATCTCTACACATGCCAAGACTAATCAACATTTTAGACAACATGGCCCCCACTCTCTCCAAGGCTGTGTTGTCTAAAATGTTGTCCAAAATGCTCCTTCCTTCTGTCCCTATGCAACAAAGGCCGGGTTTCAGTTCAAAGAGAAAATAGACTCTGCGTGATTTATGCATGCATTGTAGTTATGGCACAGATTGTGAGACTGCTTAGTCATTCTGCCACTTGAAAATACTGGACTGAAAGTGTTTCTGACAAAATGTTCTCAAAATGCACAAAAGAGGTCCCATTTCAGTATTTTTTCTTGAGCAAATATGAACTATATAAAAGTGATTTCTGAGCAGAAACTGGTCCAATCCAGTGAAAAGCCTTGGATCTGTGATTATTTTCTCCATTTTACGCACTTTAGAATCCATTATCCTGCAACCAGTCCTGGTGCTGACCCTCCTGTGAGGGGCAGGAGTAAGGGTGGGGGCTAGTGAGGTAAGCCTGGAGCCACTGGGAGTTTGTTACCAAACATGAGTTAGTCATTCATGAAATTAATTGGTGCAGGATCAGCACAGCGAGTATGTGGCACATCTTAGTGTGGCTGTCACTATCCACAAGCAGGAAGTCAGAAGCATATCTATTTTTAAATATGCTTAACCTAAACATGAAGATCTGTTCTCTAAAGGATCTCACTCTCTGCTTTTGATGTTACAGCGGGGCAGGTGTATATCAGACATTTAGAGTCAGGATGCACATTATTGGATTTTTATCAATATGCAGATATTTTTAGTCTTCAAAAAAATACACACACAAAATATAAATATACCAAATTGAAGATTATTATCACGCGGCAAGAGAATCTGAGTGTGCACACACATACACACACAATAATTAATGATTAAACAAGTTAGGAAGTAAATTAAGTCAGAAAATAACTGCAAGTAAAGGCAAGTAATTAGTGTCTTGTCAAGTATTTTTTAAAGCAGACCCAGAGAATCTGCTGACTGTGTAGCAGCATGTTGTTTCACAATCTTGATGCAGCTACAGAAAAGGCCCCCATGATGGTAAATGGTGAATGGACTTGAGCTTATATGGCACTTTTCTAGTCTTTGACTACTCAAAGCAGCTTTTCACTGCAGGTCACATCTACCCATTCACTTCCATTCACTTTCAAATTCACTAACTGATGGTTAGAGTACCTATGTCAGTTGTCCATCAGTATCAACTAACACATTCACACCCTTTCAAACCCATTTACAAACCACTGACGCAGCAGTGGAAGCAACTTGGATTAAGTGTGTTGCCCAAGAACACATCACCATGTGACAGCCGGAGCTGGGCTTCAATCTCCTACCTTCTGATTACCGACCAAGCGCACTATCAGATTGCGGTACAGTTAAAAGTCCTTAATTTAATGATCAGAGGGTCTTAGTTATACTGTATGGTGACAAAAGCTCAGTGATGTAGCAAGTGTAAGGATACTGATGCAGTTGCTAAGTGACGATTTTTTTTTGCATTCACAGTTGTGCTAAAGCATTTTAAACAAGATAAATGCAGTGTGTGAGCAGGCCTGCTCAATAACATAATATCGAAACAAGCCTCTGTTTACCAGAAGAAGATAATATGATGATAATAGAAAATAACATAATATAACACAGTAAAGCAATGAGACACAACAAAAACACACAACAATTTAGAGTTGCTGAAGAGTTTTCGATTGACTGTAGTCAGAGGCAGCCTGGTTATGCCGGTTGATTCCCAGTGTTTGAGCTAAGCTAACTAGTGTTGGTTGAGTTTTGGCTGTTTTTTTTTTTGTTCCTGGATGCAAAGACTAAAAATTGGTGTCTATCTGCTTGTCAAGGATTCGGGACTGAGGCAATACATGAAAAGAAAAAAAAAAGTTGGCGTATCACTTTAAGTCTGGAGGGTAAGGCATGCATTACTTTTGATAAATCTTTAAACTAAAGGAATGTCCTGATTTTCAGGATGATCCTGGGCTGGAAGAAATTTGATTTAATGACAGAACTTTTGTTTTGTTTCAATTTGTGTTTATTGTCAAATACTAAAACTTTTCTTCATTAGGTGATATGTTATCTGATAGCTTTGTAAGAGATTGAACAATGGTTTTAGCAGAGTTTGTTCAATGGTACACTATGATCCAGTTTTTTTAAATATCAGTTATTTGCCATCCGTCTGAACACTCAATGTCAGCAGCCTCCATTTGTTCTTTCAGTGAACAGCGAGCATATGGACCCATTATCATCCTATCAATTTCATATACCATAACTCAGTCATTTAAAGACATCCTGAAATATTTACACAATTATATACTCAGTGGCCTGCTCCAGTTTGTTAGCTGCTGGATTAGCTGGAGCCATAGAGCAGAACATCTAAAATGGACACGACGTGTCCTGGACGGGAGCGTCGACCGGGCACACAGCAATCCAGTAGAGAGGGGAAATGTAATGTGACTGCAGTACTAATGCCAAGGGACACATGGATCACTGCCAAGCCAACTCTCTGGATGCTGCTCTGGGCTCAGCAAGAAAACATGCACCCCCCACCCAACCCTGCCTCCACTTGCCTCTTTCTCTCCTTATACTTCAGTATTGGGACACTTATCTGAACAGCATCTCCGCTGCCCTTTCAGAGCCCAGACAGAGCAGGTTATTGTGTTGTTAGAGTCCATCCTTTGTAGCCTGCAGTAAATGATGTGTTGCCAGCACAGACTGCAGCTCTCACTTGGCTGGAGTGGAGCTCAGTGACCTTGCGGTGGCCCTGCATGCCAGTCAAAGGTGCTTATCATGAGCTGCCTTTGATTGCACCTCTAAGATGGCTTACTTTGCCTCTGAGTGAGTGGCTTGTAGCAGCTCTGTGAGTGGGGGAATCAAAAAAAAGTGAGACAGGGTGAGAGATTATGAAATGTAGGAGAGAGAGAGTGAGTTGACTGCACTGTTTGCAATCTCCTGTGTCATCTTTTTGCCTTTACTCAGACTGCCTGATTTTCTGTGAATGATGCTTTCTTAAGCCTAAGTCCTATGAAGTCTTGGGTCATAAGGAGCTGGTACTCCTTTTTCACTCTCTCTGCCCTTTGCATTTTTCTCTTAGCTCAGAGAGAAATGCTGTAGAGCTGCCAAATTGCCACCTTGACTGAGTGAGTGAGTCAGTGAGAGAGGCACAGGTAATCCTCTCGCTCCTTAACCCAGTTTACACCCTGCACCTCTTACTATGGAGCATCAGTGAAGATAGAGGCACAGCAGCACCCACGAGTGACAAAGTGAGGAGTGATATGATACATCGGGTCTTCTTATATAATACGACAGCTTAGATAGGGTTCAATGAAATACAATACACTGCTGTGCTCCGAGACTGCATTGATGTTATACAACACAATAGGTTATATGTGACATTGTCACCCAAGCAGTGGAGTGGGGTGGAAATGGAATTCAGTGTGATCCAGCATAAAATGTTGTTAAAAAAGAATAAACAAATGAAACTGATCAGTAATCTAGTCTCTTAAGTATTTGGTGACACAGTATGAATGAACATGAAAATACATATAGTAAATTATAATGGCACTTGCGGTGACAGTGGCCCTTAAAGGGAGAGTTGACCATCTGTTTCCCAGAAGGTCAGTAGACTGAGCCCAGCTTCTTCTGTCACATATTGATGTGTCCATGGGCAAGACACTTTACCCCAAATTACCTCTCCTTCTGATGTGTTAGTGGCATGGCAAGGGTATAAAAGCAAGGGATTTTGATAATTGATACCGATGGATACCTCACACAAAAGCAACAACCATCAGTGTTTCAATATGGTGCAGATATGGCATAAATGGTTATGTGTAATCTGTAGTGCAAAAAGTGCTATGAGTAGTCAGATGACTAAGTAAGAAAATACAAGCTCAAGTCCATTAACCATTACCTATGTTGCAGTAAAGCACATTTTTAATGCTTTATAATCGTAACCATGACTCAATACAAAATCAGTACCAACATGCAATTAAAAAAAAACTTTAAAATTTGAAAATGATTCAGTATTCCATGTAACTCAGGCAGAAGTAAACAACTGACCGGCAAAAGGCAGATCACATTGATATTCTAAAAGCGTTTGTTGCTTAACCTAAGGTTCTTGTTTTCATCATACAATCAAGACTGCAATGACTGTTGATGATGAGGAGACATAGAGGACGTGTGTAGAAGATGTTCCTCTATGTCCTCAACTTCCTGCTCGTTTTATCAACATTGAATACGACATGCATCCCCCCTACTCCGATGACATCATGGTTTGCGAGCTGGAACCGACTTTTTTTGGTTCAAACAATATTTTTTCGGTCTGAACAGTGAAAGCCCTGAGAGTTAATCTGAGGTATTGGGGTTTGGCACTACCTTTTTTTAACTGCATTTATCCCTCGTTAGGTAATAATCCTAAATATTTATAACATGCTGGAATACAGTCAACTACTCAGCTAATGACAGCAGGCCAAAGTGGGCTACATGACTGTCACAGGTGTGTGGTCTGCACTTCACACCAAATCCCACAGACTGAGAACTTAGCTGGCATGATATTGATTGAAAAAGTGCAAGCTCAACATTGCAATGGCTGATGGCGCTAAAAGAGTGACATGGGTGCAGAGAAACTGCTTATTTTGGAGTATGAAAAAACACAATATTAATCATGCAAGCAAAGACCTTTTCTCATGTAGACTCCTAAAAACAGAGGAAACTTTAATTTGAGACTTTAGGTTATCTGCTCATATCAAAGGAATTCCATTGCTACAATAACCATGTGACTTTCAATCCCATTGTTGTGAAATTTTATAGTGTAGGCCATGTAGAACGTGTGACATATTGTTTTCTTTTCAAAGCAATACTCTGATCGTAGCATCTTCGAAAAGCTTTCATCATAGTTTCATGTTTTTTCATCATAGTCTGTGTTCTCTGATAAAGTCAAGTAATCTTAGACACTAATGCATCTGTACATGTACTCAAATATTTTCTGGTCTTTGAATTTTGTTTTATTTTCCTCTTGTTGCCTACCAACACAGCCAGCCTCGGTTCAGGGGGCAAAGAAAAACCAATGAGATGTGACGGGTCTGAAGCTTCTGCAGCAGTGCTGAAAAACACTGGATCTCCCCTGTCTGTGTGCGCTAGCAAAGTGGAAGGTGTTTGCGCAGCTATGCTAATGCTCTGAGGGATAGAGCATGGCATGTCATTGGGAATCAGGCAGCCCACTGTGGATGTTTCAAAGGTTAGAGAGTGTCCGCTCCTCTGGCTGGGGGGCAGCGTGGTGGGAGGGAGATGGAAGGTGACAGTAGAACTCAGAGTACAGGTGAGCTTTTCCAGACCAGGCTACAGGACCCAGATAGTTTATCACAGAAAAAGTAGATCTGCTCAAACTCATTAGTTCACATCCATGCACCAGTGTAAGCAGAGAGGGAAGGCAGCCTCCAAAACACACTGAATCACATGGAGACACAGGCACTCTGAGACTTTGAGAGCACATTCAAAGGCCAATATTAGCATTAACTTAGAATTATGCATAGGTATTTGCAGGTAGAGCAGGAGTATTTATTCAGACAGGTGCGTTTTTCTGTAGACATTGAAACAAAAGGAGTTACTGAAAGAACCAAAGTTCCTCTAAAGCAAACGTTGTAAAGTACACATGAATGTGAAAAATATTCATGGATGAGATTTTACTTAAGGGGATGAAAAATGTATGTGAAAATAAATAAATATGGGATAGTATTTTATGACAGAGCATATACTTTCTGAATACTAAAGCTAATTACATGGTTAGATAGCATTAAAAGGTGCTCAAGCTAAACAAACAAGAAAACAAGGAAAAAACAGTGGTCCTTTGCAAAAAGCTGTCGTAAGTATAAAAGAGAGAAGGTTTGTCTGAATTGAGCGAATGTCTTGGTAACACATTAACCAAAAATAACCAACATGTTTGTGAAATATGGATAGTACACAGGGGTTTGCCTGTAGTTTTATATCATTAAAACAATCAAGTCACTATTGGGTGGCTTTAATTATTAGTTTTATGATTTGCGATTATAAAAAAGCAATAGACAGGTGATTCCAGAGTCCTCCTTTCAGGTGGAATAGTCTGTCTTTTTTGTTGCAAAGTTTTCCGCTCCCAGTTCAAATGAATGATAGGGACACTTTGTGCCTCTACGCACACCTATCATTGTTTCCCACACAATATTTGGGCAGGCCAACCAGCTATATTTACTGCCACCAGGTATATTTGCTAGCCATTCATGTTTATTTTCTCCTTTTATCTACATGCACGTAAGTGTCAGAAAAGATGCTTTGTGAGTGGTGTCAGTGCAATATTTTTTGCATCTCTTTCCTCAATAGGAAGACTTTAGAAAGATGGTTGCAAACTACTTTCTTCTGCAAACTACCTCATCAACAACAAGCCTTCACACATGCAGCACACCTGCTGTGATTGCTGAATACCATGTTAATCATTTAGAAATGCATGTACTGTTACTTGAGCATCCTTAAAAATGCACTGCTCGTGAATATTTTCAAAAGAAATACTCAAATTAAGGCAAGGTGGGAAGTCCCCACCAGGTTCCTCTACCCTCCATGAACAAGACTGCTCTGTTAGAAACGTTGCTTACACATCATATTTAGCAGTTGTGTCCCAAACGTGAGCAGCCATGTGAAGATGATGCTCCCAAAATGCCTCTCATTCAGTTTTTCTACCTTCCCTTTGTCCACATCCTGGATACTCAGCAGCACTGACATCTTGCATGGTATGCGGCCTGTGCTGCGCTCTGAGTGCTGAGACTCTGGGGAAACATCTCTCCAGTAAGAGCTAAGGACATGTGGGCTGCACCATCCAACAAAAGAGCACTCATGTGTGTTCTTACCAAGGTCACAGCACATGACATCTTGCTCCTGCACTCCCTGAGCTACATCCAATTTTAATTGGTGTCATTCAACTTTGATGAATGCTTTGTCCCTTAAGTGTAAAAATGAAACACATCATTGCATTGGCAAAGAGACATCCTTTGGTGCATGGAGCATTTTAGAAACAGGCAGATTTGTATCTCTAACACATTGTTGGCAAACACATTTTTTAGAAATGATCACTGCCTGGCTAAATAAACACAAAGCAGAACAGGTACCAGGGGGACTGGACAAGAAGATTTATCAAGAAGTCCTTCAGAGTTTATTCTCATCTTTGTTTCTACTGTGTTTTACCCACTGTCTTTCTTCATTTTTTTAAGAATGAAAAACTAACCCTTTAGACAGATTTAAGTCAATGTCAGTCATCTCAGCCTCACTTATCCTGTCATTATAGTATTATGACAATCTTTTCTAATTTTAACTGTCAAGCCCACTGTTTTTGGTTACTTTTAATCTTGTCATTCTTGTTTACGACCACACACAGGAGTCAATTTAAGGAGAAAACACACACCCCTTACACGAAACAGGCTGCACTATCGACACCAAATAAGCCTGTTCCAGGATTTCATGCAGGATTTGGGGAGCATTGCGATGAGTCACAGGGGATGTGAGTAGGCAGAGGGAGAGGAGCATTCATAAATAAAAGGAGTGCATCTCACAAACCTTTGACAAAAGCTGTCAAAAGTAGAACTACACAGTGAAGAACTTTACATACTTTAAGTTAAATGTAGGATAACTTTACAGTGCTCTATAGTCACTTTAAATTTAGGCTAGTTGTCCTCAGGCACAAATCCCCAACTTCCTCACCTTAAAACCAGTCAGTTTATTAAATGTTAACTTCTTTGTGTATTTGCAGCAGGTGCCTTGGTTTGCTAGACTGAAAATAACTTACCATTGTTTTTACTCTGGCTAACCCAAGCTAACAGGCTACATACACTCCTGATAAAAACCTTAAGACCAGTTGAAAAAATGCAAGAATTGTCACTTTGCACTGTTGGATCTTAAGAAGGTTCTAAGTAGAGCTTCCCGTGTCTTGATGGAAAGCCAATCAGATCCTCTGGTTCAGCGCTGGGGAAATTATTTCTGGTCTATCACTTGACTTTTTTGTTCCATAACCCTCAGGGTCTTTTAAGAAATTCAAAATGACTGTCTTACTGCATCCAACCTCGGCAGGAACAGCATGTTGGGAGAGGCTTTTTATGCAGCTCAAAAATCCTACCATGTTTAAAGACAGAAAGCCTTTTTGCCTTCGCCATCAGGAGGTCATGACAGTGTGAATACCTGACAGAAAATGACATGAAATCCAAATTTTTGTGCAAAGTTTGGCTTTTAAATGCTGTGGTCTTAAACTTTTGATCAGCTACCAAATGCATATTTGAGTGTAAATCCAGCTTTCAATAAATTGCCTGCTAAAAAAAAAGGCTCTCACTCCCATTTCTTCTTTTGCATTTGAAGTCCTACTTAGAACCTTCTTAAGATCCATGTGTATGTGGGGAGTGGTAAAGACTGTTTCTCGCAAGTGTTTGATTTGTTGAGTGATTAGATACACGGCTGTTTCAGATATGTAATTGAGTAAAGACACTCATCTCACAAATTTTCATCGAAGCTGCAACATTTAAACAACATACAGCTCTAACATGGCAGCCATATTAGAGCCTTAAAACATAATAATAATGATAGTGATAATAAAAATATATCAATAAAATGCAAAGGAAGAGTGTGGCATTGACCAACTCTTTTGTAAAGAGGCTTGAGATAACATTTGTCATGATTTGTTGCTATACAAATAAAAATTGATTGATTGATTGATACTCACTGGTCCATCCAGGCAGCAGCCTATAAAAGGTGTTTGGGGAGAAAAAAACTTTCAAAACCATATCCCAAAGGTAATTGGATGACCCTGCTTACAATCACATTTATTACAAACAGAAGTTTAATAAGGTGGACACTACTACTCTGGTATAAAGTACAAAACACAAGACAATTTGTAAACTCTCACCAAAACATTTTAAAAGATGATGCTCGTTGTTTTATCACTCTCTGTTATGATGATATCTACAGTTATCCTCCGATTAAGGTATGCAATATATTTTAACATTTTAGGAATCTTTTATGGAAAGCAGAAGTTAAGTCATATAAACTAACAAAAAATAAATTTTAAGTGAATCTATAAATCAAACTTCATTTCTTACTTTTATGCAACTTACTTTAAAATGGGTTTTGTCACCTGTGATTATACGTTAGATTTTTCTGTAAGTTTGAGTCAGCTGAAATGGCAGTGTGGTCATCCACAGAGTGAAATCCAAAAAACATATTTATAAATGTCCTTTACCCTAGAAAGTATGAAAAATATCCCTGGATGTGGGTAACACTAACTGAACGTGAGTGTCGGATGTAGCATCCCATCACACTCCATCGCACAACTACTGTCCACACTGCATCCGTTAAAAATGTAAGTCCATGCCCCATGTTTCCCATGTTTCCCTTGTAAACAGCACATCAAGTGCTTTTACTGTACAGCTGGAGGAAAAGATGTGACGTGAAGTGAAGTGCATTGCAAGGGGTGGTCGAAAAGGCTCATCAATATACAGCTCTCTGTGAGCCAAAATCTCTCCTTCCGTGGTGAAAGTGGAAGTAAATCATTTTATTCACCCAAATATATAAATGCTCTTCTACCTCTGCCATGTAAAACAGATAATCAAGCTCTGCCTAGTGAGAGAAACCAGAAAAAACCCTGAAACCCCTCCTGCACCTCATCAAAATCGCTCTTTCCCCACTCCTCGTCTGAGTCGGCACAACAGACGGAGAACTAGAGAGGGGCATAGAGGCAAAAACATCACACTGTGCTACACATAATCATGCTGCGTCGCTCACAGTCAGTAAAGACACTCGCATATGATTCAATGTAGTTAGCCTGATTTTGTCGCACTCTTTTAGGTCATGGTATATGTTCACAAATTCACCTTGATGCACTGAAAAGACTTGGCCTGGACCAAAGTTTGCCTGGCAGGTAGTAGCCCAGCAATAGATCCATGAGGAGCAGCACTCTGATTTGTGGGTCAGAGTGTTGATCAGAGAGCCACAAAGGATCAGTTGTTCAAAACATCAAATATGTGAGAAAAGGTTGCGTGAAAACAAGTGCTGCGGTCTGTGGAGCACAAAAGAAAGGGGTGTGATTTTATATCATATAAACATACCAATCTCTGCAAGCAAAAACAAATGATTGGGATGTGAAGAAATCTGGGCCATGTAATGTTGGAAAGAAACACAAGCACTGAGATAAATCAAAACCTGGAGTCAAAGCTTGTAGCTGATGAGTAGTGGACAGGATTAGTGTCTCCAAAATATGTTCATCTCTATGTAAGCTTTGATTTGGTGAGAAGGAGCAATGACTTTTTGACAGCAGTATCTGAAATATTATTTAAGCCCTCAAGCTTTACTTTAGATTTCTCATAAAAAATTAACACTTTACATGAAATTTCTTTTTAGGTAATCCATTACTTGCAACTTTTTTTGAACACAACACTTAGTCTGGCCTCTAATTTGAACATTTTCTAATATTCAGGCCAGCGTGAAGCTTAAGAGCAGCTGCATTTTGCCCTTTTGAGCATTCGTAGATGTCCAATATTATCCCTTATTGTCCAGCTTGGACAGGGCTGATCCAAACCCAAACCCTGTCATGTTTTTTTTTTTTTTTTTGCCTCCACATTTTGAGTTCAGATGACAGCACTAAGTGTCCAGGCTTTCACTCTCTTTCTGCAAGCACAGTTAGATGAGGCCAGAGGGCTCACTGTAGCTCACAGCCTCATCTTGGCAGTATTGGCTTCATCCAGAAAGCCATGAGACAAGAGGATTTAATACAGAGCTGTGATGCTCCTCTCCAGAGGGGATTACTGGAGCAGTGCTGCGGGAAATGGACCCCCAGCACAGCTACAGCCAGGACTGCCCCACATGCACCCACTTACTGTAAACACACACACACACACACAAACACACACACATTTAAATATACAGTATACACAAACATGAGCATGATATTTTTAGCCTCTTGAGCTAACTTGGCCACTGCCTGTTCAGCCATGCTCTCTTTAACACACATGCACACTGAGGTTGTTATTATGCTTCAGATAAAGTACATTTCCTGTCTTGACAAATCATGCGTTCACCTCCTATCTTTTCACCCAACTAATTTTTCAGGCCATCAGATACAATCACAACAATTTTACAGTCTTTGCATCAGAAATATTAAGTCTCCTCCAGCCTCATGTAATCTTGTAACATCTAAGTATGGTGGTGACTACATTTGTGGTACATATAGAGACCTGTATGTAGCAAGTGTGATGATTTTTTTAGTGGGCGTGGCTTAGCTGGGGACAGAACAAACCTTCAGATATATAAGCCAGTGCTGCTTAGCCAGTTGTTTAGGGTTTGCCCCAACCATTGACAAAATTTGACCACAATGTACCAAATTTGAAAAAAGTCAGCAGACAGATGGGAGTAAACAGGGTTAAATTGCAGCAAACTGCAGCTTCAGAGCCATTACTCCAACTTGGACATTAATGTCCCAAGTTGACTGCACTCCATTAGGTACAATCTCACTATGCATTACTAATTACTCTCCCGTGACAACCAGTTGTTAATTTCTGCCAGTCCAGCCTCCACTGGTGAGATCCCTATTTGCATACAAGATAAGTGAATGGGGGTGAATTAGCCAGGAGCTTTAATAGCTTTGTTCCTCCAACTCTTTCATGAAAATAAGTAAGGGATAATGCCCGACGAGGTGTCCGTTATCAGAAATTAATGGACGATGCAGAGGCGTGAACCGTCCTCCATGGTTGCTTCCGCGAAGTCCATTAATTTCTGATAATGGACACCTCGAAGGGCATTATCCCGCTTATACCATGGTCACTGACGAAAGAAATAAATATTAAATCAATTATTAATACGTTAATGTTGGTTTTTACCGTTAAAATCGTAAGTTTTTCACAAGAAGCGGCTGAGTGGACTATTTAATATCTCTCGTTGTGATGCATTGCTAAGGTAACCGGCTCTGGCCACAGAACCTGCAGGTGCTAATCAGTGGAGGGAAGTGAAATGATTGCTTAACGTTATGTGATGTGATACAAAGTATCATTTCAGAGGGCAAGTGCACCTCTTACTGCTTGCGCGTGTCCAGACAATGATGCGAAATTTTTTTCAAGAATCAAAGTCCACAGATAGTTTCCTTGTCATCCTCTTTCTCTTCTGCAGCATCCCAGTATTCAAAATTATCAAATTCACCAAATAGGTTAAAGGAAACTATAAAATTACTCATGTTTTGTCGACTGTCTTGCCGTTGTGATAAATAAGTTGTGAAATAACGTATGTTAACGTGTGTTCTGAGTTTCTGTTGCCACGGTTACCAACTAGCATTTGAGCCAGCGCAATAATTTAGAACAAACAGGCTATTTGACCGGAACTTTTTTATAGGTGTCCTACAACACTTTTTAACGGACACCCTGCAGCCAATCAGAATCGAGTATTCACCCAGACCATGGTATAACAGAAGCTGGCTTCTATTTAAGGAACTGTTTCGAATTTTGTTGTTGATCAACATACAGAAGCAAAACCAAACAAAAACCTGGTACAAGGCTCTGAGCCATTTTAGAGCCAAAAGACCAGATCTTGTTACAAAGAACGGTGCTTAATGTGTGCTTATTACTGGGAATGTATGATAATAACAAGGTTTGACTTATGTGCTGCCTGCAAACTTGTAGGTTGCTACTGGTTTTTGCTATATTTCGTTTCCAGCTAATGCAGTGATGTCACAGTGACATAGGCCAGAAAAGGAACTTTATAATGTAGTAGTTTTCAAATCTGTTTTGATGCTTTTATGGTGGAATGCACAATATTTCTAGCATTACGATAGTGGTGGCAGATAGGCGCTTAGAAAGTTAAACATCAGGTAGAAGAAATCTGGCAATACTGTGCGATTTCACATTTAAAAAAATTAACTCTAAGTTTAATTTACACAACTTAACAAACTAATTCAGGTTGATAGATGGCAAATAGACTTGAGCTTGTAGGACACGTTTTTAGTCTCTCTGACAGATAACACAAAGTGACCTTTATACTTCAGTTCCCTTTGAACTATTCACACCTTTTCACACTTGCATTGCCTAACTGACAGTTACATTTTCTTTGTAATTTATCTATCAGTATTACTTAATCACATACATGTACTTTCATACTTACTTACTTACTTTGCTTGCCTATCATGCAGCAGTGGGAGAAATCTAGGGTTAGGCATCTTGCCCAAGGATGCAATAACATGTAAGGAGCTGGGCTCAAACCCACAACCTTCCAGTAAGTGGAGAAGCACTTTCCAAAGTGATCCACTGATGCCCCAGCAGTGTGGAGTTTTAAAACTATTTTACAGTCCTTAAAATGAACAACTTCATGTCCTGTTTTCTGTATTATAACTTTTAAAGTTTACCCATATTGATGCAATGTAAAGGCTGAATTAACTGAAATCAATAGATTATATTTAAATATTTGAATTTTAACTCTTAGGGCCAGGTCTAATACAAGTCACAGGCACATTATTTTTAAAGCAAGCTAAACAAAATGTCATACATTAATAATATGTTTGTTTCACTGAGCTATTTTCCCTTACATCTGAATGTTTTTAACATTAAATACAAATTATTCATTAAACATTTTAACTCTTTGATTGCCAGATTTTTGTCATGATGCCACCATGTTTTTTGATGGAAAATAAAACAGGAAAAAATGAATTATTTTCAATATATTGCATGCAAAGTAGATCTTGTCTTGTTTTGGATTATTACAGCCTTGGATATATCAATGATTAGCAGCAATACTGATTTTTATCCATTATCATTTCTTGCGCAGTGTCAAATACTCACACCCATACTGCTAAGCACTAAAAATGTGCTTTCCATAAAGAAGCTATAAAACTATTATGCATTGATATTATTTTGATATTAATTTAACCTTTTTAGACTTATTTTTTAATCCAACATCAATCCTCATTAATGTTATGGATTAGCCTCCGGGTCTAAAAGAAAGAAACAAACACGTACAACCCTAACCTTAAGTGTGGGTCAAACGAGAAGAGACGGCCCTGAGAAAGAAGGGACTGGTTTTCAGATAGAAATAACAGAAGCGGGACAAGCTCACCACGCGTCCTTCGGCGGGGCCTCCGGCGAGGACGGCTCCGGTCTGCGTCGCGGTGAACGGCGAACCCAGTCAGCTTCTTTCAGTTCATTTTTCTTTCTTTTTTTTGGGGGGGGTTGTTAAACAAAAACAAATGCTGCTTTCATTCCAGTCGGCAGCCGTGTTGCGTCCAAAGGCGTCAGTACGTTTGCGTCTGAAAAGCTCCCAGCTGCAGCCCCTTTTAACTGATTGCTTATGAAGTCTTTTAAAGGAGACAAACGTCCACTCCTCAGGCTTGATCCACTCATGTCTATCAGACAAGACAGTTATCCCAACACAGCTTAACTCACTCTTTATTTCCGACGTGAAAACCAGCCCAAAATAAAGTAGAAAACAAAAAAGAAACCCAAGAAAAGAAGAGGAACCATCTCTCCTCACATTCCTAACACTTATCACACATCTCAAATATTTCATTTTATTTTTTAATATTTTAACCCTTTAAATGTCAGGTTTTTGCGATGCCCCCATGTTTGTAGAAGAAGAGAACTATTTTTAGTATACTTCAGGCAAAGTAAAATAGTCCCCATATGGTTGAGAATGAAGGAAGAGATGTTTGCCTAACTCACTTAAGTTGATACACTTCAATAAAAAATGTTTTATTTACTCTTTATTTTGCCAGCTGTCTAAGTGCTAGTGCAGATCAGCAGCTCTGGTAATATGAATGGTCATTTACAGACCCCAGTGAACTATGCACGATTGTTTGTCTTGATTTAAAAAGTGAACACTCAGGTCATTGTTCACCAAAAATATTAGTGCCAGCACTGAACTGAGTTTATTTTGGGGTTTAGGGGAAAGGACTAAAGCCTAAATTACATATGTAGGCCTACATACATACACAGACTATATTTATATTTTTTATTTGATATTTATGTCAACTTAAACAAATGGGTGACCCTGCCACCTCTGCCACCCAGGGATGGTGTAAATCAGTAGGAAAAAAACTTTTGTGGTGGAAAATTGTCATACAATGTCTTGTTGGTATCACTATTAATCAATGAGTTTTACTTTACTCATACTTTTAATATGTTTCTCTTTCGTTTGTCTGTATCAGACAAATACAGCGTATGTAACATTGTTGGCACATATTTTGGCTTATGTTGGGTTTTGCATTAGTCAAGGACAGTTTACCTTATACACTGGGCCTATACTACACCTAAGCCTTTTATACTTATTTTTATATCATCCGTAATAACATTCCTATATTTACATTATATAATGTTTATATATTTTCTTGGATATTTAGTCACATATACACATCAAACACCAGCATTTAATGTTATTGAGAGGTCCTTACTGAATGTAGAAATGGGTAAAGAATGCATTTACTATTCAGAGCCTTACAATAGTTAGAAATGACCACAGAATGCATGTTTCAAGATTATTTTTACAATATAACATAATCTCACAATGTACAGAACATTCTGTTCCAAAGCGAGGAGCAGGAAAAGTACAACCATATTTGGAACTAAGTGGGAAGCTGTCTTGGACCAAGTCAGCCATTTTGAGTAAAACCATAGAATTAAGAAAGAATATGTCTGTTTGTACCTTATAGCAAAATTAAATAAATTCTGGACTCCATGGGATTGTATGGAGGCCTATGGGAGGGGAAATTACACAATTATGATGAAGAATTAAAGAAAGTGAATGTTGAAAGGAGAGGAGGAGGGACCCTTCTGGAGCCTCTGGGAAGATGGGAGGAGTCCCTCCTAACGGCTATATAATGTACAGACCATAACTCAAGCTTCAGTTGTTTTGGGGTGCCACGACACAAAGCAACTCCCGTTTGTTATTGTTCACCTTGTGACCATAATAAACGAGTTTCTGGAAAGTGGACCTTGCCTGCGTTCGTGCTTCATTGAAGAGCAAGAGGACAAATTTTTACATCTGTTTTTCATTTTAGCTGCCAGTCCTGCGCAGAAGTTACGAGCCAGCTCATTCAGTATTTACTGAGAAAATGAGACATTACACTTTCTGTAAAGAAAAATAAAGAGTGTCCATGTTTTGGTATCAGCTAAAAAAAAGAGTGGGAAAGTACGCATAACAACACATAAAAACTCTTACAAGCTGCAGTCCCTCTTATACTGCGCTGCATCTTGAATCCGTTCTGTAGAGATAATGTTCATCTGCTCCAACGGAAGTTTTAAAAAAAAGTGACATCTCCTAGGATTTACAGCCCCTGAACCAAATCTGCTCAGTTTAGCTAAGAAAAAGAAAAAAAAACTTGCTGTTGGCAGTGCCTGGTGTGTGTGAGAGAGCAGAGGTGTCATTTTCATGGTGTAGTAGGGTTTTTCCCTCGTTTTGGAGCATGTTATTGGTACTTAGCCAGTGGGAGGAGAAGACCAGCAGGGGGAGTGTCATTTGCAATCAGGCAGTGCACTCAACACCAACAACATGTTTTTCAATCCCACTGCTTTGAGTCTGAGATCTAATCATCACATTTCACATGGTGATTCCTCACAAAGTATAATAAATGTGAAGCTTACTTTTTGCACATTGTACTAAATAAAATCCTATTCAGAGAATTTCAGTGATGCCAGAGAGGCAGAGCGAAGATTATCTGGCGCTCACCAACATCTGTCATCCACAACAGCTAGCATGCTGTGGCTAATTAACTGAAAGGCTTTCCCTCTCAGGTAATTAACTCCTTATGAAGCTGCCTGATGTTGCCTTTCCTTTACACAAAGTTTTCCATCTACAGCTCCAAATGCAATTGGCTGTTTTAATTAAATCATGGGCAAACAGCAGTAGCATAATGCAAAGTAATTACTCAAACTTCTGTACAGTGTAAGACATCAAATTTTCCAGGAAGTAAACATTCAGGATTTAAGCAGCCTCAGAATATGCTCAGTAATAGCCAACATAATGTAGACATCTTTTTGACATAATAAAGACAAACCAAAGGCTAAAGTAACACACAATCTTTGGATTGAGTTGCTGTAAAACTGTTTATAAAAAAGAGCCGTCATCCATAATTTGTCATATAGATTAACTTTAAATGTTTACCGAGTAACATCAGCTGGTCAGAGTAATGCATGTCTTCTATCATGTTACTCATGAGTACAGCTTTAACATTACACAACAGAAAAAGCTATGATTGGATATGAATGTTACTCCTCCTAACACACTCAAGCTCATTCAAAGCATAACTTTTTCATCACACACCCACACACCACAAATCGTCATCACACACGCAAAAACATACACAACAAACATGGTTGTGATTGATTAGAGCAGACATCCTCACATGCTGCACAGTGAGGGTCTTGTTCTTTCTGAGGCAGCGGGTTCAGAAAAACAAAACTACACCATCTATATCTTACAGGATGAAACAAAAGCATGGACTTTGAGGTGAAAAATGAATAACAAAGAGTGAAAATACATTTTAGATTTTTCTGGAGATCATTTGGATTATTCAGAATTTTTATCTGACATAGGCTGATTTCATTGGGAATAGTGAAAGCATCTGAGGACAGAAGACAAGATGAGAGCTAAAGAGAAAAAAACTGCAGGGAATATGTACCAATATGTGGCTCGAGCACACACACCAAAGTCACCTAACATCACCAACAGCACAGGCTGCAGTATATATATCAGGTTGGTATGTGGAGCATTTATAGAACATATATGGTCTTTATTTTTACCATGCCCTACTCTCCTCTGCTACCATGCTGTCATGAATAAAACACATGTGCACACACACATTTTATGCATTCACTTACCTTTGTGAACTCATCCTATGTAAACACATGCACATATACGGATAACCTACTCTAAAGAGATACATGCCTGTTCATACACCATCCTTAAACAGTGCAGAAACACATGCTGCAGAAGACAAGGATTTGGAGCTGGTTCCGGTTGAGAAGCTGTTTCAGCTGGCGTGAAGAGTTGATATAATTTGCCTTTCGCTTGGAAATTCCCCTATCAGTGACTTCCACTTGGTGTTTTGTGCCTGGCAAAACAATGTAACACTCTCAAAGAGGCTATCAGCATGTACAACAACCAAGGAGTTGATGAAGTAATCATAGTGGACAGAGGACAGAAGCAATCTTCCATGCAGAAATCTAGAGGAATCAACCAAGAATTGGATCAATAAGCATGGCGATAACAGCATTGGTCTCATTAAATCTTTTCATTTCCCATCCTAACTTTCAAGAGGTTATATTTTGCCTTAAATCAGGTTCACACATTTTTGATGACTTCTATAATTTCTATGCAATCACTAATGTTCAAAAAACTGTCTTGTGTCACATACACACAACCCTTTATAGTGCTGTATTCTCAGGTCCTACCTAAACTTTCAAAAGAAGCTCATTATGGAGTGACATATATGGATATCGATAGAGCAGGGAGACTGTCTGAGGCCACAGAACATTCATGCACATGGTGTGCAAGCTGGAGCAGCACTTGCTGAAGCTGATGCGCCATCAGGAGCATGCAAACAAAACGCTTCCAGAGTGAAATGGGTGTAAGCCCATTGGCTCAGGGTGGCAAGCTGAGTGCTGAGCAAAGACCATAGAAGGAACACAAGTCGCTGTCAACATGGCGCTGCGCAGCGCTGACCTGACCAATTACAAAAGATCAGACCAGTCAGCTGATCGGAGCAGGCTGGGCCCACGTGGACAAGAGAACCTTAAAGAGGCAGGAGCTGCAACAGAGCATCTCAGGCAGACTAGACATAAAGTCATATCAGGGATATTCTGTATGTGTAAACTACAAGGTTTTTGAACATTACTGATTGTGAACATACTATAGCAATAATTGAAATTAAAAATATAAACACAAGAGCAGAAATACATGGCCTCTGTATTTTTTTTCCTCTCCAAAATTTGGGGACACATTGATCATTGCAGATCTTAGCATGTAAAGAGGATAACTGCCCTGCAGCAGCCAGTGTTATGGGACTTGGGTGACCTGGGCAACTCTCTCCATGTAAAGTCAATGTGCAGCCACAATCAGGCGCGACCAGCCCTCCCCGCGGTGTGACGGACGCGGTCTGGGCAGGTTGGTCGTGCTACTGGGTCGCTTTGGATGCACAATCATGTTGCGTCACTCGGTCGCCAAAGTTGAAAAATTTGAGCTTTTCAGATGACATCGCGTGTGGCTGTACCACAATAAATCAGCGTTGTGTGTTTATGTGACGACACCCACAACAACTGTTTTTGTTCCGGATCATAGAGTGACAATCCATGTCCATGTGGGAACATAGTTAGTGAGTACATTAGTTCCACCTTATTCAACAGAAGTGGCAGTTCTCTGCAGTCCTGTCCTTCCTCATCTGCATCAGCTGCAGTGTTTTATGGTTGGTAGATGGGTGAAGAGGATACAGGCGGAATAATGTCAGCTAATACATACAAATATATTATATATGATATGATCGCGGTGAAACTCAAGCAGGCGTGACGTTATTTAGTGACGCAACGGTGACAAAATGAACAATTTTTTATGGACAGGCGGCACTACTTGGGTGGGCGACATGATCTTGGTTGCCCAAGTCACGTTCGGTGTGAACGCACCTTAACTAGAGTACATGCTACCTGCAGTAATAGTTGAGTTGACAGAGTTTTTTTTTTTTTTTTTGTATTTGTCCTTTTTTTAAGGCAACAGTTGAGAGGTATGCTGTTTAGTTTTTTTTATGCACAGTGCTCCTTTTCACCAAGATGATCTCCCCCTATGAAGAACTGATGTATGTTTGTGCAGCAGTGGTTTGATAAATGACATCGCATCACTGGGCCCTAATGACTATATAGCAGTACTGATATGCTCAAGATTTATTGGTTTGGGGTTTTGAATGACACAGAACTAAGTATTGTCAATATATTTGATCTCCATTCCTACTGAAGTATGTTTAAGTCTGCTATGGTAGGTTGCAATATGCCCCATTTCAATTCATTACTGTTGGACCTTTGTATTTATTTGTATTCAGGGACTAAAATTAGCACACACACACACACACCCCCCCCCACTTGCCAAATGAGTTAAATATAAAAATTTGGGAATTCTTTATTCCATTTTACAGCAATACTTTGTTTTGTAAGGACTCTGTATGACTAGTCTTACATCAGTAATTATCAGTATACACCCACCCCTCACAGATATCCCAGGGATGAAAATGCACAACATAAACCATGTTTCATGGTCCTCTTTCTAGCATTCCCAATGTTGGTACTTGTCTTATTTTTTCTCTGCTTTCTTTTCAGAATGTATACTATTTAAATAATCATACTCTTTAAGTTGAAGTAATTATAATGATTGGTAAGCAGCTAAATACAAATCTTTTTAATAACAATGTCCTTGTTTTGTTTTTTTTGCAGAAATTTGTTTGCTGACACGGGGCAGAAGAACAGCCAGTGTGCGAGCAGACACATACTGTCGCCTGTACTCTCTGTCTGTTGATAACTTCAATGAGGTGCTGGAGGAGTATCCCATGATGAGACGAGCCTTTGAGACTGTGGCATTGGACAGATTGGATCGTATTGGTAAGAGAAAATTCAAATGAATATTCAACAGGCCAGGACTTAAGTTATCATCACAAATTAGCTATCATGAAAACTTTACTAAATAACCTTTCACTACTCATTTCCATGATTAATTCCATTTTATGCAGTCATCATTTCATCAGTCATCCAATCATGTCAACATAATAGGACTGTCTCACAACTCCAACATGACCAATGCCAATAAGCAATACTGATATTGAGCTAAATAAAGACATATGGCAACTCTGCATAACTAAATGGTTCTTGAAAGAAGGTGGTAGAGGTTTTTTACACTAATTGCCACATGCCAGAAAACGGAGAGTCAGCAAAGAAGAAAAAGAAGCAGCTGCAGAAGAGTAACTTGTTGGCACGTGGCACAGTGTGCAGCTATTCTGCTTTTATGAACCATAGAAAATACAGAAAACAATAACTGCATACATGGATTACACAGACCTTTCAACACACTATCACCTTCATCATGCTACATATAGAGGGAAAGGCACAGAAAGGATTTGGAAACCTGCCTCTAGTGTTGTATAAAAGACCATTTAGCTGTTCAGGGAACATTGAGGCAGAATAAACATGGATGCCTTTCTTCACAAAAATGTTGCCCAAGAATGAGACTGTGACAAATGTGCAGGGGAAAAAACTACAGACACGATCAATGACCAGTTGTCTTAAGATTTCAGAGCAGTTAGTTGTTATTCCTTTTGTTAATTCTTACCTGTATACATGTGCATAAAGCTTTCTTGCGCAATGTGTGTTTGGTGTCATTTCTTAATCTTACAGACATAAAATCTCAGTCCTTGTGCTTTTTTTTTTTTTTTTTTAAATTTCGTCAGCATAGCAATGACAAATTTCGGTGTATTTGTGTCTATATTAAGCACGTTTTAAAGGCAGGCGCAAACAGGCAGCGTTATGCCTAGGCTGCTGTGGCCATTGTGGTGAGAAACAGGGATCACATTAATCAAATATTTTCCATCATTGACTGGTTTTTTTGATGTATGACAGAAAGATTTGGAGGCTGTCTGTTATTGATGGACTGAAAAAAGAGGAACGATCCAGTGTGCCATCATACTCATGCAGACATATGCGTAAACCCTTTCTGTTTTGCACTCTTAATACATCGTGGAGGAGGTCCTTTAATCTATGTAAAAAAGATCCCCTTCGTAGCCAGAATCACTCCATTTGTCAGTCAGAGCTGGCTGCATCACACTCTCCATGCACTGACCGCACTTATTAGCTCACAGTGCGTGCTCCTAAAATGCACGTTTCTTCAGGCAACACAGAGATGTCTCTGCTGGAGTTCACCAGTGTGTTTATTTGCCTCAAACTCCATGGCAAAACTTCATTTTGCATTTATGGCTACTTTGCTGTCCCAAATTCTCCATGGCGACAGCTGGTAGCACAAGTAAAGTCCTCATTTAAAGAGGGCGGCCCGCACCACTATTGTGCCTGTTATCAATTGCACACACTGTCATAGTAGATCACCTGCAACACACCCACAAATAGCACATGTAATTTTTTTATTTTGCACATGCAATTTAGTGCTCTTTTTCTGGGATCTTAGCAGATCAGGCCCTAAGAGTATTATGATCAAGTAGAGACAACAGAGAAGCTGAGGATTAATTAAATGTATGGCATTGATATGTTTCTAAGTTTTCTATATATATCTTGATAAGACTGTAATTTAAGATTTTTTAGCCATAACAATCATGAGGTAAAAAACATACATTGTGCCACCCTATGGCACAATAATAGAAACAGAATTCCTGTGTAACCTCCTGCTTTTATGTGCACATGAGTCAGTGTGTGGCGCACTGACCCTGATAGAAAACACGACAAAAAATTTCACCAGAGGGAAACGATTTACACAAAACTTTAGGGCTGTAAAAATGTTCCCACTGATTCTCAATGAATGAAATTACTCTCAAAGATATCTGCATATAAACATGCAGATAGTGCCTGGGTTTTGAAATCCCTGCGTGACTTCTCTTACCCATACAATTGATATTCTCTCCATATCCATCACTGTTCCCAGGCTCAGTCTGAGCAGATGAAAAATTCACAATGAAAGACACGCCTGTATCATCACTCAGCGATCGCTGCATGCTCTGTTTTATCCTCTGCTATGTTTAGAATGGAAGATAGAGGAATTGCTTTAGGGGGCCTTTTTGTAGAAAATGGGTGCTTTGAAAAGATGTGGTGGGCTGATAGTGATGTCTGTGTGAGACAGTCTCCTGCGGATGTCCTTTCTCCAGAGCCCGAAGCATGTGAACACACTTCTTCCCTAATAAAGTCACACATACAGCATTGGTCCACAAATAAATTATTGTCTTGATGGACTTGGCACAATCTGTTTGGAGATGTGCAAGTGATTAAGGGTCAGATGCTGCCAGGGTTGAGCCAGATGTAGATACAATACTTCAATACAGGTCTTCCACTAATCTACCTGCAGTCTTGGCAGAAAATGGAGAGATTGATCCGGACCCTAATTACATTTACAATATCTGTGGATTCCCCAGCCTTTTGTCAGCCCCAAATTGAAAATGGCAGTCATGTGAATTAACCCTGTCACCGCTAGTGCGGCCATTCAACAATGACTAATGGACTCACGGTCAAGGCGGCACACATTTCTCTTGGAGGCTGGGTCAGCAGTTAGTACGCCTGTCATAGTGACACTATCCAACTTGTCTCTGTGACCTTGTGCAAAGCTCATGGGGACTTGTGTGAACATGCGTTTCTTGGGTGTGAAGTCAAAGTACCAAGTTAACTAGGACAAGGCATGTGCAAATATAACACTCTAGAAGGGCCAATGTAAAGCTGAATCACACATTTTGGCCTAATTTTTGGTTTTTAATAGTAATGTTTATTGTCCAGAGATTGGGAAGTTTGAAAACAAAATGGTTCAAAATTGTCCTTGATGTTTTTGTTATTGTTGTTGTTTTTAAGCTATGTTGGGAGCTTTTTGGCCTTTATTAGCAATAATTTGATACAATACCATAAAAAAGAACAATTGATATTTTTCCCTGTTTGGTTACTGCAGCAAAAAGAAAAGAAAAGAAAAGAAAAGAAAAGAAAGGAAAAGAATTTCCCCTTACAATGTCTCTTTTTCTCTGCAGTACAAAAAATGACAGTCCAGGAAAAGTATGTGGATGTGAATGTGGATGTGGACAGTTGTTACAACCATTTCAGCGTTCAAATGAAGCAAAAAATAACAACATGACAACTACCTGATATTTATCTACAAATTCAATGACAAAAAGAAACATGTGATAGTACTTTGACTAATCCTTTCCTGCAATGTAAAGAAACTTCTCCATCGGACAGTGATTTTGGTATTGAGTAGGTTTTGCCAAGGAAATTGTATGAAATTAATCTTTGAGGATTGAGGATTTAGAATTTATTGAGGACAACTTCAGAAGAAGGGGGTAAGGAAATCCATGAAGGCCGGAGAGGGTGTGAGAAGTCCAGTGTGAGGTTGAGAGCTTTGGTGAGTGTTTGGCCTCGTGGAGACACTGCAAGAGAGGAGGAGAGACAAAGGTAAGTAAAGTTCCTAACACGACAAAAAGCTCAGGCACAAAAAACAACAATAAGAGATTCTATGATTCACTAGAGACGGCCAACAATACCACATAGAGGAGTAGGAATCATCTGGCACCAATGATGAGTCTGCAGCAGGTTTATGAAGGTGCGGTGATTGCGGTGATGAGGAACAGGTGTGATCCGGCTGGGAGCCTCAGCTCCATGTAGACACGTTCCCTCCCAGGAAGGGAGAGAGCAGCAGGAGCAAAGACACAGTGCAGGAACAGGAAAAAGGTCTTCAATAAAGTCATTAAAGGCAGAATCATTACTAACAGCAGAATCTTCACACAACACAAACAATAGCGGCTGACTTTGTGCTTGTTACACAATGGTTGCTTTTTTAAAATTCAAAACAAGAAACATCAGCATGATCACTGGGTTTTTCACAGGACAAATCAGCTGCACACTTACTAAATATATTCAGCACTACAGTACTGCTCTCAGTTCTAATGGGAGTTCAGGTTGTCTGTCCTTTCGATGTTAAACCAGGATGCTAGTGTTCCCTCCGTTTGTTTGTCTTCTTTGAAACAGCTTTTGCACAACAGCACAACTTCAAATCTGTCCCCTTTCCTTCTGCAGCCACCTCATAAACAAAGTTTTGCCACAAAATACTTTTACTTTTCTCTTTATCTACTAACACTACAGTCAGAGGCAGACATGTCATGTCTCTCTAGCTTGCTTCTTTGAATGATGGCCAGCAACATGCCTTCCTACTCATGTTTTGCTCCGACCTCTGAACCCAGTCATGTGACATGTCAGCTGCAACATTCACCCATCTGTCATTCATCTTTTCAGCCCTGGGTTGAAAATGGGATTCTGATTTGGAAGCCTGGATATTTTAGATACTTTAAAAATAAATATTTTATTATATTGTGTCATTTTAAAAATACAGCATTAAAAAGTAACAAACTAAAGGGGTTTTTGTTTGTTGGTTTGTTTGTTTTTTTGCAATCTTACACTGCTCCCAGTGAAAAGAATATAAAATAACCTATGGAATAAAGACAAGGCTGCCTTATACCTGAACATCTGTACATAGGCAGTTACATAACACCTTTCTTTTTTTGTTGTCATATTTCCTGCTGTTTTTATGCCTCATCATTGTTATAATGTCTGCTCCATCATCCTCACGGTTTTTCTATCTAATCTGGTTGCTGAAAAAGTGAGTTATTCCTTTACTACAGATGACATCTTCATTCTTACTGCCTAGATACTCATTCTGTGCATATCTCCTCACAGGCAAGAAAAACTCCATCCTGCAACACAAGGTGCAACACGACCTCAGCTCTGGTGTACTGAACTACCAGGAGAATGAGATCATTCAGCAGATTGTGCAGCACGACAGAGATATGGCCCACTGTGCCCACCTCATGCAGAACGCCCCACCTCAAACACCTCCATCACCAACTCCTGTAATCTGGGCCCCACTCATCCAGGCTCCCCTACAGGCAGCAGCAGCCACAACCTCAGTAGCCATCGCCTTGACACATCATCCCCATCTTCCACCGACTCTCTTCAGGCCTCCAGTTTCAGTCCTCAGTTCCCTGAAAGACCCTCCAAGTCGTTTAAAGAAATTCCATGCCTTTGTTCCACCATCTACATCACCTGGTTCTGCTGGGGGCTCTCCATCTAGTACACCCTCTAAACTGAACTCCGGGGTTGACATGCCCTTGCTAGCATCTTTCCGAGCTCAACATATGACTTCAGGAACAGGGGCAGCTGGCTCCAGCCAACAGGCCTCGGGAGGCGGGGGCAAACGTGGGCCTAATGGGGCTGGTTCTGGGTCCACTGGAGGGGGGGCCTTCCCCTTTGGACAATTCTCCTCCACTAGTTCACCTTCGTCTAGTTTAGCCCAGCTACACCCACAGCCACAGCATCAACAGCCCTTCCGCTCCAGCACTCCACCTCTCTCAAACCTTGTCCACCAAGGATCCACAAGTGGCAGCACAGGATCAGGGATAAGTGGCGGGGCAGTTGGAGCCTGTGGTGGTGCAACAGGATGGTCCTTAGGTGGAGCTGTTGGAGGGTCTGTTGAAGGAGGAGATACTAATTGGGCTGGAGAGGACTTCACAACTGGTACCACTGAGGTGACTGGAAACTTTGGGTTGAGAGGAGCTACTTGTGGCTCTGTGAGTGAGATCTCAGGGGAATCAATAGGAGGGTTATCTGAACCTGCCTGTGGCAGGTTGGCAGGTGGAGCTTCCGGGGCACCATTGGGGGGCATAAGCTTTGGACCAGTTGGAGATGCAACCAAAAGACCAATCACAGGGACCTCTAAAGGATCAGTTAAAAGAGCTTCAAGAGGATCAGTTGGAGGCGCTTCTGGAGAATTAGTGGTTGTGACAACTACTGGGGGTTCTTTAGGGAAGGGGTCTGTTGGATCAGCGGGAGTGGTTTCTGGGGGACTCACAGGTGGAGCCTCTGGGGGATCACTTGTAGCAGCTTTAGGTGATTCAATGGTAGGGAATCCCGGAGCAACATTAGGAAGGGCTTCCATTGGATCAACATCTAGCCTTACAGGCAGCAGCTCAAGTGGGCCAGGGGGAGGTATAATTGGAGGACATGTTAACAGAGCAGTAGGAGGAGCTGTTGTGAGCCATATAGGAGGGTCCACGGTTTGTACTGTTGGAGGGCCTTGTGGTGGAATTACACCTGGACTTATTAATTCTTCTCGCTGTCAAAGTCCTATATCTACAAGCTCATCCAGCCCATTGCCTGGCCAGCTTCTCCACAGCCAGCCAACCCCCAAACCTCCTCAGGTGGCTCCTTTGCAGCAATTTGCTGGTGGGGGCAGGACTTCCGGTGGCTTAAACCTCTTTCATACTCCTCCACAAGGCTCCCCATCCTCAAGTAGAGGGCAGATCAGCCAACAGCCTGCTGAAGGTTCCCCATTGTCACTCAGCCAATTTAGCCTGGCGGGCCTCCAGTCTGGCTTCCTGCCTCACCAGGCGTCCCTAGAGAGGTCTGCCCTGGCCTCCCTGGCCCAGTATGGCTCAGCAAATGCCTCCCCTTGCCTTACCCCTGTTGCACCCAGCCCTACCATTCAAAGCCCTGTAGCTAGCAGGACTTTCCACTATAGTGACCCCTCCAGTGCCACAGGATCCCACAGCTCTCTACTCATGCCACAGTCCTCTCTACCTTCACAGCTTCCAGGCCATCCACAAACAACAGGAAGGGATTCTCCACTGGGCCGCTTTTCCGAGGACTTGAAGCTTTTATCCAGCTCTCACCCATCTTTGCATCAAGAGGTGTCCCATGCATTAGGCCACCATACGCCTCCCCCCTCAGCTGAAACTGGATACTATCCCTCACCTTTTTCATCCCCCACTCTTGTGCCCAAACCCTGTAGCTCAGTGCCGGGGCGCATGACTCCTCCAACTCAGACGTCTCCAGGGCACCCGCACCAGACTTATTCCCCAGGGACCTCCCCAGCCTTGCATCTACGGAGGGGCTCTGGTGCCTACTCATCAGATCTAGAACCTCAAACTGTCCGCTCTAAACTTCCCTCCAATTTGTGAGGATTGATCACACCCTCCTGTGCTCCTCCAAACTAAAACACATGCAAACTGTCTCCAAGTGTTGCGTTCTTTTCTTTCTGTCCTCAGACTTCACTGTGTTCCACATCTCATTTTACCAAGATCTTAAATTTACTGTGATTTTAAAAACTCTGTGCTGGGTTACTCAGACGTATAGAATACTCAGTGTTAACTTTATGCGTTGTCCTTTTTTATTCATGCATACTGTATATAGATAGAGATATATTTAAAAGATAGGTTAATCAAGGGACTAGGAGGGTGTGAAAAATTATGTTTATTTAAAGGACAGTCATTTCCTTTATATAACTATGCCAAATTCATCCAGTGATGTTGGAAGGATATTTCAATGGATTACACAATAATACTCCTTTTTTCAGCAGGAACCTATGCACTATTACCTGCATGTATAAAGGCTTTTTGTGTGTTTCAAAAAAATATCTACATTTTTAGCAAAAACAACATGCTTCAAGACAGGCTGACTCTTGTACCATGTCATACAGGATCACATATTGTTGATTCTTAAATGTATCTCTTAGATTGTAATTACTTATTAAGTGTATAACATTTTCAAAACTTTACGAAGGATGCAGATGAGATTTTAGAAAACCAAAAAGAATTTTCCTGTGGAGTAATAATTTGCCTCCACTTGGCCCTTCAATCCTCATTTTATATCACTTTATTGTAAGCTTGAAAGAGGGAGGTTGAGCGAGGGACCCTCCATCTGAATACGGATAGGTGACAGTTTGTGAGCAACTGCCTTTCTGCTGAGTCCTCAACCATATCCTAACAAGCTCACTTTGTCTTCCAAGCTCATGCCATTAATGTGTAGAGAACATGTTTTTCTTCCTGACTGTGAGCAACTGTTGATGTATGAGTACTTCTGAGAGCAAGAGTATGCTTCAGTGAGCGATAAATGCGAAGAAAGTGATACCCAGGACAAGTCAAAAGTGGGGAAGGGGGGGGCCTTTTTACTTTAAATCTGAGACTTCCATGAACCACAGCTTGTCTGTTGCATTGTGTAGCCCATGAAAATGATGGATGCATGAAACTGTGTTTTTTTTTGTTGTTGATATTCAATATGCTGAGATTTTCAAACCCACTTTAAAAACCAATTCCCATGCATACACGCTTTTTATTTTCTGGCAAATAACACATTACTATTCTACTAGAATTTACATGTTACTCCTATTATGACTGTTTTTAAACAGGCATAAAACAAGACAATTGAATATGCCATTGATAATATGTGTATCAAATACTGATATTCTAAATTGAAAAGCTTTGTGCTGAGCTCTGACAACATGTTTTTTTGTTTTTTTTTTAACTGTTGTGATGGTCACTGTGTCAGACCTGGTGATCATTTGCTCAGTGACCTCACTGACAGGCATGACAAACTACAACAACTACACATTGCTGCTGACAGGACGTTAAGGGAGGGTGCCACAGATAACAGCAAACTAACTTACATACATCATGATTAGGGATGCACGATTTTGGATTTTTGCATATGCCAATATTTCCAAACTTATCACTGCTGATACTGATACCAGTATTTTTTGGGAAGAGTACAAAGTATCTTCTTTACTAAAATCAACCTGTTCCTCTCATTGTGACTGCATATTTGTGTTAGATATTGATGTGGACCAAGGACAAGGACAATTGTTTTTATAATGTAAACATTCAGCTATAATAGGGTGAAGAGTTGTGCTGCATTCATACTCTCTGTGGGTGTTACAGCTTATATGTGATATATATGGCTAAAATGTATGGCAAAAATATTGGTTGTAAATATCGGCAGAAATTTTTATAACTGCTGATACCGATATTCCATTTTCTAAACTTATGTCTGCCAATATTGTGCCGATAATATCCTGCATCCACAGTCATGATGAATCATGTGTTAGTTTGATGCTTTATGCAAATGGCAGTTACTTATCATGTTGCTGTTTTCTTCCAGCATTTTTTTTTTTCAATATTTCGTAATAGTCCCTCTGCGACACATCAAAGGTGGTGACTTCTTTAACATTTCTCAAACTTTTCTGTTGTCTCAGTGACATCTTTCAGCAGCAACTTCTTCCATCTTATACTTTTCTGTTTCGGTTTGTTTACATATGTGACGGTTGCATATTCAAATTTCTCTGCACTCTCCCTGGTCAACATCTCTGACATGATGGGACAAACAATAGTAGGCAAAGCAAAGAGCTGAGATGCTGGATTTTCTAACAGGAAGTCGTGAGGTGTCCAGGTGGATTTTTATTAAACTATGAAACATCTCAAGGGATGAACCTACCTATTTTCAGGGCCAACAGATTCTATCAAGCTGGTCAATAATCATGCTTTAATTGTCTAGTCCGACCCTGGCATTAGAAAGATTTATCTGTCTACACTTCATTCTAAATACACTTGAGACTGTGACAGTAAAACTAGACTTTATCTGCCTTTCTGTAGGCTGCAAAGAACACTGCACAGACTTGGTTACAGCTATAGAGCTGAACAATAAAATATGCTCTTTTTTGAGATTATACTTTCAAATTAAAAAAGTGATCCTGACTAGATAAAAATTATGTGGCATCGCTTCCTGAAATATTCCTGACAAAGTGCTTAAAATAATGCATAATTCAATTTTTTTCTTAAAAGCAAGAAATTAAACTACATGAAGTACATTCCCAAAACATTGGTCATCTGTACCTGTTGTTCAGTATAACAAATGGGGATTAAAAGACACTTCAATAAAAGTGTATGTTTCTCGATTTCATCAGAACCCCACTTTACTTTTCCTTGCAAGGGAAATATATAGTATATACATGCATTCTGCTGATATGCACAGCAAATACATTTGCTGTCAATAACAACTGTTTAAACTATTATCCCCAGATACCATTATTGCATATAGTATCCTGCATCCCTACAGAAAATCTGATGTTGCTGGTCTAAAACTAGATTTTTCACAAGCTGAAATATTTAACGTATGAAATGTGGAGCTTGGTATTAATTTCTTCATGTATTTGCATTTCTTTTACTGTAGCTGCTGTAATACAGTCCATGTCGACATGTTTTCTAATTGAGAGCAAATGCTGTTTGAGAGAAGTTGAATGTATGCACATTTTTGTGATGCTTAAAGTAAGTACTGCAGCCATCATAGACACACTGAAGGCAGAGAGACTGTTTCGTATCTAAAAAAGGGTCATTGGATCAAAACTTTGTTTTCATCAGCAGCCATTTTTCCTGCAAAAGTGTCCTTTAGCGAGATACAGAGCAAATAATGACAAATTGTATTAAGGCAATCTGGATATGTGACTCAGTGCTCTAAGTCAGTAAGCCTCAAGCAGCCCACTCCTAAAAACATATCCCACATGAAAATATAATATGAACACACTGCCATCCTGCTTCTATAACTCTGAGGGAAATCACTTTCTTTTTCGCTGTTTTTGAGCATTGAGAAGTGTGAAGACCTTTGACAACCATCTTTGTTTTTGTCTGCCAGTGAATCCTGCATATACAGTACATTATTGAAAGACAGCTTTGATTAGATTGCTGGTGTTGCTTCAGAAATTGCATTCTTTGTTATGCATTGACTGGACAAGAGAAATGAAAATGGAAACATCTTGTTTATCTTTTTAGAATATGATGGTACTTTAAGAGTTTCACATGAGACCAGATCCATGATGGGGGAAGGTATCATTTCACTCCCATTGGAGCAGAGCAGTGATATTCTCCTGCATGTTTGTCCATAGCTCATCACCATGACGGACCCAGCTCCACTCAGACAGCTGAGTCCCCTAACTCTGTCACAGCACTTAGCCATAGCATCCTAATTTAACAAGACATGTCTGTAATCCCTTGACCCTCTCAGGCTATCATGGAGTCACACACAAAGGTGCACGGCGACCGTGCTCTCCCCCTCATTACAGCTCCCACACACCTCTGTAATAACGTATAGCAATACACACGACATGACACAAAGCTGCACAAACACACCTTTATAGACCTGCACACAGACACAAGAGCACAGGATGACTCCTACCACCAAAAATCCAAAAGAGTCATATTTTTTGTTATTCGTCCTCAACAGATTCTGCTGAGATCAGTCTGTAATTGATTGATTAATCACTTTATTGGTGAATTCAGATAAAACAAACTCAATTATTATAAAGGATTTAGAATGTTTTACTTAAAAAAGAAACATGAAGTGTAGCATGAGGAAAGCTTTGATGGTAACCCAACATTTGTTCTGGTTATAAAATCGGGATTCAATTATTGTCAGTTTTATTATCAAAAGCTTCATAATACTGTAAAAATGCTATTATTTAAAACAGCATTTTGGCAATTTATACCTTGAAGGCCGCATGTGACCCCCCATACAAAGCTCCTGAATCAATGTGAAACATCAAGAAGTTGTTAACAGGTAGAAACAATTTTAAAATGATTGTAATGCATTTTGACCTGCTTCACATATACAGTATAACATCATATACAAAGACAAGTCCTTAAATGCACAGCATAAAAAATTAATCCCCAGGGGGCTCCTTACCAAAACAACAACAAAAGGCCACAAGCAGTAACTGAAACGCTGTCAACTCTGCTTTTGCTGTTTCCATCTTGTTTAAGAATGCAATACAATAAAAACAGATGTATTAACTACATGGCGAACCAATATTTGCTTTGTGAGAATCTCACAGCATAATCCACTGAGTCCACTTTTAGCAGCTTTTCAGCCTTATCGTGTGAAATTCATCCACAGATGGAAACACTGGTTTGCTGTTTAGTAAAACACCTCATTGAGTGCAGTTTTTGTTAAATACAGTCCTCTCTACAGAATGAAAAGTAACAGTGGAGGTCATCAGAGCTGGCAGTGGGTCTCAACTCAACTTTGAAATGTCAAATTTGGCAGTTCCACTTTGGGGGTATGAAAGCAGCCGTACAGGGGGAGTTCAGGTGACAGAGTGGGCAACAACCAGTGAATTATTTTTGTCAGTAACAGATCAGCTTCGGGTTTTTCATGTTTGTGATTGATTTACAACTATTATATCCCAATTATCTAACAATTCTACGTATCGTATCTTTAACAACATGAAAAGTAGAAATGTTGCTGTCATTTTATTTGATTAATGCTATATTTAGTCATTGGCAAGAAATTGTATAAGACTTAGAAGACATAACTAAATACAACTAATATAAAAATGATAGTTAAATGAACTTAAATTGATGGTAAATATTCTGTTTGTCCCAGTAAAAGAGAATCTCAAATTAAATTTAACTGATGTGGCCCACTCAGTTACCAAACTCGCCGATACCTGTCTTATATAAATCTATAGGGCGTGTTCGTTCATGAGTTTCACTCATGCTGTTGATGGGTAAAAATATCCATTGAATTAGTTTTATTATATGTTTTCTATTTTAAATTTCATTTACCTGTTACTTTACTATTATGATGTTAAGAGTGTTCCTTTATTTAAAAAATAAAAATCATCAGCTCTCATCAATCAGCTGAGTGATAGATCACAAGGCACATTTTCTGTTACCGTTATTTGTTGCCAAAAATGTTACAAGACTTATTTACAGCAGAAACTTGAAACTGTGATTCTTTGGCTTATCATTTTAGGGGAACTCCTGAAGGACATAACAAAGGAACAATAAATAAACGATTATTGCTTGTCTTCTTCAGAGATGGCCGCATTACTAAAAGCTGGAGCATTGTTTTTATTGCCTGCAACTATCTTAAAGGCTTTGTAACGTTATCATGAGCACTGTGCTTCTTAGTTAGAAGTCTTGGACTCTTTAGACCGCTTTTCAGAGGGGCAAGAGGGCGAATGGACAGAGATGACAGAAAGTAAACACACAGCCTTGTTTCACTGCTAGAATACAGATTTTCTGCAGTGTAGGTGTTAAACCTAAGTCTTCCTGCTAGCATGCACTCCACAAAGGCAGACAACTTGCTGTAGCTCCCACATGAAAAAAAATAAAAAAACATTTTCCCCACAATGTGACTTCCAAAGGTTTGGAGGTGGAAACAGTTTGAAGCTGGTCAGATGAAATCACAGCTCTAATGTACTGGACTTCCAGCTGCAGAAAAAAAAGAGGGGAAAAGGCACCTCATTGGGTCATGTGGGTGGTGAACAGCTCCTCATGGGGCCACCTCCCCACTTTATTGTTGTTCTTGAATGCTAGTGGATGTTTGTCGGTGTGGTATTGATTGGAGGGGTAAATGTTAAAGCTCTGACTGTAGCAAAGTAGCCACTGTAGCAGTATGTGGGTGTGTGTGCGTCAGCAGGGGTCAATAGCATGGGCAGTACCCTGATGGAGAAAGGTGGGAGAGGGAGGTGCAGGTCATAGCTGAGGGTAAGATTGAAGCTGGACAGGGATTGATTAGCTAGCTTACACTCACTCTGGTGCACCATTGCAGAAAAGAGGCTAAGGGGGGTGGGCTGCATGCTGAAAAATGAAGCCAATGGAGAGTAGAATTTTACTGAGTTTTTATCTTCCTAGAAGTGGGTCCAAAAATCAAGATGTCCCCAGTTACTATTCTCAGTTGGAATATCTATATGAAGAAAATAAAATGAGACCTGAAAACATTTGGAATGACTATGTTTTTTTAGACAGAATCTAAACTTCCCTCTTCTTTGAATTATATATAATAACGTTTTATCTATTTGTCCAATTGTCATTTTTTGGAGCATACTTTGAACTCATATTGTAACTGTCTCATTGAGGACTCGTTTTGGCTGGTTAATTATGTCTCCAATGGTCAACCTGCCAACTTTAACAAGGATTTGAATTAGATTACAATTTCTGGGACTTCAGCAGAGTCTTGGTGTGCCATTCACAGCACCATTTTGAGTGCATGAGGATTTTTCCTGCAGCAGAAACCAATGTCTTTCAGTCTGTTGTGGAGTTCTCAGAGTCCATGAATGTTTATGAATAGGTGGTTTGATAAAATGATGGCATGTCACAGACAGAGCTCACCAGACCTTAGTGCTCTATTGATTAGCTCAGTTATTTTCAGGTTAATGCAAATGCTGTACCATCTACACGTACTCACCCCACAGATTAAGGGGCAGTCCACACAGAGACAGGTTTAGGCATATCCGCACTTCGACCACACAGAATCAGCGTTTTAGGAGCTCAGAAACAAATTTTGAAAACGTGTTTCTGGTTAAATACAGCTCTTTTGTTGTGTGAACATCAACAAATACACACATTTTCAGAAACAATTACCACATAGCCCCACTTTTTGGTCAAACCACATGCACTAACCCTTACAAAAAGAAAAAAAAAAAAAAAATGGTGAAAGACTGTGATGTTCGTGCTGCAGAAATCACTGGGCTTCTCGTGACTTCAGCAGTAAAATCTGCTGCTCCTTTAAAACCACTGTGATTTAAAAGTGGGCATGGAGAACAGCACACACCAGTGTTTGTTTCCATTTCTCATGATGTATGCACATGCTTTAAGTCTTTTTCTCTGGTTTTGGTGTATGTCTGCAGCAGTGTCACAGCGCCACTTGCAGGACTGGTATATAAAGTACAGCGTTTTCAATGTTTTCACAAAAAACTTTTTAATCTCTGTGTGGACAGGGCCTTAATTCCTAAATTCCTGCCTCTCCTCCCAAAGCAATGGTGAGTTTTTGCTCCAAATTTACTACATTGCTACTTACAGCAGGAGTTTCCTAACCCCTCTGGGCTGAATCACAGGCACACACAGCAGAGCAAATATGAAGAGAAAATGGCAGCAAAGTTGAAAGCTGTTTGTTCTTAAAATTAAAATACCATGATTCATACATGCACATTGAAATATGGACATTGTACTAAACTGCACAACATCCTGTTGAGAGTTGTTGCATCCTTATCCCCCTACATCATGTCCACAAATATTTGGATTATTTTGACTAAACTGTTCTTCGAAGAAGGTTGAAAACATGTTTATTTCCCCTGTGATGGACATTTTAACTTAGGTGACATACAGTTCTCTGCAGACAGCCTCAAGTGGACACTCAAGGAACTGCAGTGTTTTTTTCACTCTCTCTCATTTTTCAACTCTTGAAGTTGTTGCTTGGTTGTGCTTTATCAGAGTTGAAACTCAGAAGTTGTTGTGAGAAGACTGTCCTCTGATATCAGTATTTATTGTTGAGCAGGATCTTCCCTTTCATCCTCTCAGACTATTTACTGCAGCCTCATCTGAAGCATGACATCATGTACTGACTGTTTTTAAAAGAATCAGCTGGGAATTTTAAGCGTCTTTGAAATATTGCGTCTAAAGACTAGAAGTGTGACTCACTCTCTCATGCAGGGAGCTTTTTCTGTGCATCTCACTGTGTCTAAACATGGGAGGAATCCAGCTGTATGAGAGCAGCAGAAGGGAAAAAAAGAGGAATGAAAGACAGCTGAAGGATCACAACAGCTGCCAGCGATGTGTCTAAGCGCTGCGAGGGAGTCTGCTCAGAAATCAGTTCAGAGGAAATAGTTTGATAAGCACTTGACACGCCTGTTGTTGCTTTGATGCTGTAAAGTATTGTCTCTTTTTCACTCCATCATTTTAACCGACTCTAATCTAGGTCAGTGCTACCTAGACATAAGACTGAAACAGAGGATTTTGAGGTGAAATGGAAATTCATCACGTCTGGCCGCAGTTATTAATCTCTCCTCTGCCTTAGGCCATACCTGGCTCTGGCCCTGTTGTTGGCTCCTGGTAGATGTGTTGTGAAGCAGCCAGCAGGTTTGCAGTTAACCCCCCCACCCCCACCCCCCTTTCAGAGCTTTGTTGTTCCTCCACATGGCATCTTTGTACCATTTTACAATTCATGGTTGTTTCTGTAACACAGCGTTTTTAGATTCTGTTTGGTGCACTTCCAGTTTACTCTCCCTCCCTCCCTGACTCTCTCTTTGTGCCATCCTTCTCAGCCTGTAAATACGAGTAGTTTAATCAGTGATGCACCCTGATCAAATCTTTTGCTGTGATTGAGGATTAGATGTAGCAACAGTGGAATCGAACCTGCAATTTCTCGGGGGAGAAAAGAGGCAAGTGTATGCATAAATGTCCTAGTTATTCATTCATGACCACGAAATCCTTTCACAAACATTCAATTCATTTTGTTCACGAGCACTGGAATCAGGTGTTCTGTGTGACACTTTACCTCATTGTGTGTAGATGTGATATGAAGATTGCTCAGTGTGCTGAAAAATTGTGTTTGTGGTAGCATCTAACACAGCTGACCTCTGTGCTGCTTGAAAAACACAACGGAAATGTTGATGTGACACCGAGCGGGCTGCTGGGCAGTGTAACCTAGATGTGACCCAGTTTGGTGACATTACAGAGAGGGGAGTAAAAAAGACACCGTGGGTGTGATTCTTCAAAGTAAACACAGTGTGCAGATAACAGTCAGGAGTCTCTGTTTCTTGTAAGACAAAATAATTGATTCTTAATTTTACTTTTAGACTGAACCCTTGTCCACACGTTGGCATGTATTTTTTCAAGCTATGATTTTTCTGCTTTTTAAACATGATTCCTTGCAATAACAATAGAAGAACAATAGAATTACAAAAATGTAACTGTTACTTTGCCATCCTTTTGCAGTAATCACAATAGATTGAAAAATAGCTTGAACTGAGTTTGTAACAAAAAGTAAATGGCAGAATGCATATGAAACTAGAAAATCACTCAGAGAGCGCAGACCTTCGCCAAGCAGCTCAGTTACGGCAGCGGCTTTTCCACAACCCCTGTAAAAGATACAATTCTGGATCACCACACGCTCCGATTGGACAGCTGAGTCTCCGCTCATGTCTGTCCCTCCTCCACTTGCATTGCAAGGGAAGCTGGGAAATGTAGTAACATAGGCTTGAAAAACGTTGACGTCAGTTTTCAAATAAACTACAATTCCCATAATGACGTAAAGGGGGCAAAACCCTCACAGCAGCCGAGGAGAAATGAATGGGATTTGCCATTATAAAATTCAATGTTTTTTAATGAAGTCATTCTGGATGCGATCCAGATGAAATTTACCTTGATGATAGAGTTATATTATAGATATTATACTGTAAATTTTAAAGTGAATCCATCAAGTGATGTCAGAGATATGATTTTTTAAAACTACGGCCCAGTGTTAACTTATGGGATTTTTAGAAAATTTGGGGAAATTTTGCATCCAGACAAATATGCGGATCACCACCAAAATGTAATGGCTTCTTCCTTGGACTAAACCACACCTCTGGCAAAAAAATTTCATGTAAATCCATCCAGTAGTTTTTGAGTAATCTTGCTAACGGACAAACAAACAAACAGACGGACAGCCCCTGGCGAAAACATAACCTCCTTGGCAAAGGTAATTACTAACATGTTAAGATTTCACAGAAAGTTTTTACATAGCATATCCACCACCACTTCAAGTGCAAGCACACAAGTGCTGCAGAAGTACACCATCCCACATGAAAAGTTTTTGAAACACCCCTGTCTTCATGAAAAACTATAAATGCACTGTTGAAGCTGCAGTGTATAATTTATTCTTTGTGTCATTTGCCCAAGAATATGATTACCTGTCAACATCTAATACCTGGAGCCACATGAGAGATCATTAGACATATGTGCCCCCTCCATGCTCTGTATTAAGCCATTAGAAAATCTAGTAAGAGACACCCACTTTTCTGCCAATCAGGGCTCAGTTCAGGGACAGTGTTCAGTGCTCTTACTGGATCCTCTACCAAGTTCTATGTGTTTGTTGAATCTAAATTAGCTTTAGCTGTTGTTTAGAGTGAACAGGTAATGTTTTATGAAGGGACCTGTGGTTTGTGGCTCTTTTGTGGCTGTAAATACATAACATTGGCATAATGTTAATGGCAGCTATAGGCATGCAAACACAGTGGCCTGGTTGTACATAAGAGAAGGGGCATAGCTAGAAGAGCAACCATGGAAGGGAGGGTGGAGTAAAGCTGCTTCCACTGCAGTCTCATTCAAGTAACATACCCCAGCTTTAAATTCTGTCAGTAGCATGTTACAGTGTCCCTGATAAAATATTGTTTTTTTTACTCCTCTGCAATGACTAATACAATATTCAGTTTTATTACACCAATCTTAAGTCTGCCTGGTGGTACAGTTTAACTTATGACCTTGTTAAATGTCATTAACTGGCAGTCTTTGTGAATGTGTCTTAGGCACAGTGGCACAGCAGGTTCTTGTCTTACAGCAAGAAGGTAGTTGGATCGACTCCCTGTGTTCGACAGGGCATTTCTTTGAGGAGTTTTTATGTCTTCCCCAAGCCTGCATGGGCTGTCTCTGAGCACTCTATATTCCTGCCACAGTGCAAAATCGTGCTGTTTGGGTTATGGTGCGTTCCTGTTACTTTGGAACTTGGACGTGAGAAGTAAGAATTATGACATCCCACTTAAATCTTTTCCAGTCATGGGCTGGTAAAGTTGCGGTAGGTAAAGATTCCAGAAGGTATTCCAACCAAAGGGGATGTTCTCAGTGACGTATTTAATCTGCAACTAGCACAATCCAACTTCCGAGATCAACTGGAATGCACTATTAAAGGCAGGGTTGGCAATCTCGGAAAACTAGCATGAATTTGAATGTAGCATCTCCTCAGGACTCCGCCTCTGCTCCCTGGAGCTCCTCCAAAACGACGCCCCCGTGTTGCACTACGCAAAGCCATGTCTCACTCAGCGGTAAGAAAACACCAAAACATTATCATAGCAAAGTTAAAAAACAAACAAACAAACATGGCAAGTTAGTGAGTACTCACAACCCAATGTTGACTCCCGTTTTTGCCCTGGCTTTGTCCGAATTCTTTTTTGTTTCGGCCCTCTCTGCCTCTGTCTTTCTTTTCTTGCTCTGTTTAGCAGAAGGAGTGGTTACCAGTAATCGGGGTATAGGTAGTTTCTCTGCCATTCTCTACATAGCTGTTAAGTCTCCCGTTTTGGCCAGGAAACGACTGTATTTTCCGTATTTTAACCCTCTTTCCCGCCATCCTCACGTATTAGTATTCTCCCGTATATCTCCCGTGTTATGATATAATAATTAAAAAAAACATTCCTCTGCCTCTCCAAACTGAACTGTTACTATCCTCACAAGAATGGGGCAGTAATGCACCAAAATGATGGATGCCAACCGCCGTAAAACCGAAGAAGAAAAAAAAGCCTTGCGAGAACTGTCACCTGCAGTAGCCTGGGTGGCAGTTTTCGCGAGGTTAGTGCTAACAGCGGCAACAAACCAAGAAAAACAGAGGGGTTATTTTGGATTTCTTGTACATCTGTCCTAAAATGTAAGGGATACTGGAGCTTGGTTGGGGTTGTGGGATGGCTCACAGTGGGCTTCCCTTATTTTCAAAGCCAAAAACTTGACAAGTATGCATTAGTGATGGGCACGGTAGTTCTTTTAGATTAACTGAATCACTAGAATCAGTTCCCTAAAAAGATTTGTTCAAAAGATTCTTTCACCGAATCACTGAATCATTCAGTGCTTGGCGGGGGGAGCCTGCGACTCTGACTTCCTGAACTGATACATGGCTGAACGGTTCAGGCTTCAGTTCAGTTCACTGACATATTCATGACTTTCTGTGGAAGGGACTGACAGTTCAACTGAGAATTATGCCTTGAAAATCATGTGAAAATGCAACTATATGAATAACAATTTAATAACTATAAGAACTATCAAATAACCTGCGAAGTAAAAGCTTAAAAGTTGTTTTTTGTACTTCATTCAGTTTTTGCCATTCTTTACTCTGCTAATCATAATGTGTTCTAGAAACTTAATCTGTTAAAACAAGGGGTGGTGTGTGTTTATGTTTATATGGCTTGACTCCTGTCTCAGTGTCTCCTGCAGTACGACATTCACCGGGTGATACGTTCACTGAACAGTCAGACCACAGTACATTCAGTGAAGGATTCACACTGAACATGCACCATTCCCTCGCAAATTATCACATTGAGAGGATCATACAGTCATGCATTTTCTCAAACTGCGGGTTTTATGCATTACTTGTTACATGCTGTGTCCTACTGTACGTGAGTTGTTGTGGTGGCAATATAGCTGAATTAAAGAAAAAAGTTTGTTTTTTCTGAGGTACACTTGAACACAACACACTCCCATCTCCTGCCTAGTACCTGCCACAGATGGTGAGTCTCACATTTTAAGTTTGTATATCTGGGAACTAAATCTGTTAAAACAACAGTCGCCATGAAAGTGTATCCCACAGAGGAAAATAATTCAGGAGACAGTAGTTCACTGAGTGCTTTGTTCAATGACTGATTCGGGGGGAGAGTGATGATAACTGTCTGTAATTCGGTCCACATCACTGTGATTGGTTGGTGTTTTCCCTGTTTTACTCCTACTGTAGACAGCAGCTATTTTTCGCTCTCTTTTAAGAACACATCATGCATTGATTGCCATCGGGACATAACGATAATTTTAACTAGTATAACAAAAAGTGTATCTAACTCTGGTTACCAACCCTGCCTTTAATTGGTGACTCTAAATTGACAGTGGGTGTGAATGTGTGAATTGTTGTCGGTCTCTCTATGTGGCCCTATGATTGGCTGGCAACTGATCCAGGGTGTACCTGGCCTCCAAATTCAGCTGTGATAGGCTCCAGTCCCCTGCAACTCTGAAAGGGATAACGAGTATAGTCGATGAATGGATGGCAAAATCTACTACGGTTTTATCAGAGTGCTATCTGAGGCAGCGCTGATCTCTGTAGTACAATCGGGCATCTCTGTTGGTCATTATTGTGGGGGAGCAATTGTGTGCGTGCACATATGAACGTGTAAAATGTCCAGTTTTCAAGGCCCACTGTGGCACAAAGCTGAAAATGTTGAACAGTGATGTCACACTGATCAAAAAACTGTGAGTGCACAGTGTGACATTTCAAGCACAAAGCTGCTTTCTTGAATACTTAAAAGGAGTTTCTGAAAATCTTTTCCCTGGCAGTATTTTCCCAAATAGCCTGAAACAATATTTTCATGTGATCACGAGTGTAAAATGCACAGGAAAAGCCCCTTTTTAAAAAATACTTGCCCGCGTGTGGTGGACTAGAGCTAAAAATAAGTGTACAGTATTTACATGGACACAAGTATCAATCTTGTTTTCTGTTCAGGCATGTAAACATGAAGGCTTGATTTCAGAGACCAGGATAAGCCCTTATCCTGATTTTGGGAAATATGATTTTGTTTCCTGATGACATTAAAAAAAAATAGGACAAAGTGGTCTGAATATGGCTTACTGCTTTTTCTAACAGCTGCTAACTTCCTGCATAGGTACAGCCTCAGCTAAGTGATGTATTGGTTAACACAAACATGTCAGGTGCAATTCAAGGGCCTTAACAACAAACAAGTCTTTGGCCAGGTTTATAGCTGCCTTATCCCGCATGGAGAAAGTGACAGGTTAATATAAGTTAGAGGGGAGGACATGTATCATATTTCCTCTTCACCTGCTGATGGAAATAAGGTAGATACAACATACCTGCAACACGACATTTCTATTTTGTAGCTCAACCCATTTTGTACTGTGTTTGCGTGTAAAAGCAACAATATGCAAATTTTCTACCTTAAAATAGCACTTTCAAAGTCGATTTCATTATGCAGTTACATTTACATGAAAACATACACTCTGCTATAGGGCTGATGCTCTTGTTACTACTCTGTTGCTCTTTTTTCCCCCTCTCAGCTTCATCTGCTTCTGTTCTCTTCTGTCTCTAAGCTAAACTGTACCTATTTGGGCTGACTGATGTATTTGTTGTGGAAAGCTGAAGTATGAACTTAGACCATGTACTTAGCAGAAATAAGATAAACACCGTTTATCATCTTAAAAGTTGTTTCAAATTACGGTTGATTTTGAAACTGCTATTCTATAGTGGTAAAGTGACATATTGTTGCTCCCACTGTGTCCTGGATATGATAAGAAAAAGACTCATAAGAAGGATACTTAAGTCCATATACTAAATACATACATGGATGCCTCATTGTGATATTCTACAGCAAATATGACATCAACGTTATCATTAACTATTGCTATTGTAGTTTTTAATGATGAAAACTGCTGCTGTAGTGATGGTGCTAAAGGAAATGGTTTGCTTAACACTCATTTAAAGGTTTTGGAAAATTTCTCAATTGGGGACACCAGGGTGTGATGTGCTCAAAACAGGGAGGTCTCTAAGGCAAAAAATGTACACAAGTGGAATGAATTGAAATAGCATCAGTGCAGACATATTCAGCATCTTATAGGCTAAATGCACTCTGTCAGAGCAGAAGCAGGGATGAAATATGGCCCCACCAGGGTTGAAAATTTAGATCAGAGAGGGCGAAATCAGGATCAAAAGGTTGGTTCTTTTGCACCTCCGGTCCCATACTTGGTTTTCAAAAGAAAATATAATGCCTTTTTTGTTGACCCAAGATGGCTTTGACCACAGGGGTCACCAGATTTGACACAAACCTGAACTTGATCACAGTAGCTTTCAAAGATGGTTGGATTTGGTTTCTGACTAGTTCAGCTGATCAGAGTGTGCTGTGCTGCTCTTCACTAGATTATTGTACTAAGAAAAAGGATGAGCTAATACTTTATTTGGAAAAATTAGGGTCTTCATTTTAGAAATTCCTGCATCCTTTATTTGCTGAAGTAGCCTGTGTACAATAACCTCTCCTAATCTGATGTTGGGATGATCATGACAGCAAGGTACTTACTTATACAGATCTATATATTTCCATAGGATCTATTTATACTTCTGTATTTATTTAGATTCTAAATAAGTGATCTCCATTACAAATAACAATAAGCACTGCTCACCATGCCGTGTGTGTACAGAGTTCATACATGTCCATGATTTTTATGGAAACATTTACATTGTATAATCTGTCTTCTTTAATGCGATGTAGCTGTGGGACATTTTTTGTATTGTGATTCTACAGACCAAGACTTTCTACCTGAACAGAGGCTCAACCTTTTTGTTTCACAAAGGCGGTGACTGGTTCAACACTTCCGGACAAGCGACCTTTTGAGGAGGACAGTATTTTGACTGCTTTGTTATTGATCAATGGATGTCTATTTTTTTCTGCATTTAACAGAGGAACTACAGGGGGAAATAGCAATAAGGGAACTGTATGTTGTGGCTGGACGAGTACTCAGAGAGACACTGCACTGACCCGCAAAGCGGCCACACACGGTAGCCGTGGCTTGTGATTTGTGTGACAGTGAAGGGAGTGAAGAGGGAACAGAAATGTCAATAAGCACACATACTGGATGAAATAAAACGGTATAGAATAAAATCTAAAAAATACCTACCTGGAGCGTCTTCTGTCTCTGTCTCTGTTTACATGCTTGAGGGTAACTTCTGACAGTTGGAAAGGGATGTGCATCAAAGTTTATTAGCCTCATGCTTCGATTGAATTTAAAAAAATAAAAAAGAGTTTCCTAAATTATGAGGAACAGATTTTTAAGTGTATTTAAAACTGTTGCTTGGTGAGTAAAGAGATTATTTATTTCATGAAGTAAGTTTTTTTAATCATTTCATATAACCATTATTTAGCCAAATTAGCCCAAATTCAGCTTTTTTTTTTTTTTTTTTCTATAAAGCCCCACTATGTAAGATTCCGGCTTTCTGCTCTCTAGTGGCCTCTATGGACGTTGAATGTAACTGCACTGTCGTAAAACAGAGTGCCTCACTCCAACGTGCTTTTGTTGACATACAGAGGGAGCAGAAGCGAGCCTACAGGACATCCCGAGAGACAAATAAACCATGTGGACGGAGAAGGTACAGTCTGATCATGTTTCTTTTCGAATAAATCATCATGTACTTACAAGTCCAACAATAACAGGGCCATATCAGCATTGGTTGGACATCCCTCCACATCTTTCAGCTCACGCCAGCGAGAGAACGCCGGGCCAATGTTTATCCTTGTTCGGGCATTTAGCTTGTTACTCTCCCGCTTTCTTTTTTTCATCTCCTCCGATAAAACTTTTCTTTTCTTCGGGTTTTTCACTGCTTCTGCCATGATAACAACTCTACATTTAACTTTCTTCTTCTTCTTATTATTATTATTATTTTTTAATGGCGGTTGGCATCCGTCTCTTTGGTGCATTACTGCCACCGTTTAGTCGCTTAGCGACTTCCGTCTTTTAAACAAATTGGGAAAGAGGGGGAAGTGACGTAGGCTGTAAAGCAGTCAAAGCAGTAAAAATTTGTAGTTTTTTAGTGTGGAAGGAATCCTACCGTCCACCTGGAAGTTACATAATGCCATTGAAGGCATACAGACTCCTTCAGACCATGACAGAGGTGTCATTCAACCTGTTGTAAGGTAATGTACCATCACAATGACTCTAGAAATATTATATTAAGGTGGCAAAACAACATAGTGTTGCTTGAAAGTTCATGTTTCTTAGATTTAGATTCATGCATGATAATGCCTAGATCGGAAGTTGAAGAATTATGAGACCTGTTGCCCACAAAAATTGTTTGGTCTTGTGAATTGTGCCATACTGTCCAGCAACAACAGATCTGCCTGGGACTCCTTTTCAAAAAGTCTGACATGTTTGATTTTTGTCTTATCTCCTGCTTGTTTCTTCAGTTTCGGCCTTCTTTTTCTTGTAACCATGCTATCCTTATGTTTGATGTTGTTTTGACTGAGAGCACTCTATAACCAAATCGACGTGTTGTGCATTGAAGTGTATTCTGAAGCCATTTTTATTCTATTCTTTCCTACCTGTGCAGCTGGGTGCTTTATATACAAAACTGAAATCCGTCATTAATTTTTATCCTCCATCTTGTGAGCTGTGTCAGTGAGCAAATGTCTGCATACACACTGAGTCAGATACACAAGCACGTAAAGCGGTCAGCAGACAGGTGAAGCTCCTCAGAATGCTGGAAATGTTGGCAGCCTGTAAAAAGGAGGACAGTGTGCGTCTGCCCCTGTGAGCACTCAGCCATCTGCTTCATTAGAATTCCCCCTTGAGGTAACCTTCCTCCTGCAAGAGGGACTCATTGAAAGTGAAGGGCTTTGTTTTAGATTGTCTATTGTAATTACACATTATTCTCCTCCTCTCGTGCCTGCCTGCTGAGAGGAGATGAGCTGGCGACATAAAAGCACATGGGGTCCTGGTGTAAATGCTGTATGGCCAACGAGGCTGTTGAGGCCACGTGAGCCCCCTTGTATACACTGCATTAGTGTAGAAAGTGTACCTCTATTTTTGTGTGCGTGTGTGTGTGTGTGTGTGTGTGTGCGCGCAACTGGGCAGAGTTCATGACAACATCTTTGCAGTTGAGATGGCCTATCTCTCTGCTGCCATGGAGGGACAACCGGCGCTAATGCCTTCCTCAGCAGTATCTGGGATAATCTGTTCCAGTTCTCCTTGGGTCAAACTCAACAGTAATTAATCCTGCCATTACCCCGTGGGCCTCAGGGTGTAAATGCGTGTGTCTCAAGATTTTTCTTGCTATCAAGATGGCCCCTTTCAGCGTCCATTGAGGCTAGAGAGGGAAGAAAGCCTCAATGTTGTTGAAAATTAAGACATTTTAAATGGGTACATAATATTAGGAGATTTTAGTCGACCAGAAGTTTAAACTCGAGGCTGATTTTTGTATGAGGCTCTTTCGCATCGAAGTCCACAGGGTTTATAAACCCAGGAAGCAAAAAATGCCATTACCTCTATTTTTTGATAGCTTCCTTTTGAGTGTTTCTCTCTGTCATATGTGCCAGTTTGTTTCCAACCAAAAAGCTTTTACTTTCTATAACTCCCTGCGCCCATAGCATGCATGCCTGCCTCTACATTTTTTGGCAGCCTGAGGCCCAGAGCACTCAAAAAAACACACACACACACACACACACACACACACACATACACTAACCACAGCACATCCGTATTACTGCTTTTTTTCTCTCTAAAACCCTACAGTCCAAGCCTTTTGACATCTGCCAGTTTGTTCACAAATATTGTCCCAGCGCCAACTTTGCGATGCAACCGGGCTGAAAGTTTTCTTTTTCTGTGTCAGTGTGTACGTGTGTGCCCATGAACGTGGGTGACTCTGCATTTTTGTGTGCCTTGCGGGATTAAGTTCATGAAAGCATGCACATGGATAACATCAGAAAGATGGCCACAGGTTGCCAACCTGATCACCCCACTCTCCCTCCTTCTCTGCCAACATCCCCCCCACCCCTGAAATGAAAGGCTCGGTCCTCTGGCAGCTCCGTCCCTCCTGTCCCTCCCCAACTGAAAAATGGACCATGTGTGTCCTACTTAGCAGAAGAACAAAGAGTTGACTGCAGGAGTGAGAGGGCGAGCAGAGTCAGGTGAAATAATTCTTATTCAAATCATAGAGTATTTATTTGATTTTTTGTTACTCTTCCGGCTCAGCTGTTTGATAGAAAATAAATGTGTTGAGCTTGTATAAACCCGATTAGACTTTCTCTTCCACATGGCTGTGGTTCTACAAAAAAAAAAATTTGACTTCTGTGGTTGCCAAAGCACACTGTAAAATATACATAGATTTCATACAAAAACGTGCAATTTTGTAAGATCTGTTGTTGGAGGGTGTTAAAAGTCTAGATCAATAATAGACAGGTACAATTATACTTTTACCTCTGTCATTATAATATGTTTGCTTAATAGTTAGTTGACATTTAAGTATGTCAACTAAAACAAGATTTGACAGTTGTGTATGTTGACATTTACATTTCAAGGGTCCAGATTGTTTTGAACTGTTCTTGTGCGTGCGTTGGCGTGGTGACAGCCCGTCAGATCGCACTGAGATAGATCGGCTTTTAACTAACTTTTAAACTGGTTTTAAACTGTTTTACCGTATATTTTTTGACAGTTATTGTTTTTTAAGATAATCTTTGACTGTGCAAGTGTTTTTAGTAAACATCTCTGTCGACCTCAAGCTACCTGAGAGACAAAGCTGCACTCAGGCTTAGGCAAATGGCACCCCTTACCTCACCATCCAGCTGCGAGAGCTGTGCTGGTCTCAGCAGGAAAATACTGGAGTTGGAGCAAAGAATATCAACTCTCTACAAAATCCAGGATGCTGAAAGGTACCTCGATACCATCATAATCGGCCCCGCTCCAGCCACCACAAGCGCCAATGGGCTTGAGGACACAGCCCCGTACGTTGCTGCCTTACCGGCCACCGCGTCTCCACCTCCTGCGGCTCCTGCTGCTGTTCCCGCCAGGGCTCCGGCTCCTGCTCCATTTTCATCTCCGGATGATCACTGGCACTGGCTCGGGGCTAAACCCAAGGCCCCCGTGAGCTCCACCCCATCGCACCAGGGAACGTGGATTGCGGTGGATGACTGCAGCAAAAGGAGGGCATCTGCTCATCATCCGCGGGCACGGGCCTCCCAACCTGTCTCCTTCCATTGCACCCCCCGCCCTGGACCCAGTGCCGCGCAGGGTGTCTGACCAAGAGGGCGCAACAGCGGGGACACGAACACTCCTCACGGGGGACTATGCAGCCGGACACAACCTTCTCCTCGCCCTTGGAGCTTCCACAGACCAACAGGTTCAACATCCTCAGCATGCAGGAGTTCCCCCCTCTGGAGGCGCACCCTTCTCGGCATCCACCTGAGGCCGCCAAGTCGGCCTCCTCGACCCGCTGCAGGCTGCTGAGGGAGGCCGTGAAGAGGAGAGGCCTGGCCCGCACCATTCATCCGGTGTTGTTGCCCCTCCGCCCCCCTCTACGGTCTCCACGTGGCCGCTCATCAGAGGAGACGGCCAAACGCCCTCACCAGAGGGCTGCGACGACCCTCATCATCGGAGAGGACATCTTGAGGAACATGCACGTGAGAGGCGCTCTCATCCTGTCCTTCCCCGGTGCCACTGTCCTCGACATCACGGATAAAATCCCAGGCATTGTGCAGGCACATCCTGAGGCTGACAGTCTTGATCCACGCTGGCACCAACGACATCTCCAAACAGCAGTCGGAAATCTTAAAACAGGACTTTCTCCAGCTTTTCACCATCATCAAACAGCTCCATCACCAAGCCTTCATCTCCGGCCCCACTCCCACCTGTGGCAGAGGAATGGGGAGGTTCAGCAGGCTGCTGAGCCTCAATACCTGGCTGTCCTCGGTCTGCAGAGCCCACGGCCTGGGCTTCATAGACAATTTTAACAGTTTTTGGGACAGGACTCTTCTATTCGGGGCAGACGGGCTACATTTACACAGGGCTGGGAGCCATCTGCTCTCCGTCAATTTAGCCTACGGTAAACAACATTTTCATGCGTCGTCCAACTCGCTCAATCCCACACAACGTGCTACACCAGGTGATATGTCCGGCAGTGATTGATGTCCGCCTGGTCCCTGTCCCTATGCTTTTAGTTCCACTTTAAGCAGCATCACATGTTCTACCGGACTCGGACCCCCTGATTCATCCACAATCTCAAAAATACCCACCATCATCACTGACAGAAGACACACCTCAAATAAACCTTCAGTTGCACCTTCAGGTAACCTCATACACATCATCACACAGAGACAACCACCAGAACCATCACACAGAGAAACCCTGCACATGGCACTTTTAAAAGAGATCCCTTTTAAATAAATCTTTTTTAATTAATAACTTGATTTTAGATCACAATATTGACTGCATGTTTTTAACTGAAACCTGGCTTGGCACAGATGGACCCTCGACTCTGCTTGAAGCAGCACCACATATTTATGGTTTTTTACATTCTTTAAGACAGGAAAAAAGGGATGGGGTACGGCAACTATTCTTTTAATATCGCTTGGTTTAAAGGAGGTTTTATTTGGCGATTTTAAATCATTTGAGTACCACCCTTTTGTTTTTAACAGTCCACTTATGTTTAACACTGTACAGACCCCCCAAGTATTGCACCTCTTTTATTACAGAATTTTCAGAACTACTGTCAATAATTCACACAAAATATAACAGGATTATGATTTTAGGTGATTTTAACATCCATATGGACAATCAGTCAAACTCTTTTACCTCAGATTTTTTAAACCAAATTAACTGTATGAATTTTAAACAACATGTCACTACTCCCACACATAAAAAAGGACATATTTTAGATGTGATTTTAACTTATGGACTGTCAGCAAGCATTACTGCCGTGACTGATGTTGGTTTTAGCGATCATTTTTGTGTATTCTCTGATGTGTGTGATTTTAACAAGCAGGAAATTGCAGAGCGAACTGTAAGGAAATGCTATCTTACTGCAAAACTGGCTACAAATTTTATTAGTATTTTAAGAGATACTCCCCAAGGAATTTTACCTTCTTCTTGTGATTTTATTGTAGATTGTTTTAACAACAAACTCAAATCAGCCCTTGACAAGGTGGCCCTGGTGAAACTCAAAAAGTTGAAAACAAAACCAACACCTCCATGGAGAGAAGAAATTAAACAATTAAAACAAAACTGTAGGATTGCAGAAAGAAGATGGAGAAAAGACAAATTAACAGTAAATTATCAAATTTTTCAGGAGCAAATGTCAATATACAATAAAGCAATCAAAAAAAGCAAGAAGAAATCATTTCTCAAAATTAATAGCCGAAAACCACAATAACCCAAAAATCCTTTTCTCAACCATTGATCATTTAATTAACCCTGTTTTTAACCTCCCCCATCACCTCTCCACACAGTCAGTGTGTGAAGATTTTGCAGTCCACTTCTGCAGTAAAATTGAGTCAATAAGAGCTTATCTCTCCTGCACCCAACTTCAAACTTTTAACACCCCCAAGTTTTTATTCTCTAATGAGGAAACACTGGAGAATTTTTTCCTGGTTGATTCTGAAATGCTTGACAAAGTTGTCTCCCAACTAAAACATGCTACATGCCTTTTAGATCCCATCCCTACATCCCTTTTTAAACAAATTTATGATTCTTTTAAATCAGATCTTCTTAATATTTGTAATTATTCTCTTCAGATGGGTGTTTTTTCTACTGCTTTTAGAACAGCTGTGGTCAAGCCCCTTCTGAGGAGAAATAATTTGGACCCATTGATTTTAGATAACTACAGGCCAGTTTCCAATCTGCCATTTTTAAGTAAGATTTTAGAGAAACTTGTTTTTAACCAATTAAATGATTTTATGAAAACTTTACACACATTTTTTTTAATTTTTATGTTACCTCAAGGCAACGTCATCAGGAGACACGGCATCAACTTTCACAGCTATGCTGATCATACACAGCTTTATATCGCTGTGTCTCCTGATGACACAGGGCCCATTGATGCCCTTTTTAATTGTATTTTAGACGTCAGGTCTTGGATGGCAGACAACTTTCTTCAACTCAACCAGGACAAAACTCAGGTTTTAGTTATTGGTACAGGTCCACAGAGAGAGAAACTGGAGGGCAAACTCCAAGCACTGTCTTTTAATCCTTGTCAGCTGGCCAAAAATCTTGGTGTTTTATTTGACACGGACCTCGGCTTTGACCTGCACATCAGAGATGTAACAAAAAAGTCATTTTAGCATTTAAAGAACATCTCCAGAGTGCGCCAGTTTCTCTCTCAGGCCAATGCAGAGACTCTTATTCATGCTTTTATTACCTGTAGGATTGATTATTGTAATGCTCTTCTTTCTGGTCTTCCAAAAACGAATATTTCACAGCTTCAGCTGCTCCAAAATTCAGCTGCACGCATGCTAAGAAAGACCAGAAAGAGAGCCCACATCACCCCCATTTTAAAGTCTCTGCATTGGCTACCTGTGTCTTTTAGAATTGATTTTAAAGTTCTTCTACTAGTTTTTAAATCCCTGAATGGTCTTGCTCCTTTTTATTTATCCAATTTGCTATTACCTTATGAACCTAGTAGAGCCCTCAGGTCTTCAGGTCTTCAGGTAGTGGCCTTTTGATAGTACCCAAAGTTAGAACTAAAACATACGGTGAAGCATCATTTCAATACTATGGTCCTCGTCTGGGGAACAGTCAGCCTGAAGACCTGAGAGCAGCACCTACTGTTCATATTTTTAGCAAACTCAAGACCTACTTTTTTAGTCTGGCTTTTAGCTGATTATATTTATTATTATTATTTAGTCTTATTTATTTATTCATTTTATCCCTCTTAATATGTTTTATTTCTCAATTTTAGCTCAGATTTATAGTTCGGAATTTTATTATCTGTTCACTGATTTTCTTTCCACTATCTTACCTCAGTACATTTTATCTCATTTAACCATATTATTATTTAAAATTGAATTTTATTTACCTATTTATTTTCCTATAGTATGCTTATTTATTTATTTTAATCTAATTTCTTATCAGGATTTCTTTTTATTGTTACTTTAGTCTTAGCCCCAGTGTTTCCTCATTGTTAATTAAAGATGGCGTTTCCTCAGTCCTCTTATTATGTTTTCTTCTTTGTATGTGTGTGTAAGTGAGGGCGTGTGCTGTATGTGGATTGTGAGGGTGGGGGGTGGGGCGGGGGTGGGTTGTATTCATTTCATTGTTTTCAATTTTCTATTTTTTATTTATCTTAATTTATTTTGTTTCTTCATTTCTATGTGAAGCACTTTGTGCTCCGAAAGTTTGTATGAAAAGTGCTATACAAATAAAGTTTGATTGATTGATTGATTACCAATAATTACTGTTACTTTGAGAATAATAACAGGCTTCTGATATTTTAGTATTTTCCTCTGAATGCGACACAAAACTAAACAAAATTATAACATGTAATAAATAGTTTTAAAAAGTTTAATACTTGCTTTACGAAGAAGTTGAGCTGGGGGTTAATGTTGAACCAATAAAACCACTGTTATTCAAATGAGAAAGAACATGTTAATTTATATATTGCCAAAATGTAGCTCATCTACTAGCAAGAACAGTTGCACTTTTGCATTCAGAAACGTTCTGCTACACACTTTTGTTTTAATGATTGGTTTTTTAATCTGATGTGGCCTTGTTATGCCAGAGTTCAGAGGAGAACAGCCAGAGTGGTGTCAGATGTTAGAGAGGCAACAGTAACTCAAATATCATTACAACCAAGTTATGCAGAAGATCATTTCTTAATAAACAACAAATAGTCAAGTCAAGGTTTACTTATATATCACATTTAAAAACAACATAGGGTGACCAAAGTACAGCCATACAGAGAACATCATAGAGAACGATCATAAGGCCTTTATACAGACAAAGTAAAATAAAGGCAAACAACATAAAAACCAAATCCATAAAAACCAACATGATAACAAAACAATCTTAAAGGCCAGCTAAAAGATGTGAAAATACAACAAAACAGAAGGCTTGTGGTAAGAAATGGGATTTTACAGTGACATGAATGTGATGAGGGACTGAGCAGATCTTATATGGAGAAGGAGTGAGTTTATCTGAATAGATAAAATTCAATCTCATTTCAAGTCCAATATGACCATTTAAGTGCCCCCAACCTCTTCACTTGGGGCTAATATGCCCCCATATATCAATATATGTTTATATGTAAAAATGTTCAGTACACTGCATAAGTGTGCATTAGTCTCTAAATCCTTCTTTGACATCCTGCCTCATATTATCGTTGTATTTTTCATTAAATACTTTTTTGTTAACTTATCAATCTCCTTTTCTGCTTCCCTGTTAAACACTTTGAACTGCAATTGAATTTGTATGAAATGTACTACTGAACTGACTGAATAAGTCTAATCTCAAAGCAGCATTAGACCACCCCGGATGCCAATATTTGGATGATAGAAGATTGAAAAAATGTCGCCTGACCTGTTGAGTCTGGATTTCTACTGAAACATTCAATAGTGGGGTCAGAATTAGTCGTAGACATCATGGTAGCTTGGATCCATCCTGATTTGTATCAGTGGTTCAGGCTGATGGTGGGGGATATTTTCTAGGCACACTTTGGGCCCCTTACTACCAATTGAGCATCATTTAAAGGCCACAGCCTACCTAGGTATTGGTTAGGGATGGAAATTGAGAAACAACTCTAGTTGAGAATCGATAAAAAAAATTGGTAATGGAACATTGCTGAGTCTTTTTGCTTAACAATTCCCTTGTCGTGCCCTCCATCAAGTTCTGCATGTCTAGCAAATGATGGAGGGCATCAGAGGCAGTCAGCACAAACAACAACAAAGAAATCAAAGAGGCAATCCCAGCTGACAGGGAACAGTAGCTGTAAAAGTTGTGGATTTATTTAATACAGTATGACACCAACTGTATAACAGCGACTGTCTGTAACTGTGCAATCTCAAGAAAGACTAGAGGCACCAAAAAGTTGCAGAAGCATTTGTCTACACAGAGGAACATTAAATATCAGGACTGCCATGTGTTTGATGTTGCTGACCCTGAAAACCTGTGTAGTTTTGCTCTTATCACACAGAAAATCCACAGGAATCAATAAGGGAAATGTTGAATAATCAGATCAATAGGCAGAATTAATAATGGCATTGGTATCAATAAAATTTTATCAATCCACATCCCTAGAACTGCCATGTCCATTCCTTCATGACCACAGTGTACCCATCGTTTGTTGGCCACATCCAGTAGGGAAACGCACCATGTCACAAAACTCAAATCATCTCAAACTAGTTTCTCAAACATGACAGTAAGTTCACTGTACTCCAGTGGACTCCACAGCCACCAGATCTCAATCCAATAGAGCCCCTTTGGGGCGTGGTGGAACAGGAGATCCTCATCATGGATGTGCAGCCATCAAATCTGCAGAAACTGAGTGATGCTATCATGTCAATATGGAACAACAAAATCTCAGATGGATGTTTCCAGCACCTTGTTGAATTTATGACATATTGTATTAAGGTTCAACACAGTACTGACAGGGTGTACAATGTAGCACAAGGCTATTTACTGTCAGAATCTAAACCCACTTGATTTATAGTATGACCGCTATGGTCTGCTTTCTGCTTTTTGTGTACAATGACCAGTGAATGTACACAATGACACTGAATCACATGACATCAAATATGTTTGAGCTTTTTCAGCTCATGTTCCAATCATTGGGACATTGATGCTGGTAAATGAGGGAGACAGTATTTGATGTGATGATATGCCCCCTCCAGCAATGACCCTACTGTGATGTGTCAACACAAGAAACCAGCAGCTCAAGTTGTCATCCCCCTCCATCTGCTAGCGGTCCCTCGTAAATGTCTGTTTCCAAGCAGAGCCAATCTCCCCTTTAGACAAACCCTGAGAGGCTCAAACAGTCAGCTGCCTATTTCTGACTGGAGAGGCTTAAATCCATCTTTCAATGCTCAGAAAATGTTTGAATACTCTTTATTGAATGGGCCCTTGAGATTGAATTGCAGCAATTAATTCCAAAATGCTAAATCCGCCATTTGAAAAATATGACCCCATCTTTTCTTTAACTGATTGCTGGTGACGGAGTGAAATTTTTCAACAGGATTTTTTTTCTAGGGGATGGGGGTTCGACTTAAAGGAGACGGCTGTTTGGTGCCTGTTTTTGAAATGCTCAACAGTCTAAGCTGATGTATTTCCCCCCTTTCACAACAAACGTAGTGTGTTTTGTAAAGAAACCAAATACATTTCAATATATTAGCATGCTATAATTTTGAGCTCATGACTCCTGCATATTTCATAAAAAGCTTCTCCCTCTTCTTAGAATAATAATATTAAAAGAAACCCAGAGGAACTCATTTAAAGGAGAGGAAAATACCTTATTTTTAGCAATAATAATCCTCCATGACTGGTGATCCCTGCAACACCACCCTCCCCTCCTCCTCCTCAACCCGCAGCGAGAGATGAAGGGGAAAAAGATCTCCCTTCCTTACATCCCTCTTGGCTTCAGAGGTGCTCTTTCCCCTTGCCAAGCAGACACCGTTGATGACTTTTTCATAGGGTGAGGGGTAAACTACAGCAGAGGACCGAACACCCCCCACCCTGCAGGCTCTGTTCCCTGTTTATCATATTAGCCCGTGCCCTTGAGCATTTCGCAGCCAGACTCAGCCTTTGAACTAAGGAGAGAAAGCAGACCACAGCAGCCATACAATAAATCATGTGGGTTTAGATTCTGACAGTAAATGGCCTTGTGCTAAACCGTCGCTCGGCTTCAGAGGGGAGTATCTTGATTGGCTGTCTTAGTGGGCATGTGCTCCCCCTTCATGCACATCAAAAAAAAGCATTGAGTCCTCTGTCTGTTTCTCTCCTTGGTCTCCAAAACTAGATAAATATTGGCTGCAATAAATGTATTCAATGATAAAATCATACAGATGTGAGAGAGGGCCATGAGGAGCTGGGAGATTCAATTTTAACCCACCATATGCATCTAGAAAGGCTTAATTACAGCAGCGCAGGACCAGCCATTGTTCAGAATAATTAAGACAGTTTGAGTGTCATTACTGACTCCCACAGCTGTAATTTTGCAGAAGAGCAAGCCTGTTGAACAGGATCGCTTCAGGAGGGGATCAGAGCAGAGGAGCTGTTTTGAAGGCACAAAATGCTCTGGATGTCATTCTGGCTCTGCTGACCTCCAAGCTTCACCTATAGGTTTATCGCCTTCTGTAACTGTGAGTAGAAGTGGAAAGAATACAACACATATGAGCCACATTCATACCAAAATAAACAGATAATTTGCATTTCTATTTTTTAAAATAGAAAAAATTGCTGTGAATATAGTTTAATGGAAATAACTGCAAACACTGTAGTTTACATCCCAGGCCAGTAGTTGGCAATGTGACGTTATCATTTTCAACACATGCATGGGCACAGTAGTAAGTGTAAACATATGAAAAATAGCAAATGCACACACTTGTATTTATGTTCTCTGGGTTTACTTTAAAAAATAGAAAATGCTGTTTCAGAGTGAGCATTACAAACAGGGCTCAGACAACCACCTGAATAGGAGTGGCTATAGAGCCTGACAGCGATGATATGTTTTCTCAGCACTAAAATCATCAATGATCTGAGTCCTCATGCAATGAGTGATTTTTATATTTCTGATTTCGTGGTTTAAAGGGCGACTTAAAAAGTTTTCACACCTATTGGTTACTATTTAGTCACCTTTCCAGTGTGTAAACCTGATTCTTTAGACCACTGTGTGGGGCTGCAGCACAGGGATTTTTAAATGTTTCATCTGTACAAAACAATACCTGTCTACATCCACAGACATGACTGAAAACTACACTTTTTAGACTCTTTGTGCCCTTAGTATAGCACCCAGGACATCATTTACATGACTCAAAACAAAAAAGGGTTTGACAGAATGCCAGTCATGCTAGGTTTGTTCACCTATCATACAGTGGTGCAGGAATGAGTCCAAAGACACAGAAGTGTGTTAGCGTTGAGCGCTTCTTGGTTCCCAGGGCCAAAAGCATAATGAGATTTGATATCCGTTAACAAATTGCTAATAAATACTACAAAAATGTCCAAGGTACCCACTGCAAGCATTTCTGTTTGTTTTTAAATGATAATTTCCAAATACCCTACGTTAGATACAAGATTGTCATGAGCACCAACTTGATAACTCAGAATTCTCTAATATAATGGGTGATCACATCATGCCTTCTGCATTGAACTGCCATGCTGTAGTTCCATGCTGACATGACAATGGTTTTTACTCTTGCTGATTATATTTCCTTTTTTAAAATCTTGAAAGTTGTTTCACATTAGGGATGGGAATTGGTAATATTTTATCGATACCAATGCAATTAATGATCCTGCTAATCGATCCAATTCTTTAACGATTCCCTTATTGATTCCTGCAGATTTTCAATTTTCAGGCACCCAAAATGCCACTGTCGTGTAAACATTGGAAAAATGAGACAAAAGTGATCATGTTTGTCTGAAATAGTTGTGTAAATGTGGTCTAAGTGACATCAATTCAATAAGCCTTGAAAAGACATTTGGTTGTACAATGACGATAAAAGTTAAGTTTCTGATCTGCGATAAGTCATACAGCCGCTGTGTTGCAGCTTTATGCAGACGTGCTGTGGTGTTTGGATTTGTTGTGGCGTTTGCAATTGTTGTGACCTTTCTCGGCCACCGTAGGATTCCTCCTGCGCCTGTGCACAACGCCATTCCTACTGTGCACATTTTTCTTTGCATATTTCCTTTGCTTTTAAGGTGACACTGTAAGTGGTAAAAGTGAAAAAAAAAAAAAAAGTAAGCAGTTTAAGCAATAACAATGTGGCATTTAATGTGTGCAGTAAAAGCAACAATAAAGTGCATCCAAAAAGCAATGGCAATTTTCTGAGCACAACGTAAAATTCATGTGTTTTATAAAAGCACATTTTTTTTAAATTTCTCTTTATATTTCTACCTTTATCAGCCTTTTCTTTTATGGATTTATTTTTTGATTAATACAGCTTTATATAGACACATTTTTTATTTTATGTATAAGCACATTTCTTCTTATTTTTTAAAATTATTTTCAGAATTTGTCTTTATATTTCAACTTTTATTATCCTTTTCTTTTATGGATTCATTTTCTGATTATTATTGCTTTATATAGCAACATTATTTATTTATTTTTTATTTATGCGTCCTTTTATTTCCACTTTCATTTGCTTTTTCTTTTATACATTTACTTTTGTAATTTGACACTCTCACTACTCCATAGCCTATAACTGATTATATAAAGCATTTTAAGGGCATTTCAATACAATATTTAGGCTCATAGTGTGTTGTGCATTATAGAGACAGGCTTCAAAGAGTGTCAGTGTTAATTCTGGACATTTTACATGGCAGCCTCTGCCATCACTGTGTGAATGTAGTGTGAATGGGTGAATAACAGGCAGTCTTAAAGTGCTTCTTGTATTCAGAAGACTTCCAAAAGCACCAAATGGTTCATTCACCACTTAGAAAAGAAAAATACTTAGCAGACAACAGATATGCATATGGGAAACATATTTTACTAAATCCTTACATCTGAGAACAAGCAGGCAGGCATAGTTTTTACTGTGGTCCATGCTTCAGATTTATAAACAAATATTTCTCATCAAGCATTCAGGTAGCAGATGGAAAGCATGATCTAAAAAAAACAAGCCCACATTGTGACCGTCCTGCTCATGTGTAGTGGCCTGTGCTGTTATGTCACAGAACCCAGGAGAGCTGTTACATATCCTCACGCTGAGAGGAATCACAATCAGCTGTGACTGTACAATGGTACAATGGACGGCTGAGAGCCATTTCATTCACTTTTTCCTCTTATAATGAAACATAAAAATTCTCTGTCACTGACCACCTCTGCTGTGCTTAAGAGTCAGAATTAGATCTCAGAGACAGGCTTAAGGACTGTTGAACACTCAGTGGCACATTCACAAAGAGAGGGAGGATGGAGACAGAAGAATGAGAGGGGAGCTCAGGGGGAGGTGAAGAGGGGAGACCTTGAGGAGAATTAATGAAGTGTTACTTAATGGTTGCTGCCACGTGCACACAGACACCATAGGGAGCTTGATTCCCCACTCCTCAACAAACACAATCAAGACTTGTGTTGATGGTCTGTTTATTAATTGTCACTGATACAAAAGAACATTTTAAAAACACCAGAAAAAAAAAATTTAAACAGTAAGCTCCTCATTCGCGGATGCAGCTGTTGTGCAAAATAAGAAAATAGCTTGAGGACTTTTTGGCTAGTTTGAGTTTTTGATCTAAACTGATTTTGACAGAACTTTTCACAAAAAAAAGAACAAACAAAAAAACACCACATATGGTTTTAAAAAAAACCTCTCTCACTTTTCAGAGGGATATGTGATGTAACTGCTGTGTCTTGTAGTATTAAATCAGCAACACAATGTTAAATAACACTTCTAATTAAATTGACAGGAAAAAGTTATGTCAAGGTGGGTGACCTTTCTTTAACTCTAATCCCTGCCCCCTTAAATGCTAGTGCTCGTCTCTGATTGGCTGCTTGATTTCAACAATGCCCAAACTTACCAGCTCCTTCTGGCCCTACTTTGCTACTGTCAATGCAAAGACCACTTCAAGATTATTAATGCGCTTGAATTATCCAAAATAACTCAACCATTATTTAAAATGGGAGAGATTAGGGGTGCAGCAGTTTAGGGCTTAAGTGCTCCATGCATGGCATCTGTCCTCAATATAGGTGGTCCTGGTTTGAATCCAACCTGTGGCTTCCTTTCCACATTTTGTACCCCACTTTCTCCCCCCAGTTTTTGACTGGTGGAAGTACTATGGCAACCATTCTACATCTTTTGGGATTGTCCCTCTGTGGCTCCATTTTGGAGATACGTCCATGGCGTTCTGGAGGCAGTTTTTAAGTTGCTTTAACTTCAAAATCATATACCACAACGATTTAGAAGAACTTAAATGTGCAAAGGGAGACAAATGTTTATTGAGACGATTGTTAATAGCAAGTAAGAAGGCTCTGACCAGAAAATGGCTAAAAAGAGACATACCTACTATAAATGACTGGATTGATGTTGTTTACAGCATATACACTATGGAGAGAATCACATTTAAACTGAGATGTAAAATTAATATCTTTGCTGAAATTTGGTCAAAACGGCTCACCTACATTTTAAGGCTTGATTTTGTATTGTAACAACATGCCCCATATGGGGGGCATATCTTCAAACTTTATCGCAAAGGAGAGAACTAATATGGTTATATGAGCATATTGTCATATGTGTAGTCTAAATGTTGCTTGAGAGATGAATCCTCCTCCTGCTGTTTGTTCTATTATTGTTTGCATTTGCGTTATGTTTTCTCAAAAAAAACAATGAAAGTAATTCAAAAAAATCAGATAGTTTAAAAGGTCAATGTCAGTGACAGCATTGATAAATTACAACATGAAAACACAAAGACCTTTAAAAAAACTTCGTAGAAGTAAAAGAGCTTTGCTTTTTACATTGTAAATCTCTAGATATCATTAGAAAAGTAGAGAATTTAGTTTTCTCCCAAGATAACCAGGATTAGCCACATATTTATGTTATAATGATGTCAGATTATGTATTAATGTGTTTTATCATGTGTGGAAAGTACCAACAAAATATGGACAAAATACAAAATCAAAACAGAATCTCTCTAGGGTGGCACAATGGCGCAGCAGGTACTGCTTGTGTCTCACATTAAGAAGGTTGTCAGTTCAGTGCAAAGGTCATGCAAGGCCCTTTTGTGTGGAGTTGCATGTTCTTCCTGTGCATGCTTGGGTTCTCTCTGGGCACTCCGGCTTCCTCCCAAAGACCGAAATCATGCTCATTAGGTTAATTGGTGACTCCAAATTTCCCTTAGGTATGAGTATGAGCGTGAATGGTTGTCAGTCTCTCTATGTGGCCCTTCGCTTGGCTGGCGACTGGTTCAGGGTGTACCTCGCTTCTTGCCCAAATACAGCTGGGATAGGCTCCGCCCCACCCCCCCACTCCACACCATGACCCCAAAAGAGATAAGTGGTGTAGAAAATGAATGGAGTCTCTCTAAACTTTATACAAATTACACACTGATCAATTGTAAACAAGCATCTTTACATCTGAGTTTATTTCTGTTAAGCCTTGTAAGTAAAAATACATGACATGCAAACAAACTTACAATTCACATATTACACTTCTTTCACATCTTTTTTAATTTTTGTGTCACTCTTGGGATCAGTTTCTGTGTCAAATGAAACAGATGGGCAGATCACATTACTCACACTTGCACTAGTTGAGGAGTGTACATGCAAATGAACATTTTCCTGAAATGGCATTATCCAAATACATTTATCTGATTCTGAACTCATAAAATCTGGTTTGACTATAGCATAAAGGAATCAATCATTGGGCAACTAAAGTAAAAATAAAAAAAACATGTTGTCATAGTTTAACTACATTTTATAAGTCCAGCTTTAGACTCAGCATTAAACTGAAATTTGACTTTTTACCTTCACTGAGAAGGTTATGTTTTTGTTATTGTTTGTCTGTCTGTCAGTCTGTGAGGAAGATAACTTAAAAAGTTTTCAATGGATTTGGATGAAACTTTTGGTACTTGCTGGTCATGGCACAAGTGAGATGTGATTAGATTTTGTTGATCCAAATCCAAATGCGGATACAGAATTTTTTTCAAGGTTTTATTAGCATTGCATGACTTGGAACCTTTCCACATTTTTGATAATAAATAGCCCGACAATGTTGGAAATGCCTTGACTGGGGTTTACTTCCAAAGCAACTCTCGGGCCCAGAGTTTAAGGAGTCCCAAAATGGGTTCCAGAGTAAATGAATCAGAAAACGTTACCCTTACATTTCCGTAAGTACATATGCACATTTTCAGAAACTATGTCCTCATAGCCCCGCCTCTCCCTTAAACTGAATGTGCTCATAGATATAATGGTGGGATACATTGTGTGGCATTCATGCACATAGCACATGTTTCATGCACATGCTTCATGTCTCCTTCTCTGACATTAGTGTACGTCTGTAGCATTGAAGTGCCACTTACAGACGTGCATTTTCAGTGTTTTCATGTGAATGGGCACATTTCTTGACATGATGCTGTGTTTACGGAAAACGTTTTGAAAACAGAAAAATTTGTCTCCGTGTGGACAGGGCCTCAGTTCATCTTCAAGTAAAACTAATGAGTGAATGACAACAGGAGACTGTTTTTGTATGTGCATGAATTTAAACCTTCGTGTTGCATGTTCAGTACCAAGCAAAAGTCAGTCTTCTCTCAAAGCATTAGTTCAGATTTTATTTCTTCTACAGTGAGAAATGATACTTTTTCCACATGGTGTGTTTGTGACCTGTGGTGCTGCTACAGCCAGCCTCAAGCTGACACATGATGAAGTTGAATGTGCTTGCAATACTGCATTGGCCTCTTTTCAGTGCTGGAGGTTGCTACTAGGTCAAAGTCCATCATTTTGTTGACACATTCAACTCACTAGACCTTCGTCCTTCACTGACTTCTCGTCAGCTGACTGTTATCAGAGACCGTTCTCTTTACTGTAGACAGAAAAGAGAAGTAAAAAAGGAGGGATTTGTCACTCTAATTCAAATGCTGTATGTAATTCTTCTTTAGTTGATGTTGTGTTTATTAATTTAAAATGACAGGGCTAAGAGCCTGGTGTTTTCTAGAAAAACTCATCTACCTGCCATGACCAGTGTTCACCCCTGAGCCAGTTTCAGGGAGACTATGGAGCCTTTATATAACATGAAGGCGGCTGATGCTAATTTGAGTTAAGGATGACTCACTTTTATTAGCAGGAGTGGATCTTTTAGAGCAGTTGTACCTTTGATGTTTCCTCCTAAGGTGTTTCACAGGGAATCCTTTCTTATTTGCAAAATGTGCAAGTTTTATTTTGCCTGGAATTGTCTGTGCACGTATGTGTGAGCGTGTATGAGCACATAGCTCACAGCAGTGGATACAATAGACAGTTACATTATGGTGCCAACTCCCCCAGAGCAAAACAGAGAAAAAACTACAGGAGGGAGGAGTAGAGAAAATTGTATTGTGAGCGCGAATGTGTGTGTCTCTGGCTGTGTGCGAGTGTATGTATGCATCAGGACACAAAAGCAGCAAGTGTGTCAGTGTGTGTTTATTTTGTGTGTGATAAGAGGAGGGGGTGAGATAGTGAAGGGAGGGAAGGGGAGGAGGTGAGAGGATAGTGCAGGGGAGAGGAAAGACCTGTGAGGTGACGGTCGAGTGGTGGAGTGTGTCTGCGGTCAGGGTGAGAGGTGTGTGTGTTTCTCTAGAGTGTGAGAAACAGACAGAGAGGGAGAGAAAGAGGCGGTGTTTTTCACATCCAGTTCTAATCTTGGCACCGCCATTGGGATTAAAAGAGGCGGTTAACTCTGAATATTTCATGAATATTATGTGTTAGCCATAAAGAAATATGGGTTATAAACATGGATCTTTCCATTGTAATGTTTGGCTTTGATGTTTCCTCACTGACCTGTAGTTTACCTTGTGTTTGCTAAACACCACAGACTAAAAACTCATGTGTGCTCTTCACAAGGTACATGAGTACAAACAGAGCCTTCTGTCCTTTGGCCCAGTTTGCATTAGCCATATTTCTGCACGTTCTGTGTGGGCTTACTATACAGACACAATGTTGCAATCCTGCAAATCACATAAAGAAGAAGAATACTTCATGGTGGATATTTTTAAGCAAAGTTGGTTACTGGTGGCAACCTCTGGGGCTGACAATGGAGGCCTATGCAGAAGTGTCAATACCTGTAGTAATAGGAGTGTCCACATGAGGCTGGCTGTTGAAACCTCACACCCAAATGATTGCATGTGGTGAAAAGATGATTTTTATGGCCTCAACACACATCTTTACAGCCTGGTTAAAAAATAGCTTCAGTCTATATATATGATACGTCTATGTGTTTTTCCTTTATTGAGGGTTTAAAGTTTTGGAAAAGCTGCATCACTACTGGTCAGATGGCCTTAACTCCAGCCTCAACACAGTCTTTCTGTATCTGTGAGTAGATTGAGCTTAAGTTTGGATAAGATGAAATGTGCAATTTGGCACATTACAGCGTATCCAAAGTGTTTCAAAGGCTCCTTTGACAATCGAACAGTTGACTCCACATGGCTTCATTTAAGTCTTTTACAGTCTATGGTTGGTTAGAAAATGAAACAGTCTAAGGTCCCATAGGCTTTCAGTTGACTTTCAGGTTTGATGCACTAACCGCAGTAACTCTCTGGCCCTCTAACAGTTTCTAACAAAGATCAGGGTACAGGCTTAGTGATTGTCAGGACATTATGCTACAGATCAATCAGGACATCTAAGAAGCCTCTCAAGTTGGTTTTGTGGTGAAGTTAGGATGATTAGCGCAAAGTTTTGGGCTATTTACTTCAATTACCTGTTGTTCTTGAGGTTCTTGGGGAGTCGGCTAAGGTGAGGTATTAATTTCATGAATATTTTTTATCTGTGTGCTGAAAGAGTTGCATGAAATTCAGGTAAGTTCACCTGGCTGGTCCTTGGCTGGTTAATACATTTTTATTACCTGCTTATAACCTTATGTTTCAAAGGACCTTCAAGTTTCAATGTATTCTTCTTTTTTATCTCCGAGATCCTTGTGGATCTATAGCATACTGCTCTGACAATCACTTTAATGTATCCTGAGAAGGGCAGAGTCAGTGTGGTTAGTGCATTTAAAGGCAGATGTGTTTTAATGTAATGTAATGTAATGTTTTAATTTTAAATGTGCTTTATATAACAAATGAAAAGCTAACAATGTAGACAAATACAGACCGTTGAGTTAGCAAATTGCTAACAACAGCTAGCTAACTATGTGGTACCTATCCTTGTAGTTATAGAGATATATCAAAATGTAGAGTTTGAAAGTCCTCTCCAATTTGCAATTCGGAGCAGAGGGATGGGCATCAAAGGTGTGGTGTAGAGTGTTGATGTTTGGCTTCCTTAAACTACTCAGGCCCGTTGAGAGGGTGAACTGGGAAGCCGACTCTCAGAGCAACCAGAAGTACATCATTAAGCTTGAGCACAATCTATTGTTTTGAAGCATTGAAAACAATCAGGCATTATTTCATGTAACTGGACACCTGCCATTTTTGTAGTCCTTGATATCAATCTATTAGCAACCATCTATTTAAAAACATAGTACTTCAAAATGCACAAATTCCAGATTTAATTCCAAAAGCATTTACGTTGTAGATAAGACATTACATTATTTTATGACTGTGTCCTTCATTGACCCACCTCTACAAAAGATAAAAAAATAATAAATAAATAGATGTTAAAATGGTAAATGGACTTGAGCTTATACTGTGCTTTTCTAGTCTTTGACTACTCAAAGCAACTTTAAAGCGCAGGTCACATCTACCCATTCACTCATTAACTGTAGTGAAAGCAACTTGGTTGGAATCTGCAGCCTTCTGATTACCGACAGGATGAAGTATCAGACTGCGCCACAGATGTCGATTTGGAACCTATACAAGGCCCCACAGACTTTTGGACAAGGGAACCAGTAATAATGTTGGAATCATTACCACTACATTGCAGCCGCTGTTTAAATGGAAATCATTGCTCTCATCAAAGCCTAGGTTTGCCATCTTGAGCCAATGGGCTAGTACTACTTATGCAACAGTGATATGATGTCAGACTGGTAGGTCTATTTGGGGGGGCAAGCAGCTGTCAGTTTCAAGCAGCTACTGGCGCAGTAGACAAGAGAAGAAAAAGATGTTGCAGTCTTTTGTTTTGTGTGTAAAAGTACTACATCACAAAGGGAAGACATGTAAAACACATTTAAGGGCATGTTGAACACAGAAAAGCATAATATGAGCTCTTTAAATAGTCATTATGAGAGTCTTTGCATTTTACACAATGTAGTCCCCATCTTTACCACAAAAGTCTCAGTAACAGGTGAGAAATGTTTTTTTCCTCAAACGTACAATTAGATACCAAGACTGCAGTTAAACCTGAGTTGTTATTTCACACAGCATAAAAGCCACACAAACAGAACGCTTCACCAAAGAAGGTTTATGGATCCAAGTGACCATTAAATCTTGTTTACATTTCACTCAAAGGATTATTTCTTAAGAACAGCAGATTAAGGTTTAATTTTGTCATTTGCATGTTAACTGCTTCAAATAGATGTATTTTATTTAAGAAAAATCAAGACTGAATTGTAAGAATTGGGTGCCATTTCTCTCTCATTAATTCCATGCTTCAGAGTTTCACACTTAACCTATTTTTGGGGAGAAATTGTGGCTGCTTTGTGAGATAGTGTGACTAACTGACTGAATCCAATCAGTGTGCAGGGTAACTGCAGTGAAACATCTTAAACCGTGTGGAGGGAGTTGCTGAACGAATTCAATAATTCCCACATAAGACAGAGCTCACACTCAAAGAGATCCCAGAGAGGTGAAATCCACTTCCTAATCCCCTGCCAAAGACCTCAACAGGGAAAAAAAAGAGAGAGGGAGAATTGGTTTTCCTTTCCGGCTTTATGTTAGTCTGCTTGGAGGATCGGGAGCTCCTGAAAAGATTCTATATTGAACATCCCAACCCCTCCTTCTTTCTTCCCCACTGTCACCTCTTCCACCTCCTTTCACCTCCCTCTAAAGCCCTAAATCACTCTGACTGTGGACAAGCACGCTGTTAATAAACAGCCTGCAGGGAAGTGCTACAGTAACCTATAGGTGTGTGTATTAGAGAGAGCAGGGGGACAGAAGAACCTAGGTCTTTGGAGGGGAAAGCACCCTATCTGATAATGATAGCAGCTCAGGGTGATAAATCCATCCACCTTACTTTCTGTGGCCATTTTTTAATGTCAGAACATCCTCACATGGCCATCAACTACATGCTGGATTGAATTAAGCAAAAGAACAAACAGCACAGATATGATTCACCGCCTGCAGCCTTATGATGATGATGATGATGGTGATGATGATGATGGGGTGTCAAAGCCCAAGCAGAATTTAGGTATGGATGCAGTGTGCTATGTCACGGCTGAGAACCTGGGTCACACAGTTTGATATGCAGGTGCACAGGAGGGAAGGGTTTCCTGCAGCAAGCAGGCAGCTTGCTTGTCAGAGGTGTACCGAGGCATGGAACGTACACACACACATGCAAACACACACACACACAAATGCACACGCATATCCCTCTCGGCAGCCATCCGCAACAGGACGGATGATAAAAATATCACAGGCCCTATCAGGCAATTAAACAGGGAAACGCAGCAGCTGAATGTGTTGGTTGCTTAATGGCCTCAACCACCCCCAGGAGCATTGTGGTCAGCCAACAGGGGGACACAGACCACTGATGGAGGGGAAATCAGAAGGTGGCTGAGTGAGGCCGCTATATTGGTCTCAGTGAACAGTTTTTCTGTAATGTAGTGGTGCTGTATAGCAGAGTTTCTGGAGCAGGACTGCATCTCAACTGCGCCTCTTCCCGTGTTTCTATAAATTTAAACCTGATCATTTCCTCCCTTTGTTTCGTTCACATGACGCACAGCACAGCGCCGGTAAACTCACCATACTGCTGGTGTAAATTCAAAAGCAAATCGCCATTATACTTAAACAACAAACTTGTAGATCAGCATCACTCAGCTATTGAGCAGACTCCATTCGAGTTCCATGCCTGATGACAACCAGTTTGGAGGCACTCATCCGCAAATGTCCAAGATTCAGCCGAAATGCACCTCACCACCTCAGAGCAGTGTCCACCATCCGAGCTGTCCAGGCTGAAACACAAGCCATCATCAAAAAGTTTCCTCTGTGGTCATTAATTAGGATAGCACATCACTCCTCATCAAGCCTAATCCATCCGATTGAATCCTTGTTAGGTCCTCCGATGCCTCAAAACTGAAGAATGTGAAATCCCAACAGCTCATCATAGTTATGGGGACCCCCCTCCCATCGTCACCAGACAAGAGTCCATTCACTGGTCATTGCCACGACCTGCGGCTCCATCTGCGCAATGCAGCTCCACAGAGACCTGCCAGTGTGTCAACATACTGATCATCACTCCCATCCTTCACAAACTCTCAGGCTACCCCGCAGCCAGACGACGATGAACGGTATGCTTAAAGAAATACTTTCTCCTGAACCGACTAGAGCGACAACAAACATTTCTTCCATTAGCCTCAGGCCCGTTGATAACCTGCTTCTGGATGACGTCGTCCCGCATCAACCAAAACGAGGCTTGTCATCAACGATCCCCTTAAAGGGACAGTTAGAGTTAAAAAAAACTACTATTTCATCACTGCAAAAATATCGATATGTTGTCAAAAGAACAGAAAAAAGATGAATATACAATTGTTGAACTTATAAATCATAATAAGAATCATAAAGACAAGAATAATAATTAACAATCAAACTTACTTTGATCATCCTTCCTCAGCTCAATCCATGCCTCTACACAAAAACATTGGACAAAAGCAGTTGATAACCGATTGTGGTGTAACATAGTTTTTAATTAATTTTTCCTTCATTGTTTTATCATTCAGATCCCATCTATTCATATCGTTCTCTACATATTGTATTATTGTATCAAACAGTATAATGTCATATAATATCTTTACATATGTATCATCGAAGCATATGGTATCACATTTTCTATAAAGCATGGTACCATATCTATTATATCACATTGCATCATACTGTCCCATATAAAATGGCATCGTACCTTATCATATTGTATCATTGTATCACACAGTATCATATTGTTAAGTATAACACTGGATCATATTGAATCAAGTCATACCGTTACATGTTATATCATATCATAGCTCATCAAATCATATCAAATTGATTTTAATCATATCGTTCTTTACAAAATTGTATCAAATCTTATCATATTGTTTCATCGTGTCACACAATGCAATATTGTTCCACACAACACTGGATCATATCTTATATCGTATCATATTATATCACGTAATATAGCTCGTCAAATTTTACTGAGTTGTATCATATATTTCTGTACATTACCATATCTATCTCATTAAACTGCATCATATCTCATCATATTGAATTATCACATCGTTCCATATATTTGATCCATCTCCTCAAATTGTATCATATCTTATTACATCGTATTGCAGCATATTGCTCCGTATAATATTGTATATCTTATCCAATCATATTGTTCCATATCTAGTGTATCAACGTATTATATCGCATCATGTCACATCATTTTTTTTAATCATATTGTATCATATCATATTGTAGTATATCATACCTCGCCATATAAAATCGTACCTCATTTTAACATCATTTCAACACGCTGTATCATACCACACCATAGTTTATCAGATGTTACAATGAATCACTTTGCATCATATAGTATCTGATTGTACTGCGATATTTCCATTTTGTATCATATTCCATTATAATTACTTTAATTAGTCAGTCAGTACCGACTTGCCTATGTCATCCAAGACTGTCAACACCCACTGATTTATGCCCAACTGAACACCAGCATGCCAGACTCAACAGTTTAGTCCTCAACCAACTGCCAGCTCCTCCTGCTACCTACCACATGTAACTGCCTATGCACGTTCTAAAGAGACACTCATTATCGGGCTGCCAGTCTTCTCACCGACAGCCACTTTAACCATGACAGAGAGCATTAGGAAGTAAACTTCACACCAGCATCCAGGCAGAACTAACAACCACAGAATGAGGATGACAACACGGTACTCCATGACACGAGAACAACAGACGCAACAATAATAACAACAACAACAACAACAATAACAACAACAACAGACATCAGGCACTACGATCACAGCTGCTGACTGCGGACTCTATATCGGAAGGCCTGTACTCACTTTACCTATCATAACCACCAAAGGCTAAAAGAAGAGGGCAGTGGGAAATGATATGCCACTGACTCCATTATTTGCCACTATTATCCTCTGATGGCCGCAGCAGAAGGGGGGACCTGACTTAGGATGTCAGTTCCTTCTTCAGCTACTGATATGGAACCTTTGAAAGCTGCACAGCCTCTACCAGCTACCATCATCAACCATCAAGGGACAAATAATGGGGCACCTGGCACTGGGACGTCAGTGCCCTTGCTGCATACTATCAACAAACTTGGAGGGCTACCCATCGGAGGCGCCCACCACCAGGATGTCAGCGTCCCCTTCGGCTACCAACGACTGTTTTCAGGGTCATACCAGCAGGAGAATTTGGCAACGGGATGTCCGGATGCTGGCTACAATCATCAATCACTGAGGGCCACCCAGTGAGGGGCACCTGGAACCAGAACATCAGTGTCCCCCCCAGGTGACTATCATCAGCCATTGAGGGTCATTTCAGCAGGGGCATCTGGAACCAGGATGTCAGTGCCCTTGCCGGCCAACATCATCAACTATCCAGGATAATACTTGTACGGGCATCTGGCGCCAGGATGTCAGCGCCCATGCTGGCTAAATCAACAATAGTTGAAGGCCACCCAGTGGGGGCACCTGGCACAGGGATGTCAGTGTTCCCCCTGGGCTGCCATCATCAGACATTGAGGGTCATATCAGCAGGGGATGTCAGTGCCATTGCCAGCCAACACCATCAACCATCCAGGGTAATACTAGTAAGGGTATCCAGCACTGGGATGTCAGTGCCCTTGCAGGCTACAATGAACAATCGTTGAGGGCAACCCAATGGGGGCACCTTGCACAGGGATGTCAGTGTTCCTCCTAGGCTGTCATCATCAGCCATTGAGGGTATCAGCAGGGCCTCCTGACACGGGGATGTCAGTGCCCTTGCTGGCCACCACCATTAACATTCCAGGGTAGTTCTACTAGGGGCACACGGCACTCATCGGGTAGGGGATTATTGTTTGTCTCCAGGTCAGAGCCAATCCAAAACAGAGTAGGGTGGGTCATCATGGCAGTAAAAATTGATAAAAATTGAGGATTGAACTTAGGTAAAGTTAGAAAGATATTCACAAATTTAGACTTTCCAGGTCAATAACTCATCAATGAAACAACGTAGTTACAATCCCGACCCCACTTTTTAATCACTGTCATGAAGACTGTGACCTACAACCTCGTTTTCCTCAAAATGAGCCGTCCTCCGAGCCAGACAACTTTAATTGGTGTCAATATGGTGCCGGTGTTGGCTGGATGCCGTATGGACCGCTGACAAGTTACCATAGTGAACAAATACTGTGAAAAAAATTTAATAACTTCACCATAAACTGATGTAGCGTCTTCAGAAATACAGTGCACAGTGACCTTTTATTTTCAACAATAGTCCTTCAATTGAGCTTTTGTTAAAGGAAACCACAATCACTTTCAGTTTGACATACAACATTACATCATTCTTTCACCTCCTTCTGAGCTCACATGGTCTTACACCATCCCTCATACATGCAGAGCAGAACTGAGGTGAAGGATTTATCCTCCAAAAATTGACATTCTCCAACTTAATGGACACTATCAGCTTTGTGATACAGTTAAGTATCTGTCACTCACCTCCACTCTGTCATGGACTCCATGACGCCTCACACAATCTCAGCCAGACGATACAAAGTGGCACCAGCGTGGACTCAGATAGGGGCTCAAACTCTTTTCTGGTTGTGTGTTGGAGAGGGAGAGCGAGACGGATTTACAGTATGACAAATAAAGACTGAGAGAGTGTGTGTGCCCGTGTTCCTTTGATTCAGACTGACGTTAATGGAGACAGAGAGTACACACTCCAGTGGAACAACAACACTGATAAACCAGTGTCATTGTTGAGCACTAAGGCAAAAATAAACATTTACAACAGGGGGAAAACATCCTCTCAGAGGGCTTCATTTGTTGGCAGGTAAAACACTTTTAACTCTAGAAGTTGTTAAATTACATAAAAGTTGGAGACATTTCCAGGCAAATGTATGAAAATGAAATCTGACCTTGTGGAGTTGCTTTATAAAAAGCAGTGTCCCCATTCAGTCAAAAGGCTTTTTCTCCAGTTGCTGTATACAATTGGTGTCATTTAAAAAAAAAAACACACCCACACACCCATATATATATTAAAATATTAAAATTTTACAAAAGTCTATTTATTTGTTTGCAGCTGTTGATTCACAGTGGCACCGCAAATAAAAGCATGGGCCTCACAGCAAAAAGATTGCTGGTTTGATTCCCACTGTTGACCAGGACCTTTCTGTGTGGGTTTACTCTAGGCACTCAGGTGTCCTCCCACGGATCAGAAACATGCTCATTAGGTCAACTGGTGACTCTGAGATGCCCTCAGGTCAGAATGTTTGTATGAATGGTTGTTTTTCTCTCTATGTGGCCCTGTGATTGGCTTGTGAACAGTTCAGTGTGTACCCTGTCTCGTGCCCAGTGTAAGCTGAGATAGACTCCAGCCACTCATGGCTCTGAAAGGGATTAGCAGTATAAATGATGGATGGATGGATGGATGGATGTTAATGCTAACCATTTTCTTTGAACTTTTTGTTGAATTTTAAATTATCAAATTTTCTTTTATATTTAATATTACAACCATATAGTTCCAAACTTATTTTTTATTATCTTCCCTGCCACATGTTTTAAAAAAACCTACAAGAATATTAAAAATTATATTATTACCTTTACATTTTAGCATATTCATGGAATGGGTACACATTTAATTCAGAGCCTGTTTACATGACAACGAAAAACAACAGAAAACTGAGAGTTTTCGTTGCATTTGCAACTTTCATTTACACAAGAAGGGTGCCTGGAGTGCCTGAATCTTGGGACATGCGCAGTACTCTTTCAGATAAAGGCTGAATGCACTCCTAGGAACAACAACAACAACTGCTATAGTCGATAACTAATCAACATGTGTGCTGCTAACTGTGCTAGGTTTATTATCGCTTACAAAATGTGGATTTACTGTGTTAATTCTCTGACCGGCGGAGATAATTAATTCTTGCCTGGTCTTAAAAACAACCTTTGGGTTACTAGTATACAATAAATGTAAGTAACTCTGTGTCTTAAGGATTTACCTGTGATTGCCCATATTTCTCTGTTTTAATCTTTATTCGTAACATGATCTAAAAAGATGGAGTACATTACTGCAAGGAGGATGAGGAGGAGATATATTTTCACCTAAGGCGCTGCTATTTGGCAATGACAGACCAGAATGCAGGTGGATCACAAGCATGATGAATGGATTAGCCTGCTGCTGTGTTTAAATGTAATTATCACTTAATTTTGTACTCCTCTTTATGGCAAAGGAACAGATTGCATCTGTCCCACGAGGTGGTCCACACGGTGACGCGCATCGTGGCTTCCGATGCATGGCCCGGTGGCCCCTGCGCTCCCAGTTGCTGTAAAAGTGACAGCGGCTCTGACCTTCTTCGTCACTGAGGAGAATTTGTAACTGCGCCTCACCCGCAGTGCATTTAAAGGCGAGGAGAGACGTTCATTTGATTTGTGAAGATTACACTCGGCTGTGTTAAACCCACTCACGGCTTCTCTCCTCCCTCTCTGCTACTTGCGCCAGTAGGAGGGACAGAGGTGCGCCTTCCCGCGCCAGACTGCGCCGTGCACGAAACTTGCAAAATGCCCTGGACACACCCTGTTGGCACAGCGCAGGCGCTGCTCAGGCAGGGTGCAGGGCAGGTGCACCCAGCCTGCGCCTGGTCTACGAAATTAGAGCCCTTTGTGTTATAACACTTAGCTACTTGAATGTTATTTATTTGCAACAGGAATAAGAAAATACAGAGAGGTAGGTAATTTTACGTTCAATCTGAAAAAAGTCATATCTCTTCTAAATAAATTACTCAATTTAGAAAAAAAGACCAAATTTCTTTAACATGTTATTTGGGCTTCTGAATCATGGACCATCAAAGTAATGTAACTTTTCCTCCCCTGAAAGGCACCTCTGTTTAAGACTGTAACTGCAAACAGTTTAAATATACAATATACATGGCATCATGGTGAACCTTTGCAGGTGCTATATAAGAGGAAATTTAGCCTGACTGTTGTTGTCTCTCAGATTTGAGGACCAGGTCACATGGCAATTAATTATTGCAAACTGTGGTCCTAAAACAGGCGACCAATCATCCCAGACTAAATGCACAATACTGACAAGGGTAAATATAATGATTAACCCCCTGTGGAGATGTTGCAGAATTATATATCCATCACTGTCTGTTTGCATGAGTGTTTGAATGAATGAATGAAAGAATGAACTTTATTTAACCAGAAAAGCCTTGTTGAGATTAAGAATCTCATTTTCAAGAGTGTCCTGGTGAAGACAGGCAGCAGCACATTTACAAAGTTACAGACAAAAAAAAAAAAAAAAAAATGCATTGAAAATATTTGAAGCTGTATGGAAGCATACGAAGAGACCACGCCTCAGCATGGCAAACGAGGATTTGGCTGACAAGAAGCGTGAAAAGGCATGGTGAGTGGCTCCAAATGCAAAGTGGTAGCTTGATGTAATAGCTCTATGTGTGGCTATATTCACCCCCCTCCTCCATCACTAACAACCAGATGAAGGCATGCTAAGTCAGCTCTGGTCCAGCAGCAGGCTCCTGCTCCACAGCTCAGCCTCCCTGTGTGTGTGTGCTGCACACAAAGATAGGACTCTCAAAGGGGGCCGCCACAATGCTGGACAATTCAAAAGCCCCCATTTCTGCTCACCCCTCTCACTTTCCCTGTATCAAGCTTCTTCTCTTTTTTTTCTAATGGAAAAAATGAAAATAACCCAGCCCACACATCAGAACATGCTGCAGCATTGATAAAACTACTTATTACTCCACATATTTCTGCACGCTTCTCCCCCTCCTTCTCTCTGGATTCCTTAAACTCCCAACCTCTCCTCAAAATGGCTGGCACCTCCTGGCGCTTGTCTAGCCTGTCATCCTTCCTCAACAGTGACCTTGAGACACAGATGAAGGAGTGGTGGTGCTCCCATAACTGCTGTAGCACAGTTCTTCTCCCCCACCAATGAAGCAAAAGCAGCAAATATGGCTCTTACTTCCTCTGACAGCTGAAGGAGGGGGTAAAAAAAAAGCCTCTGCATATCCACATCAATCAAAACAGGATTAGGGTGCCTCTCTCTGGTCGTTTTTATTTCTCATTAACTTGAAGTTGGTGATGAAATATGGAGCTGTTTAAAAGTAACTGGCATTGTAAAGTCTCACTGTGGCTTTTACTACACTGCCTGGCCAAAAACAAGTCACCACCTGGTTTTAACGAAGCAAATAGGTACGGGCCTCCTATTGGATAATTACTGCATTGGGCATTATCTCTCAGCTGGCAGCAAGTTATTTAACCCCAGCTGATGCAATGAGTAGCTTCTTAAACAACCATGTCGAAAGACACATCTTATGGTCGTGGAGAAGATGTTAGTCTGTTTAAGAAGGGTCAAATCATCGGCATGCATCAAGCAGAGAAAACATCTAAGGAGATTGCAGAAACTACTGAAATTGGGTTAAGAACTGCCCAACACATTATTTAAAACTGGAAGGATAGTGGGGAACCATCGTCTTCGAGGAAGAAATATGGTCAGAAAAAAATCCTGAATGATCGTGATCGGCAATCACTTGAATGTATGGCCAAATCAAATAAAAAAAAAACAACAGTAGAACTCAGGAGTATGTTTAATACTGAAAGTAAGAGCATTTCCACACGCACAATGCAAAGGGAACTCAAGGGATTGGGACTGAACAGCTGTGTAGCCTTAAGAAAACCACTAATCAGTAAGGCTTACTGGAAAAAAGGCTTCCGTTTACTACACTGTTAACCCAGATAAGTTGACTTTACTCAAAAAATTTGAGGCAAGTGATTGCACTTAAATGGTTTAAGTAATGAAATAACTAATCAATTATTTTAAGTAAACTCAACTGTAATTCCAAATGGTCAGGGCTTAACTGTTTAAGTGGAATCTACTAAAAGACAAGTTATTTGTACTTGAAATTTGTTGTAAAAACAACCTTCCCTTGTGAACCAGACAACACAATATTTTAAGTAACATGTACTTATTTTCTTAATTACAATCAGACACATTTGTCATCCATTAAACCACATTTATTAACTTGTTAAAACTTAAAATTTATACAATTTAATGAAAATATTAAAGTTGTTTAAACTTAAAATTAATTTTCCAAAAATTTGTGTTGGTAAAATATATACATTCAAAGAAATACAAAAATGCAGGGCATTAATTATATTCTGTTTTATTAAACAAAAATAGAAACCATCAATTTACAATTTACACTTTTGTTGAAGTATCTTACTTTTAAATCATATTGAATTAACTGTTTTACCGACAGTACAGAAGAATTACTATATCAAAAAGTCTAATAATGATGTTATTACCCATATTGATGGGAAACTTTTCAGTTTATTTTCTAGGCAAGGACCTTTTGTCATCTGCACTTTCGATGGGCTTCGGCCCTCACTGTCTTGAAAGCAGAAGATGTCCACTGGAATGGTCGAAGTGTCTCTCTGTAGATCCTACAGAGTTTGAGAGCCGAGGAAAACAAAGATATGCATGTCAACAGTTTGTCTCATGCTTTTGGGCAACTGTACATCCCATTCAAGAATTTTTTTATATGTGGATGAAAGAACAGATCATTCATCAGAAATAAAATATGAGAAAATGTAGCACTGATGATAAATCATTTTCAGATGTAAAAAGTAAAAAAAGATAAATATACAGGCTTAAGACCTGAGATAAAATTCCCAACTTATTAATCCAAAATATCAAAACACAAAGTTAAAAGTCAAATGCATGAATTTAAAAAGGTAAATGTCTGGGGGAAAGGGAAAATCATAAGTTTACTCAAATTACTAAAATTTTAACCATATTTAGCCAAAATCAAAATTGTCTGCATGGATATCACAAGGACAAGGTTTTTGTAATGTTTTTAACTAACCATTTATGTATGATAATTTCTTCCCAAATGCAAAAAAACCCACAAAATTCAACCCACCTTTGTTTTAATGGGTCAAATAAGAACTGACCAGCTAGAGTTTTCTTCTTCCTGAAGATTTCCATCAAGCCTGGGCACAGGCCAAAAAGGTAATCAAAGAAGGCTTCCTTAAGGTTTCTTCCAACAACTCTGTTCCCAAAACACCTAAAAAATGCAAAGAAGACCAGTTTGGTACTAATTAAGAGTAATTTAAAATAACATCAAATAGGCTATAGCAAGGGTGTAAATGTATACTCTACAGTGTTTGAAATAAAGCGCTCTTTTCTCATATCTAACAGAACAGTACATTCATTTCCAAAGCATTTTCTCATGTCTGAGGAGAGAACAGTAGTATTACGACTGCTCTTCACATTTATTCTACTTTCAGCAAAGTACATTTTTTTTGTTTTATCAACAATGTTAAGCATGTTTAGCAGAACTGGTTAGGAGTGACAAAAAACCTTTGAGATAAACCACAGTTAAATGTTGATAATGGTTCCCAATAAAATTAGCACAGGAAAATAAACAGTACTTTTTTAAAGTAATTAAAGCTACAATAAAGATAAAATGAGTTGTCTTAATCAGTTTAAAAAACAAACTAACAAAAAAAACTTACCAAGTTCCAGAATGTTAATGGTCGATGGAGGAAGAAACTACTTTGCCGTTGTGACTCAAACAAGGAAAAGGCGCAGTGTTGTCTCAAATAAGCCCAGACAAGTTTTGAAAAGCAACCAGCCAATCAGAATACAACATCTTGCCACATTTTGGTACAAAGTAAAATTGAAGTCAACTTAACTTAAAATTATCAGTAAACCCAAAGTTTAAATTAAAAACTTGAAATTTTAAGTTTATTCAGTTCAGAGCAACAAGTACACTCTGCAATCATGTAATAATAGTAGAATACACCTAATTCATTTAAGTAATGCAACAAAACTTATTTTTTTAAGCAATATTTACTTAAATTGTTTGCTTACAATCAACTTTGGGGTTAACAGTGTAGGGAGCATAAAGATTGGACTCTGGAGGACTGGAAGAAGGTCATATGGTCTGATGAGTCCAGATTTACTCTGTTCCAGAGTGATAGGCGCATCAGGGTAAGAAGAGAGGCAGGTGAAGTGATGCACCCAACATGCCTTGTGCCTACTGTACAAGCCTGTGGGGGCAGTGCTATGATCTGGGGTTGCTGCAGTTGGTCAGGTCTAGGTTCAGCAGCATTATGTGCCCAAAGAATGAGGTCAGCTTGCTACCTGAATATACTGAATGACCAGTTATTCCATCATTGGATTTTTTCTTCTCTTATGGCACGGGCATAATCCAAGATGACAATGCCAGGATTCATCGGGCTCAAATTGTAAAGGAATGGTTCAGGGAGCATGAAACATCATTTTCACACATGGATTTGCCACCACAGAGTCCAGACCTTAGCCCCATTGAGATCTTTGGGATGTGCTGGAGAAGGCTTTGCGCAGTGGTCAGACTCTCCCATCATCAATACAAGATCTTGGTGAAAAATTATTGCAACTCTGGATGGAAATAAATCTTATGATATTGCAGAAGCTTATCGAAACAATGCCACAGCGAATGCATGATGTAGTCAAAGCTAAAGGCGGTCCAATGAAATATTAGAGTGTGTGACCTTTTTTATTGGTGGAGACTTTTTTTTGGCCAGGCAGTGTATCTTTGTTAATTGTGTTGAGCTTAATATGAGCAAAATAAAATGCACATTATCTCTAAACAACAGGCTATCCTCCTATTAATCCTATTTATTTAGTTTTAAATGCTTGATTTGTTGCCCTCTTAAATTCTCTTCCAAATTTAAAATTAGTGGCACCATCATTAACCCTTTAACTCCCAGCTTAACTGCTCATTACAACCCCACTCTGACTCACAATCTTTCTGATAAATAGGTTGAACTTGTATAAACCTAATGAAACCTTTTTCCTTCAGTTAAGAGTAAAAGTATTGATGAAAAGAAACTGTCTGTCACTGTTTGGTTTAGCTAAGACTACTGTTCATTTACCAAGTTAATGCAGTTTATTTGTTGTGAAAGATGTCAGTCAAATTCTGCATAATGATAAACTGTACCAAGACCACTTAAAAAGGCAGGTCTCTGTTCCCATTTTGAACCCTGGTATTGTTCATTTGGAGAAAGAACATGAGTCAACCAAAATCCAAGAAAGGTTGTGACCATTCTACTGAAAGAAAACAATGGTGGACAATGAGGACGCTCCAGTGATTGGTCTCCCTGGGGGAGGGGATCAGGCATTTCAGACAGTTCCTGGTGCTGTTGACAGGAGGAGAGGGAGAAATCCAGATGCTGCAGACTTTTTGTCCTGTATGTAGACAACTCGAAGGAGACAAAAAACACACTAAATGGGAAATAGAATTTGAAAAACCATAATGATCTTTTGAATTAAAATAACTGCCCAATAACATCAAAACACTGACTAGAAGTTACAGCTGACAATGATCCTGGTACCATAAATGCATAACAGCTGAAAATAAACGCATCTGAACACATCAAACATACATAAAGCCAACCATACATTGTATCTTTTAGTTTTTTATCCTTGAAGTTGTGCAAAGGAAAGGATTCTTCAATATAGATTGGTGCAAGGATGATGTGTTTTTGTAGGCCAACACGGAAATTAGCATCCATGTAGTTCTCTTGACTACAAGCCCATTAACAGTCTAATACGCTTTGTAGCAAACAACAATTATGACACTTATATGCTCTGCTCTTAACAAACAAATCTACTTTTCATAATGTTTTCAGCTTAAATGTGATTCACGAAAATGAAAAGCTGCTCTGTTTTTGTTTTGAGTCATGTAAATAGTGTCCTGGGTGCTATACAAGGGCCCAAAGAGTCCAAAAAGTGTAGTTTTTAGTCATGTCTGTGGATGTGGACAGAAGTTGTTTTGTAAAGATGAAACATTAAAAAGCCTGTGCTGCAGTCCCACACAGTGGTCTACAGCAGCAGACTCTCTTTTTGCCCTCCAGCTGACTAAAGGTTACCAATAGGTGTGCAAACTTTTTAAGTTGCCCTTTGTCCAGGATATCAGAAACAAAAAAATCACTCATTACATGTGGAATCAAGTCACTGATGTTTTTAGTGATGAGAAAACATATCACTGTCAGGCACTAACCCCCTATCTCCATTTTTATGAATTTAATTTTTCATAAAACAGTGCAATTGTATTATGAAAAAAATAATATGTTGATGAGTGCGTTTTCAAAATTTTCCTAATTCAGCAGAATTATATAAAATATGCAATAATGTAACAATCATAAAGATAAAAAAGCTCAAAGGAGACATATCAAATTTTCCCCACCTTTGAACACATTCACACAGTGATCCTCATGAAACATCTGTGACATGCGCTTGTTTTGATACGCTTCTTAAATTGCAATGACCACCTTTTACTTCCATCCCTTTTTCTGGGTGTACCAACATTAGTAGAGCTGTAAGCGGAGGTCAAGTAGCAACCTCAGGGGCTGAAAAATAAACTGTTGCAAAAGTGCCAAAAACGTATGTTCCTCCAGTGTCCACTTGAGGCTGCCTGCAGGAAACTGAGAAGTAAAATAATTGTATTTTGGGAATGGGCAGTTTTTTTTGGCCTAAACAAACATATTTACAGCCTGGTTCAAGAAACAGTTTTGATCTAAATTTTATTATATCTAAAGATTCACACTCACAGGGGATATTTTTTTATATTGAGCTTTTTATTTGTTTTATTAAGGAACATGACTGAAACTGAAATAAGACCAGCAGTGTCACTATTTGTCAGACGACCCTAAGTCCCACTACAGCCTTCCAAGCCCCCTTTGTTAATCAGACCGCTCACAGCACATGGCTTCTTCCAATTCTTTCTCCAGTCAGTGGTGGAGATCTTTTGGTGGAGGTACCAGGTGAGAGATATTATTCCTATGACCTCCTCTGGTGTCAAAATGAACCCACACTCTGAACAGGCTATCAATTTCATGTTTTTTAGAACATAGAGCATGAACAAAGGAGTGTGTTTGCATGGGTTTTGTTGCTGGTATGTAGTTGGTGAACTCAAATAAATAATAAAATTACTTGAAAGTGTGTTTTTGTTGGCTGATTATAGTGATTATGGTGGTAAACCTGTAAAACATATTTAATTTAAAACAGGAGAAAGAAAATAATAAAAAAAAGGGAATTATTTCCGAATAACAACTATCACAAAAAAATTCACATTTATTTGCAGTTTAATGCCTGATTTGCAACCTTGATGCATGCCCTTCTGAGTATAAAGTTCAGAATTATTGGCAGCATCATTAGAATAATTTGAGTTTTGCGGCTGTATTTTAACACTGCTGCATTGCCATTGTCAATGACAAAGAGGGGCAGAGTCTTTCTGACAGCGAGAGACGCAGATGAAATGACATGACAATGTGTGAAACAAAACTGTCTGCTGTGATCAACCACCTTCACACGCAAAGTGATCTGCCCCCCTCCAAGGAAACTGCTGTGACCACTCACGTGACCCACTGGATGCCTTTCTTTCATGCCCTGGTGGAAAAGAGATGCAGGCAAGAGATGATGCATGAATTCTTAATCAAATAAAGACAGTGAGAAGTGATAGGAGTGGAAGGCAATCGTCCTGGCCATGCTGAATTAATGAGGCGCTGGCTTCCTTCCGCATGCCAAGTTTCTGAATGACTCGGCTTGTCACTGTCCTTTTTCTTGAGCCATCTTGACCATCCGCCTCCATCCCCTGGGTCAGGCAGCTCAGACTCAAAGCATCCACAACTCCACCATGTGATACCCACTCTTCAGCCACTGTTCATTAAAAGTGAAAGACAGATCAGTTTAGCCCACAGGCTGGTTCTCTTCATGACCTTGAGCTTGTGCAGAGGAGGGGTTGCTTTCTGCAGGAAATTTGGGTTTTGAGTCTCCTCCCTGAACAGCAAGCGTCCGTGGTTCATCTAAGGATGAAAAGGATGGGGTCCCAGTGCACGCCTGTCAGCCAGTCCCATCCTAGTCGTGTCCAGAAAACTGTCCTCCTTTGTCCACCTGAGCCTCTGCACCATGTGCCTGTCTGCTGGCAGCTCAGAACCAATTCATCACTTCACACCAATTCAAAATCTAGTTGCACTTTCGCCCTGTCAGGTTACACCTCCCCCTTCACACCTCTACCTTTTCTTAACACCTGTGATGATGTCACCCCGTATCTGTGTCCTTGTGCCATTTCTCACCAACGAAAGAGTCGAAATAGAAAAAAAAAAAGTCTAGATTACTTAGGGTGGAGTTGGGCATTCCCATGGCAAACAGGTCCTGTGGTATAGACAGGAATATCAGGCCAAGCCCAATGCCATTTGCATACAAATTGCCCAGCTGGCACCTTGTTGTTATGACGACGGCACACAGCTCCAAGAATTCATTTGGAAGTGAAATACAAAACGAAAGCCAGCGAGGGGAGTCATTGATGATTTTTTTTTCTTTCTCAGTCATAATAAAGACACTACTATTGAGAGTATGTTCTCATGTAAATCCAACCGACATTTAGTACTTGCAGGAAATGAGAAAAATCACACACTATAACACAGGGGTGGGCAACTGGTTGCTTGGGGGTCACGTGCAGCTCCCCCACTCATTCTGCATGCCAGTAGATTTAGAACATAGCAATAATGAATATACATTATGGAAATGTGACAAAATCTGCCATGAAAACGTCAAACTAGTTACGTTTTAGAGGAAATTGATCCATAGATGGCAGTAAATATTTCTTAAAGCTCCCATGTACTGGTGTGTTTTACAGTTTCCATCATGTCATGGGTGTCTACTGAGCAAGGATTTAATTTAGGTTCAATTAAAAAAAAATTAAAATTGTCATCTCTGTAGAGGATCTGATGCAGCCCTATTTCCTTCCCCTTTGGAAACACTCAGATCTGAAGGGGCTACAGGAGGCTGCAATAATTACCTCTGCGTTGACTGGCTATCCAAACAATGTCTGATGGGAGAGGGAGGAGGGGTCAAAGGCTGCAGAGCAGAACAGCCATGGTGTCTGCCTAAGACAAGCAGAAAACTTGCATGTTGGTGAAGCATGTTTGAAGTAAAAAAGTTAACATTTTAAGGGGAATTTTCTTTCAAGAGACATAGCGCATTTTGTCATGAACTGAGAGTTTAGCAAAAGGTGAAATGTTGTTTTGCTCCCCAAGCCACTTCTAACAACATTAATAGCAAAAAAATAGCAATAGAAATTATGCATCGCTTTATGCATTTGTAAAAACACATGTAATAGTGTTAATAAATGTAATCTAATAATCAGTAAATGCTCTGTAACTTACATTGAAAAAGACATTATATGGGTTTGAATGTTTAGCTCATTGAAATTAAGTTTTGCTACTTGTAATTAAGTTAAAGTACTTTATATATGTGTAAATAATGATTTGTTATTTTGAATATATATTTGCCCTTTTGTTTAACTATAATTAAATGTTATTGTAATTCCAGAATATCCCCAAAGTAGCAAATGTTTGACAAAAAAGTTGCCCATCTCTGCTATAACAGATAATGACTTGAATATAGGTCACAACTTATAATAAAATGTAACAGCAGTGCATTAAAATGTAATTATTGTTAAAATATTAAATTAACTACACCAAGAAATATTTTCCCTCTCTCAAATAGATCAACAAATTGTGTATGAGTCATGACTGATACTTTCCAAAGTGCATGTGTCTTCCTCTTGGCTCACCTATTTCTGCAAACATTTATATAATTCCTTCCAATGAGCCATGCCAAATCCTCAGAGCTTGAGAGGGAAAGAGTAAACTCTGCTGACAACACAGTGTCCTCTACTGGCAGTATACGGCAGGAAGTTTACACACCCGCCCGTCTGCCTAAATGGATAATATTTAGCTCAAGGGCAACTGAGCTGATGCTTTTCCATAGTCATCCTGGCTCAGCTTGCTGGCCAGTGAAATTGCACTTTGCCGTGGGCTCCATGAGCATCCTGTGAACCCGGCAGATCTATTTACCCCCCAACAACCCCCACCAGACTGTGGTTTAATCATTGGCCTCTGTGGGGCTGTCAAAGCATCGCAGGCTAATCAGTGCCTCCTTCAGTGGGAAACAAAGCAGCTCCTGGACCAACTACTTGACTCTTCTAGTATGGGAGGGTTCTAATCTTTGGGCAAGGTGCATGAACCCCCAGCTCCGTAGACTGTGATCTTTTCTCTCCTTAGCGTGTTAATATTAAGAGCACCGCTAATGATCCTGTTATAGATTGTTAGAAAATGACTGGTGTGAACCACTTCAACCTGGATTAAAAAGGCCTGTGCCAGCACTGTGTGTGTGTGTATTTGTTTATTTGTGTGTGTTGCAACCTGTATGTCAGGGTTACAGCAGAAGGAAGGTGACACATCCTTCCTCCCCAGCATATAAATGCAGGAGCCTTCTCGCTGAACCGCTGTTGGCTCTGAGGCATAGCAGTTTAGTGTGCTTCTTCCCAGCAAACGTGCAACCTTTCCCAAGGTCATACTTCGCCAGCAGCTCAGATCTTCACTAAAGCACCACCCTGCTCATTTGTCACTTACGATCCAATTCAACATGGCAACCCGATGGGGACTGTGCGGAGCGGGGAAGATCAGCCATGACTTCAGCGTGGCTCTGAAGACTCTGCCGCCTGAAGATCACCAGGTACTCTATACAAGCAAGATCACCACATCTTTATTGTCACTCAGGATGTTTCCCCTGTGCTGGACACAGCTGCGAACAGAACAACCCTGAGATACATCTGTGCTTTCTTTTTCTGTTTCATACAGATAGCAGTCATTGCATCGAGGAGTTTGGAGCGCTCAGAAGAGTTTGCTAAAAAGCACAATGTTCCCAAGGCCTACGGCAGCTATGAGGAGCTGGCCAATGACCCTGATATTGGTGAGATGAGGGTAGCAGTATTGCAGGTTTGATCCCCTTTTTGAGGCTGAGCCTTGTGTATTTGTGTCCTGACAGATATTGTGTATTTGGGAGTGCTGCACACAGAGCACTGGAAGGTTGGTCAACTCTTCCTAAAGGCTGGGAAGAACGTGTTGTGTGAGAAACCTTTTGCCATGAACTTGAGACAAGTGAAGGACCTTGTTGCCTCAGCCAAGAAAAACAACGTCTTCCTCATGGAGGTAAGGATGCTGCGTAGATTTAGTCCTTGTTAGGAGTGGGGTTTGCTGCAGGTGGTTTTTGGGCCAACTCACACAATAAAGAAAAAATATGGTCTAACAGTATATAAGCGTATTAGTGACAGGCAGGAGAGAGCAGCCAAAGCCAGGGTCAAAATGTGGATGGTCATTTCACCTGTTGCCAGTGATTTTGTGTAATCTGTTGTTGTAATTCAATCAACCAAAGAGAACATTTCTACTATGATGATTATTCAGAATTAGTGTGATGTATTTGGAATCTGAAAAGTCGTCTCGGTTCTTCATCAACTGTAGACTTTATTTCTTCAAGTTTGTGTGACTACTTCTACTCATCAAATATAAAATTGCCAATATAATTTTAACTTTTGAAGTTTACATGTTTTATCACCAAAATTAGTGGCTTACATTTTTTTCATTTAATTTTTAATTTTTCATTTAAATGTGCCACCTCCCTCTGACTTGGTGCTTCAGTCTGTCCCCTGCAACCAAAAGATTTTGAACCCACCCCCATGTAAAATCATTTCAGCTGAAGGTTCTCTTTTAAATGAAACCGATTATATTCAGAACTTTTTTCACCCAACAGAAAAGAAATGTTTTTTAAGTAGTGGTTTTATAAGGTTAAGATATCCCTAAATAGCTTGTATATTTTAAATGTTCTTGTGTTGGTTTGTTATTGTTATTGTTATTTCTTTTCAAAATGCACAAATCTGCTCAATTTAAAAATGCAAGAAACACTCAAGAAAACACTTAATATTGCAATAACCAGTGCATTGCATTTCAAGGAAATATGAATCCAACTGACCAGATTGTTGTTCTGTGAATAAGCAAGCAAAAAGCTACTTTTGAAAGGCCATGCTCCCACATCGAAAGCTGTCTTGCAATTTGACAAAGAAGTGTAAACTCCTCACAAAAATCCTTTTGAACTGCTGGTCATATATCCACAACAAACTTTTACTTTTTCAGGAGTTCTTCAAACGTCAAGCTGCACAGTGGAAACTTGAGTAACAAGACAGTCCATAAAAATAACTTACATCATGTATCCCCTATATTTATCTAACTGAATTGAAAAGCACTTTAACAAAGCAAAGTAATTACTGCACAAAGTAAATATAAATATAATGTCCCTGTGATGATAAACAGTGAAGGAGCAAAGTACAGCAATATGACAAAGATTTCTGCTGTGCTTGCAGTTTATCCTCATATGCTGCTGCTGCTGCTTCCCAGCAATGGTCACATGACTTTTATCAATGGGCAAATAAAAATGAATTTAGTCACAAATGACATAAAACTAAAATAAATGTAACAATTGCATACAAAAGGAAAACAACTTGGCCATCCTACAAAGTCAAAGTCAAGCCCCTCAACATTTTCTGTTGAAGGGCCTGACTAGCATCAGCGAGACCCACAGCCTCAGACAAATAGAGACCACTTTGGTGGACTTTCTACAGTCTGATTTTTTTCTAATTAAGAGCACTCCTAAAATGCAAGCCTGTATGTTGTAGCTGTTTGTCTAGAGGCTTTAAGCAAGCCTCAGCTCCACCTCTTTGTCAGATTACTGACCAAAAGATTGTCTTAGATGGCGTTTACAATTGGATGTTACTCAAGCTGTAGCTTAAGTAACCAAATGGCTAACTGTCACCAGTACTATTGCAGTCTGCAAAGAAAGCAGACAGCACATTTCTGAACTGTTTTTCTTTTTTGCCTTGATTTTCAAATATGTGCCACTGAAAGCTATTCAAGATAATTTATTCCTACTCATTTCAGGTAGACAGCTGCATTATAGAGCTTCCTGGTGAGGACATTTTTAGCTCTGGTGATTCATATAGAAAGGAAAATCCTAGATATCCTGAGAAAGTATGACTCATGGTGCATGAAAACATCTTGTCTTGTGTTACGTTGGACCAGCACATCTGCTACAAGGGAGTAAAGAAGTGGTGTAATGAACTGCAGCTCAGGTGATGCTCCAGTATGAACAGATTAATGTTACAGACTGCCTGCTCTGTCTCCCTCTCAGGCCATCTGGTCCCGTTGTTTCCCCCTGCACGGTGAGGTGCGCAGACTGCTGGCGGAGGAGGCAGTAGGGGAGGTGAAACTGGTAAAAGCCTACTTTGGCTCCCCTCAGCTCCACATCCCCCGCTCTGTGGAGAAGGAGCTGGGTGGCGGCGGGCTGCTAGATATTGGAGTGTACTGCCTGCAGTTTGTGCTGATGGTGTTCAATGGGGAGAGGCCAGAGTCCATTCAGGCCACAGGGGTTCTTCTGCCCTCAGGTATGATTCAGCATATGGTCACGCAACAGAGGTGGGGTGTAGATTAGTATCATTAACTACACTGCATGACTCGGTGATCACAAACATGCTATTAAAGGCTGCGCTTTGTAAACAAAATAGAAGGAATTTTTAAAAATGCTCAGTTGGACTGGGAAAATCACTTCTTTTATGAACTTTCCAAAATGCAAACACCTTAGGGAAGAATTCTTCACAGAGAAAATCCCTTACTTATCTTTAAAATGTCAGACTAATCCAAATCCTCCCCCGAGAATACAGTAATACAGTAAAAGTGGCAGAGGAATTTGTAACTGCATGTCTCACAGCAAGATATCCCTCAATGTAAGAACGTCACACTATACGGGTAATGAGCATTTCTTATCTATACCATACCTTTAGGCAGCATATTTGAAACTTTGTGTATTTGTGTGAACTTTTCCCATTTTAATCAAACATTTATGCCAGTTAAGCTGAGCAGAATTGAACTGCTTTGACCTAATTGAAGTATGCTGATCAAAAATGCATTGAAATGACCTAAAGTGAACTGAACTGAATGGAGACTAAAAAGGAATTTAACTGATATCTGCTGCAATATTCAGAGCATTCATTTCAATGCTACAATGATTGACTTCTCTAAATGTTTTTGCAGGGGTGGATGAGTCCTTGGTTGTGGTGATGAAGTTCTCCAGAAACAGGATTGCCTTCTGCGCCTGCTCGATCTCTACTAAGCTGTCAAACGATGCTGTCATCAGCGGCACCAAGGGCTCCATCAGAGTATGCTATGCTAGTGTTGTAACAGGAACATTTGGCTTAATTAAGAAATGATTGAGACATGCAAAAAGTGAGCTGACTACTAATTACTTTCACATTTTATTAAATCCTAGTATTCACACACAGATCCATACCCATTGCTTTTCAGAACTTGCAAATTAAAGGGAACCCTGTATTTGAGGATGTTCACTCTTTTAGATTAATATTAGTGTCATTTACACTGCATATCTGTTGTAAAAGAAACATCCTAGATCCCTACATTTGGAGGAAAAAGAAATATAGATTCACATGTAGATTGAAAATGTGTTGCAGTGCATTGTGGCTGATGGTGTCAAACGGCCGCATTGTTTCTTTTTCTTCGTTTTTCAGATTTTACTTTCACCAGTCTCTGTTATAATTATTTTCCCCTTAAATGCACTTGGGGCAAAATTTTAAAAGAGCTTAACGATGACAAAGAACAGTACAACCTTTTGACATCACTACCGTGTATATGGCACAACAATGGCAGCCTATTACTTCTTGCCATTTTCTCAAAATGCAGAAATCAAGGGCCATTGTATAAATGTTTAAGTGTGCAGCGCAGACATCTTTCCCATTCACCACCCAATGTGGTCATAAGTTTTACCCCCAGCCCTTAGTGTTGAAACAGCAAATGGACATGCATACCAGTTTGCATCTAGAGTTGTGTTTGTGTTAAAATTAGGAGTTTTCGGATACAAAGCTGTCGTTTCTGTACCTTGAAGACATGCAGACTGACTGCATCTTTGGGTACTTTCACACCTAAAATGTTTGGCTTGGACCAAACAATCTCTGGTTTTGCATTTTTTGTGTGAACGCTCACATGAACTCCGGTGCAGACCAAAGAACAGAACTCTAGTATGCCAAAAGCAGGGTCTTGGTTTGCTTCCAAGCAAGCCAGAGTTTGGTTCACAGTTGGTATGACAGCAAACTGACCAAATAAGGACCAAACAAGGCAGGCTAACCAAACTGTGGCTTGGATTTGTCCAAATGTCACAACAGAAAAGCTAGCTTCGCACTCACTGACCATATAAAGCAGATTGCCACTAATGTTAGCATTGCTAGCACTGCCAGCCTCTGGTTCTCTTAAAGCAGGGGTGTCAAACTGATCCAGTAAAGGGCCACTGTGGCTGCAGGTTTTCATTCCAACCAAGCAAGAACACACCTGATCCAACAAATCAACTGTGTAAAGACAATCCAGTTGATTGAATAATTTGCATCAGCTGTGTTCTTGCTTGGTTGGAATGAAAACCTGCAGCCACAGTGGCCCTTTACTGGATCAGTTTGACACCTGTGTCTTAAAGGGTTACCAACTTATTCTTGCTGAACATGGTGACAAAATGCAGTCAGTGTGCAAGTGTCACCTGATGATGCCTATGCAGCATTATCAGTATTTTATGGCACAGAATTCTTCCAAACTACTTCAAGCTAAACTTTGTTATTACTCCAAGCCAGGTGTATTTCTGGCCCATAATAAAACAATGACTGTTCTTTCTATATAGACAGGACACACAACGGCACACATTCCTCATGGATTACAATCTGTGTTTTTATTGATAAACTCAATTTAAGCTTTTAATATATTGAAGGGCTGAGAGGCAGCGTACCTGTGCCTTTTTCAAGTTTCCCAGAATGTGCTCTCCTGTCCATGTGCACTACCAGCATTTACAGACAGAAACATGGTGACACACTTTAAAATATTGTCACATCACAAGTAGTTGGATTTGCAATCATTTTATGTAAATTATGATTGCCATTTATAGTTTTATATAGGCTGTCGAGTGTGTTTCCTACACAAATGAAAGTAAAGCCAAGGATTTCATCAGAGAAAACAGCTTACATTTAATAATGCTGGGCCCATAAAGGACTGATTTGATGAATATTTAATTTTAGTTATAGTTTCTGTTATCAGTGAGGTTATGCTTTTGTGTGCAATGCAGTGTGTATCTTTGCTTTGTTTCTGGTGTTGTGGGAATGTTTCAGTGAAATATAACTTTAATTTGAGCATCAAAATAATTCATCCAGTTTCCTGTGTGTGCTCTGTGTGTCACAATAAAAAGGAGTTAACTTGCATGCCCCCTAAAATGTTCTTTATAAACCAAACATATTAAGACACTAATGCTAACCTAATGAAGTAAATGTGTTGATATAATAAGAAAGGATAAACACAGATATGCATTTTTTTCTTCTATTATCCAGGTTGTCGGCCCCATGCACTGCCCCACAACACTTGAGGTCAACGGCAAGGAGACTGAGTACCCTCTTCCTGAACCCTGCCTCCCTCTGAATTTCACCAATAGCACTGGGCTTTGCTACGAGGCAGAGGAAGTGAGGCAGTGCCTCCTTAAAGGTAGGTCATGAGTAAAGGAAATTTTTGTATTTGCCCTCAAAGGAATGAAAACTCTAAACACCCAGAAAGCACAATCTAAATAGAGGAAGAGGGACCATGCAATTTAGTCAAAACTATGCTTTCATGAGGCATTTTGTGTGAACTTGGATGAGTAGAATAGTGCAGTAATGTACAGAGGGGTATTTGGCTCAGAGAAAAACAGATAGGGATCGATTTTTTATGACACGTAAAGAATAAAGTTTTTATTCTCAAAATGTTGAGAATAAAGATGAAATACAAGTTCTAAATAATAAAGTTGTGATGAAGCTAGGGAGACTAAAGTCATCTTTAATATCTGAACTTTATTTTTGACCTGTTGGCTTTTTTTTTCAAAGTGCAAAATGAAAAACTCTTCCTTCACCTGTTTTTTCCTCCAGCCTCTCCCTTATTCCGCTCTTTAGTAATGAGAGGAGAATGAGCATTTTCGCATTGGTGCCCTTGTTTAAAGTCTACGTAATATGTGAATGAGTTCTCAGTTAGACGTCCAAAATGAAGTCTATGGTAAACATAAGTGTAAGAAAGTTTAACTTTTTTTCTGTGGCACAGTGTACATCTAGTAATTACTTAGGCATATTGCATTCAAGTATGAAAATATAAATCTGATCTGTTTACCTTAATTAGCAGCATAATTTTCTTCAAATTATAGGATCTGTTTTTGTAGTATAATAAAAAAAATATCTGATCCTGGTGAAACACTGCACTGCCCAACAGATCAGATCAGGCTTTGTCCTTGAACAGCTATGAAGCCTTTTCATTGCTGTCCGAAGACATGCTAGATAACGATATCATATTTTACTCAAAGAAGTCATATGTTGCCTTGATTTAGGTTCATAGATTAAGTTTTGAGGACTGCTAGAATATGTTCACAATAGCTGATGTTCAGAAATCCTTCTAGTTTTCACCCCTGATAGTGCTGTTTTCTCTGTGTGGCTGAGATGCTCTGTTAGAGCTCCTGTCTCTTTAAGGCTCCCTTCCTCATGTGGGCCCAGTCCGCTTTAATTGGTTTCCAGGTCTACTTATTTGGTTAGTTCATCACTGCTCAGCACCATTTGCCAACAACTCAGCATTCATTCTAACATCTACACTCTGAACTGGGCTTACCACTGTGTGCCAATGGGCTTTAACAGACAACAAAAAAATTGTTGGATGTCACACTAGTAGGTCATTTCAGCGGGCAGGTGATTAATTCATAAATTATTCTTCCTCAAAAAATATCTAAAAAATCTAAAGAAATTATATGCCTGAATTAGTAACATGGAATGGATTTTTTTCTGTCTTTCACAAAATCATGACTCATTATTGACCACTTACTCAATTAGAACACACTAGAAAGAAAGTATAATGACAAACCAAACATAAGTGTCATCCTTTTATGAAGAAGCACTTATTTTTTGGTTATTTTGATGAACAAAAAATGTGAGTGACATGAACTTCTTTTGTCACAGAGCTCATTTCATCAATATTCCAAACACTGGTCCAGAACCACCGAGTTTCAGTCACCTGAGTCATCAACCAGGCCCACTTTACTCTATGTTCAACTACTTCGCATTTCTCAGATTGGCTATTAGTCCTTGAAATGCCCTCTATAGCTTTTACAAAATAAAAATCCTGTTGTTCTGCCTCCTGTACAATTTACATAATATTTACACTCCTTGCTCCAACACAGGCTTCATTGTGTATAAGTGCATCATTTACCAGCTTATAACCAGACTTTGAGTTGGCCTGATTTCCCTGTTAAACTCCTCTTCACTGTCAGGACTTAAGGAGAGCCCACGGATGCCTCTGGCGGACTCTGTCTTACTGACAGAGATCATGGATGAAATCAGGAAGCAGGTGGGAGTTGCCTTCAGCCAGGACAGCCAGTGACATCACTCCAAAGCCGGTCTGTTTCACCTGACCTAAAGCTACTCAGGCAGAACGGAGGGAGCTGCTGCAGGCAGGCTCTGGACGCTTTGTATAAGACGATCACGCTAAGCAGTGAGCAACAAGGCCTGAGCAGAGAGAAAGCAAACATGAGCAAGAGAAAGCAAAAATGATGTCATTTGTATGAAGAAGCAATCAGAAATTAGTTGAAAATAAAAGTGTTTGAAACATCTTATTTTTGTTTTCCGTGGATATTTTTGCATGTTTACAGGCCAGTTAAAGCTTCTCTTCCACAGAGCCACCGTGTAAACACCTTGTTAGGACATGCAATACAGTGCACGACAAACACTGTCAGATTAAAGAAGATTTGCCTGAAAACATCTCTCAAACCAGATAAATCCCAGTGTAAACAAACAGAGCAAGCGTGTCGTGTGTAACCCTCCTGTAATCAAGTTTTGCCTTTAAAGACAAACCGGGCTGTCACTGAGAGGTGTGTGATTGATGAATCCAATAAAGGACTGATTGTGAAAGCTCTGTTTCATTTCAAATATCAGTGGCTGCACAGAGAAGAGAGACTTCGAGTGGCATATTTGAATCAAAGTGTTCTGTCATGTCTGACCCCCGCAGTCGTGCACAAATAGATGCACGCTCTTCATATAAAAATAGGTTGCTGCACTGTCTGCTCTTCAAGGTTGGGACAGAGAAAGGTCTTTATGAGTCAGCAAAGAGTACGGCTCATTTAATAATTGTTCTCAACCTTTGAGGCTCAGAGGACTCCCAAAACTGGAGGAGGTCTTGTTTGATTCAGTCTGTGAATGCAAAATGGAGTAAATTAAAGTGTTTTCTTTCTCCACTAATTTTTATCTTTTTGAATAGTATCAAAATGCTGTAGAGGAACCTGAACACACTATTTTCTTTACTGCAACTTTTACCTGATTACACTGTATTATTTTTGTAGTCAAGATGTGTCTGTGGGGCAATCTGTGCAAAACTGGCACAAGTGTGTGGGTCCATGACCTCTGACCCTCCAGGTGACTGCATGAAAGAGATATTCCCTATTATAAAAAGCAGAACAACTTTAATTGGAAGAAGTGCATTACATATTTATTACCTTCTGTTTGTATTTGTACACAAATGAAGGATTAATGCTTTATTTATCTGAAATTCTTAAATTAGGCAGAATACTAATCAGTTCACACAATTTGCCTTTCTAAAAGGATTATGTAACTTTTGAGAAGTCATCCTGAAATAGAAGAATTTTTTAATGATTATGTAAATGAAATCACAAAATTATTGAAATGTGAAATAGCTAGTTATATCATTTTGCAAAAAAATGCAAATTTTTTGGGCTTAATATAGGGATTTTAAAAAATCAGAGCTTCTAAATGGATCTTTTTTTTTAAATTATACGTTCAGATTTAAACCATCATTGATTTCAGAAAATCTGAAAGAAATATCAAAATGAGCATGAAATTCAAAATTAAACCGAATTTGTCTCCCCAGTTTTTTGCCTGGAAGAGGGGGAAGGGGCAGGTAATATGATACGTATCCAAAATACCATCATATTTGTTCATTCTTGTGCTGCTGTCCTATAAATATTCAAAGGTCATGTTGGATCTGCTAGCATGACTCATCATCGCCGTCAGGTTATTTTTGTACCGTCCCTGCCGCTCAGCCAAAAGTGATGCTGTGTCTCCATCTAGCTGTGAGGATGCAGTATTACCCTCAGAGCACCGTGGACTTAATCCGTGTCCCTCAATCTATCAGTCTGTCCAACATGGCAACCAGATGGGGGATCTGCAGCGCGGGGAGAATCAGCCATGACTTCACCGTGGCTCTGAAAAGTCTCCCACCTGAACACCACCAGGTATCAGTATGAGCAGATGTGCAGAGATACATTTAGACCAAGTTTTAGACGCGAGACTTGACTTGTCGACTCGAAAAAACTTATTTACGGTGCAGATATAAAGTACCTACCAATCCAGTGAGCAGGACTTAATCTAAAGTTATCAGTGTTTGATTCAGCTGCTGTTGTATTGTTGAGGATTTGAAACCTGCAAATTAAACGCGATTAAGCGACTTTTATTGTAAAGTCAGCAGCAGCGATATCAAACAGACCCCCGCCCACGATAATCCTCTACCGTAAAGTACCTAATGCATGGGCATTAAGAGTTTTTCTCTACCGTGACTGCGCAGTACGTTTTAATACAGCATATGTCTGGGTGTATCTTTAAACAACAATTCATATAAGTAGTGCCTAGTTTCTCAATAGAACTCCCTGTCCGTAGTTATTTTTAATTGAGTAATGTATTTTTATTATCTTGAATTGTTGTGAAAAAGTTTCTGGCAATTCTGTCAGAACTACTTCTCTAAATGAGTCTAAATATGCATTTATTTTTTCCTGTAGCCTATTTGGCATAATCATGTTCAGGTACAATATGTCATTTTGTTCAATGTCTCTATCAGTAAGTTTGTTTCTATTACTAATGACCTTTTAAATGTACAGGTCACTTTAGTAGCCACATCCATCCAGCCATGAGTGTTAAGGCAAATAGCTTATCAGCTATTCATATGGCAGCAACAATGCATTAGGGCATGAATTTAGACATGGTCAAGAAGACCTGCTGAAGTTCAGACCAGAATTTTATTACCAGCACATATCGGTATTGGCAGATATTGGTTTGAAAAGTGGAATATCAGTATCGGCAGGTGTCAGACTTTCTGCAGATATATTTACAGCCAATATTTTGGCAATACATATTAGCCATATATATCACATAGGCTGTAATACCCACATAATAGATGAATGTAGCACAATGCTTCACCCTTTTACTGCTGAATGTTTAAATGTTAAAACTGATAGTGTCTTCTATTAGAGAATGAAATGTTTTTGTTAGTCCACATCAGTGTCACAAATTACGCAAATTCGCTGTCTAAATGAGGAGAACAAGTCGATTTTATTAAAGATACCTCGCGCTCTTGCCAAAAAATATCAGTAGCAATGACAAGTTTGGAAATATCTGCTTATGGGATATCGGCAAAAATCCAATATTGTGCATCCCTGGAGCACGAATAGCAAGAAGAACCTAATCCAGTGGTCAGCGACTGTGTTTATTCAAGGAAGTATTTGTTATTCAAAAACCACTGACATCCAGGTATAATGAAAACCTATCAACAATGGAGAATAACAGAGCCAAGTAAATTAGATATTTATTGTTGTGTTTTATATCAGGTCCATAAAATTTGGTTACGCTATAATCAGTTTTTTTAGGAAATGGCCATAACACCTGCATTGAGAATAAAGTCTTTTCCATAAAGGCTCCATGTTAAAAATCTGCAATTAACAGCATATTCAAATATGTTGCTTTCCAAGTACTGCTTTTTATGGTTGTTTGTGCTCATCTGCATTTACACAGCAATTGTTAAGATCGAAATATTGAATAACTTTACCTTTTGATGTTTAGTGATAGCTAAATTAACACAGCCTGGTTGGGATGTAGGCTCCTTAAGTGCCAGGTAAGCCCTTGCTGTCCTCCTTGAATTGACCTTAGTGTATGGTAAATGGACTAAAGTTTGAATAGTATTTTTAGTCATTCTGGTAGCTCATATCACTCTTACTCCTCTGGTCACACCTACCCATTCACTCTAACATTCACCCACTGATGATTGAGATGTCTAAGTTATCCATCAGAATCGACTAACTCATCCACACTCCTTCATGCCCTTTCTGGATTTATGAAGACACTATGGCCTATCCATATTTCTTTCATAGTGGGAGGAATAAAAGTCATTTACAAAGTCCTAACTTCTGTCTGTTGTTTAGATCACAGATGATTCAAGCAGTTAGTTTTTGCATTGTGGAGTCTTTCCTTTGGATGCATCAGGCTCATTACATGCATTATCTTTAAAGTATGTGTTTATTCACAGGTGGTGGCTGTAGCAGCTCGTAAGTTAGAGGATGCTCACGCGTTTGCCAAAAAACACAGTATTCCAAAAGTGTATGGTAGCTATGAGGAGCTGGCCAGGGACCCAGATGTTGGTACGTTTTTTTTTTTTCAGGCCTGGCATTTTACTGATGTATTTTTTTTGCATCTAAATCACCATTGGTGTAGATATGGGAAATATTTTAAGTCCCTAGTCACCAATATTTTAATTCAAGCAGCTTAATTATATTTCAAACATAGATTAATTTTATGGTCTTTTTTGTCAACATTTTTGCTGCTGACTGTTGATAACATTGGATTTATGATATTTTGCATTTTGCCTATATGGATTTGTCATTGGCTTACTTTTTGATTTATCTCTCTCTCTTTATATAGCTGCATGTATCGTAAATATAAAGGTGTACTAGTGGCCACATGTGCCCTCCTACTTCCTCAATCTGTCCTATCAGTCAGTTTAAAATATTAAAAAATACAAATAAAAGAAAAACTAGCTAAATTTACCATGCAAATTTTAAAATTAGTAATATTTCCAAGAAAACAGAACTATAATTGGCTGTAACTGTTTCCGGAAAACTCCCTTTTGTGTTTTGCTAAATGCATTTGTTAAAATAAGAAAGACATTTTTATTGAAAAATACTTGAATAACTTGGAAAAACATTGAAAGCCAAGAAAATATCCAACAATTTGTCCCTCTGGCATGAAGGATAATATTACTGTGGCCCTCTTTGTTACCAAAGTTGCCCAACCCTGATATACATACAGTATATAAAGAGAAAGAGAGCTAATCATATGAAGATAAGATTTGTGGTCCATGTATCCCAGCCCTGATAAAGTCTGAGAAAACAGTATATAATGCCTTGCCCTTTACATGCCCTCTATTCTGTAGTTCAGCTTATTCTGTGATGGTTGTCATTTTACTGCTGAATAAAACTGACTGAGTTAGAGTGTTAGATGTCATTTAACTGCCCAATAATGTTGACAGGATTAAAGCATTTAATTATTTTAGTGCTTGATAATGCTGACTGAATTAATTTTCATTGGTTTGTCTAAAAGAACCCAATATTTTGGTTTGAGCAGATGTGGTGTACATTGGAGTTATCCACCCCTACCATCGCAAAACCTGTCTGCTCTTTACCAACGCCAAGAAGAACATTCTGTGTGAGAAGCCACTGGCTATGAACAGCAAGGAGGTGAAGGAGATCCTGGCCTCTGCGAAGGAAAATGATGTCTTCTTAATGGAAGTATGACTGACAAAAGCAAAAGAAAGGGGCATTCCCTTCATGGCTGTTCTTTCTTCTTTACTTACTTTTATCACACATTGTATATAAAATGTCTTGGTGTCTGTGCTCTAGGCAGTCTGGACCAGATTTTTCCCGGCATCGGTGGAGATCAGACGGCTGTTGGCTCAGAGGGAGGTGGGAGAGGTGAAGATTGTGAGATCTGAGTTTTGCCTGTCATTGTTGCACATACCGAGGTCAACGCAGAAGGAGCTGGGCGCAGGAACGATACTTGATCTTGGTGTCTACTGCCTGCAGTTCACCTGCATGGTGTTTAACGGAGAGAAGCCAGAATGCATCCAGGCTGTGGGGGTGTGCATGGAGACAGGTAGTGTAAAAGTGACAACTAGGGCCTCTCAGATATAATAACTGATCTTCTGTAATTTATTAGTAAGAAATAATGGTTTAAAGAGTGTTATTCTAAAGTAGGGCTGCATTTTTACTGGTTAAAGGTTCAGATCCGGATTCATACGGTAGATATGTTATCTCTTTCCTTACAACCAGAACAAGCTCTTTCCATGTACTCACTTATTCTCTTCACCATAATTCCAGCTGTTATGTCAGTCACACAGCAAAGAGCTAAACACACATGCAATTCAATGATCAAAGTCGTGGCCAGTCAATGACTCTTTCGTACATCTCAGTCACCTCTCTTAACTCTCCTCCACGTCTGTTGCTCTGCTGTCAGTCACTACCATTGTAACCTTACACAGGACTAGCAGTGACACGTTAGACAGGCATGAAGGCAGCAGACTGTATACATGGTGGAGTTTCAGCTGCAACACATAAGAAAGAAAATGAGTGACACTGAGGAAAAAATAAGAGCCAACTATGAGAGTGATGATAGACTGATTCTAAACAAATTAAAGCCTTGTGATGACATAAAAAGAGTTATAATCTGTAAGCAATGCTATGGTGTGATATCATTCCACTTAAGTAATGCCAGAAATTTCTGCAACCTTAGAAATCACCATAAATTCCAGGATGAGTAAGAAATAAGGGACAGGAAAACTGTTGAGCAAGATCTTAGCTGACAGACCACACAAATCTCAGTAACCCAAATTATGTGGCTTCAAATGTCACTTGTGCTCAATAAAATCCTTCCAAGGGAGATTTCATGTGCAAATCTTTCCCTTTTTCTACAGAAATTGTAGTTATAACAAGATACAGTCTACCAAACACCAACTTACTGTGCAGCATATAGTTCAGACATGTCCAAACTGGTCTGGGGGCCAGTTGCAGCCTGCGGGCTACTTTTTGTCGGCCCACGGCAAGTTGTAAGAATAAAACAAAATTTGGCTCACAGTGGAACACTCGTGAAAGAACTGACACTCCCACAAAGTTTGGCATTTTGCTCTTGTTTTGTTTCTAAATGTGGCAATATACCTTTATCATTGGCCCTCTCTGATGCACAGAGCATTGTTCTCATTCTAAGAGACAGGTCCTGTAGTAACCAGGGCTGATCAGGCCCCCCTGTGATCACCTGACCATCCAAGAAGACTTGACATTGACGGCTGTTTCCCTGCAAAGACATTAATGAAAAACATTGGAATGGTTTGTCTGATTTGAATATAGTAAGGGTGAGGTGGTGGTTGTGGCCCACTAATTCTTCTCTTTTTGTATTTGGCCTTCTGTGAAAAAAGTTTGGACAACCCTGGTTTAGATGATGGCTTTTTAAGCTGTTATTTCTAACATTTTGTGTTAGCTACAACAATTCAGCATTGTTTGAACATCTGCAAAGAACAAGTAGATATTTAACTGATCATTCAGCATTTATAATTAAAAGTTTGAAATAATTAATTGATGCAGCAGTAAAATAATATTATAAACCTGATTCAGCATCTTTAAAGCATAATTATTTAATTAAGGTGTTGGCTGTAATAACTACAAACGCCTAATTGATGAATTTGTTAAGCATTTTTAAAGCATTGGTCAAGTTAATAGTTAGTTAATAGTATGGTCATTATCAAAAGCATCAATGAGCATTTTACATTTTTATTAAAAAGCACAGTTATATAAGTCTTATGGAAAATAAATACTTTCACCCTAACCTTAACCTTAACTCTGACCCCGAAGTAGTTCTTTACTAATTTATCAATAATACTTTTATTACTCTTAGTAGAATATAAATAAATTATTAATGTTTCACAGGTGATGAGTCATGCATACATTAAGGCCTCACCAATGTGCCATGTGTGCTTGTGTTTCAATAAGGCATTACTAAATGTGTGTATAAATGATCAATAATTATTAACAGACGCCTTATTGATAGTTTCTTAAGTATTTACTAGTATTTGACTAGGGCTGAATAAATATTAGACAGTGTGAAGTTAGTATAAACTTTACTGTAAGAAAGACCACGATACAAAGTAATCTACTGGAGTACTCAGATTAGTTTTTAACAAGTATATAACACGCATTTTTGTTTTATTGGGTTTTTGTTTTGATACAGTTTTTAATTAATTTTTTTTCCATAAAAACTACTTTGCTGCCTTAGAAAAATCGGACCAGTTTAATTTTCATAAATTAAAATGTTGCATAAATTTAAAGAGAGATACATTACAGAGGAAATCAAATCTGAGACTGAGAGCATCTGCAGTGCTTCTGTTTCTCTCCTGTATGCTAGCATGTTGGCACATAGCTGTGTGCAGGTGGCATCTAATCATGGCTGCTGGTGAATGTGTAAAGACAGCAGATTCAGACCATGAGATGACAGGGGACAGCCTCATACTGTGAAAATATCCTGGTTACATTGAATTTCTGGACAAAGGGACAAGAACAACTTCAAAATGAAATGTAGGGTCTGAATTTCATATGGTTATGCTGTACAAGGGTCAACAAACTGTCATGAATTCCTTAAATGAATTCATGCATGTATGTTGTATTGTTGTCGTGTAAAAGGCTGTGATGCACCCAGTAATAAGCGCAGCCTGGTTGTAATTACTGTGTGTCTCTGCTCAGTTCATAGTCAGATTGTGCTTTTACTAAAGAGCTATAAAAGTGTCATCCTGTTATTATGCTGAAGAGTTACAAATTATGCACTGTGGACAGGAGACATTGAGCACACACAAAGTTTAATGTAAGTATAAGTATAACATAGAACAGGACTTAAAGTTAAAATTTTTAACAAAGTAAAAGTACTGATCTTTCAGTACTGTGTAACACTATAAATAAATGAGTTACTTTTAAAAGTAATGCCCTTTAAAGTAACTTGTAATGCTCTGCTCCCCTTTGCTACCATGGTTTCATTCTGTTAGTAAAATGATACTTTTAACCAGGAAGTGTCGCTGTGTGATCAGACTTTACAGCTTATCTTGGTCACCTCATTTACTTTCTACTTTCACTGGCACATTAAAGAGTGTTTATGGTATCACTCAGCTCTCCTAAAACAGTCATCACCTTCAACATCAAACACAAGAGAATGAGGTGACTCAGCAGTTTTGTTTATAGCAGAGAAGGCATTTGAGAAACTACAGCTATCATTTCAACTGCACCTTTTTGAAGTCATGCCACTGAGAAGCACATTTTGGGTTTCATTTTGTTTATTAGAGATTCATGCTTTTTAAACAATATGTGTGTTTTTTCAGGAGTGGATGAGACCGTAGTCGTTACACTAAAGTTCTCCAGGGACAGGATGGCAGTATTTACCTGCTCTTCTGCTTTTGAACTCCCCAATGAAGCTGTGATTGTGGGCACAAAAGGCATCATCAAGGTAGGTCATCACTGTAGTCACAGGATCAACTTAAAGCTTGAAGTACTTTTAGTAGTTTGTGGAGCCTTAGGTACAGCACAACCTTCATCTACAGTTGTATGCTGAATATAAACATTATGTAAAGACAAATAATGAAATTAGTGGAGAGACCCAATGAAGATTTTTTTAAATTGCAGATTCTGTAACAGTAAATAATATGATTGACTGTTTATGTCCTTTTGTTATTTGAAGAAATAAGGCTTACTGCATGTTTTTTAGGTCCCTGAACACATGTGGTGCCCCACATCACTGGTGGTGAATGGGAAGGAGACTCAGTATCCAGTGCCAGAGCCCTATCTGCCTCTCAACTTTCTCAACAGCACAGGGATGTGTTATGAAGCAGAGGAGGTTCGACAGTGTTTACTGAAAGGTACTGTGGCTTTTTGCATGTTTTGGTTTATTAAATCACTTCTAAAAATACTTATGGGTAACAATCCACACTGTCATGACAAATGTTATTACTTCAGCATAAAGTTGTGCATTTTTTTCTGTTAAGCTGACATCATTGTGGGCTTTAACTCAAAACTTTTACTATAGAAAGAAATTAGGAAACTGGGGGTAATAACATGATGAAGCATTAACCAAGGATCTGAGAACATGAATGAAAAGCTTGTTTACAAAGTCAAACTAAAAATTTGGTGCTCAGGGAAAAATGTGAGCAAACAGGAGTTTGACAATCCACAAAGGTTTGGTTATTTTTTTACAGAATACGTCCAAAAATCAATACATGATCTGCTGCGACCTAATGTGCTTTTAGTCCTTCACATGAAACAGATAAAGTTAGACATTCGCCAGTTGTGTTTTTCACTGTAAAAAAGACTTGAGATTATTAATCAAAGGTTCCCAGTGGCTAAACACACTACCGCTTACATAAAGATAACTGACGAAAGGTGGGAAAATATATATATGCACTATATTGCCAAAAGTATGTGCTCGCCTGCCCTAACTTGCATATGAACTTGAGTGACATCCCATTCCTAATCCATAGGGTTCAATATGACATCGGTCCACCTTTTGCAGCTATAACGGCTTCAACTCTTCTGGGGAGGCTGTTCACAAGGTTTAGGAGTGTGTTTATGGGAATTTTTGACCATTCTTCCAGAAGCGCATTTGTGAGGTCACACACTGATGTTGGACGAGAAGGCCTGGCTCTCAGTCTCGGCTCTAATTCATCCCAAAGGTGTTCTGTGGGGTTGAGGTCAGGACTCTGTGCAGGCCAGTCAAGTTCATCCACACCAGACTCTGTCATCCATGTCTTTATGGACCTTGCTTTGTGCACTGGTGCACAGTCATGTTGGAAGAGGAAGGGGCCAGCTCCAAACTGTTCCCACAAAGTTGAGAGCATGGAATTGTCCAAAATGTCTTGGTATGCTGAAGCATTCAGAGTTCCTTTCACTGGAACTAAGGGGCCAAGCCCAGCTCCTGAAAAACAACCCCACACCATAATCCCCCCTCCACCAAACTTTACACTTGGCACAATGCAGTCCCACAAGTATCGTTCTCCTGGCAACCACCAAACTCAGACTCGTCAATCAGATTACCAGATGGAGAAGTGCCATTTGTCACTCCACAGAATGCGTCTCCACTGCTCTAGAGTCCAGTCTTTTACACCACTGCGTCCAACGCTTTGCATTGCACTTGGTGATGTATGGCTTGGATGCAGCTGCTCGGCCATGGAAACCCATTCCATGAAGCTCTCTGTGCACTGTTCTTGAGCTAATCTGAAGTCCACATGAAGTGTGGAGGTCTTTAGTGATTGACCCTGCAGAAAAGTTGGCGACCTCTTCGCACTATGCACCTCAGCATCTGCTGACCCCACTCCGTCAGTTTATGTGGCCTACCACTTTGTGGCTGAGTTGCTGTCGTTCCCAAACTCTTCCACGTTCTTATAATACAGCTGACAGTTGACTGTGGAATATTTAGGAGTGAGGAAATTTCACGACTGGGTTTGTTGCACAGGTGGCATCCTATCACAGTTCCCCGCTGGAATTCACTGAGCTCCTGAGAGCGACCCATTCTTTCACAAATGTTTGTAAAAGCAGTCTGCATGCATAAGTGCTTGATTTTATACACCTGTGGCCATGGAAGTGATTGGAACATCTGATTCTGATTATTTGGATGGGTGAGCGAATACTTTTGGCAATATAGTGTATATATAATCCCCTTAGTGTTTGTGTAAAGCAGTCTGAATTCTCAGTCATTGTTTTCATTTAGCAAAAAAATGTGAGAAGAAATGGAAATTACTTTAAGACCTGTACTTAAAAAAGTGAAGGATTTCCTAAACCCTGTCATCTTAAAACTTTCAAATAATTATTCAGTTTGAGTCTTTTTTTTAAATTTATTTTTTATAATTGTATTTTGTCCCACAAACTCTTCATTGCCTGCTGAGAGATGGTAACTGATCTTGACCTTTGAGTAAAGTTTGGTCTTTGTCATACAGACTAAAGTCATATCCTTGACTTCATAATCATGATAATTTTAATATTACAATTACTTGTCTTTAAAAATTTACACCAGTGTTGTTCTTCCCTTTAAAAGAAAGATCTATCTGTAATTTAACAGGTAGTGCTTTTTTCAGTGCTCAGAGCTTACACTTGATATATACAAATTCAACACTGGGTGGCATCAGATATTCTAAATCATGCTGGCTCTCTACTTCGTTCCTTCATGTACAGTGTGTTTTCTGACAGTATTGCATTTTCTCACCTAGGCTTGAAGGAGAGTGCAGTTATGTCCCATGCTGATTCTCTGCTGCTGGCAGAGATGGAGGACGAGGTCCGCAGGCAGGTGGGGGTGACTTACAGCCAGGACTGCCAGTAAAGATCATACATGAACTTGTTTCCCAAACTTATAACAAAGTCTTGGCAGAGTCAACAATATTGTGAGCAAAAAGACTGATAGTTTTTGTAAGACAGCTTCTTTCCCATTGAAAATAAAAAGCTCTCATATTCATTGCTTAGTGAAACCCTTTAAAGGGACAATGGGTTGCATTTTAAGTAATTTAATGTCTACATTCATAAATATGTCTTCATTTGTGTCAAACTGCCTCTGCCAACAATCGGACTTGTCCTCCTGAGCGAAGGATTTATTATCTGTATTTACATAGAACGGGTAAATCCTATAGAGGCTTCCATGCCCATCTGATCTATAAAAACTATGAACAGCTGAGAGGGACATAAAGCACTACGTAGAACTACAGGCTAAGGATAAACGCATTTTTGCTCAGAGCCAGCGTGACTGAAACGCAGAAGGAGCGCAGCAAGACACTCTTGTCACTGCCCCGGCAAATTTGAAAGCTGAACGCTAATGATTCAGTGCAGTTTGCAGTTTGTTTGAAATAACGTATCTCTCCACTAGATAGATAATTGGATGAAGTGTTGGATGACATGTTGACATAGCTTCTAGGCACATACCGGCTATTGTAGAGTTTAGCGGCTGCAACGCACATTTGAAAAAGTGAGCACTAGTTGTTTGAATGCAAAATACAGTTTCACCACTAGATGGGAGAACAAACTACATGGTGTGACTTTTAATAATTGATATTTTTCAACAGGACAGTTTTTCCCATTTTCATCATTTCCTCATCTGGTTCATGTAATTAAGCAAAAATAAACTGCAGTATAACCTGTGAATCATGATGATTTCATGCTCAAAGCAATTATGAGGTGTTCAACTCTGACAAAAACACACTTAATCACTGTGTAACCCTTTGTTAATAATAAATATTTTTGAGGAGTGTTCTTTGGTGTACTTTTTTCATCTTTATACTGTACTTTAATTTTCAGCGTTACAACAACGCAAAGGCTTCACTGAAGGATGAGCCCTTTTGATTTAGGGGGCTATAGGTTTGTTCGTTATACCAGCAGGAGTGTAAAGTGTTACAGTACTAAAGGTGCTCTGTGAACTTTAGCCTGCCTGTCCACCTACCCCACTGAAACAGAAGCCAAGACAGGCATGCACACAGACCAGGATGTATTCACTCTCAGACTGGTTCACTTCTAATAATACAAGTGTTCGAGTGAATAAATACAGCAGTTTCTGGTCAGGGTGTTTTTATCTGAGGACCCTGCTGACTGGTTTGATTAAGAGAGTCGATGTGAAAGGAATGGATACATAAATTGGAATAATATGGAACAACCCTCCGCTCTTATCAAAGTAACCCTGGGCATAAAGGCTACATTCTACAATGTTCTCAATTCTCTACATTATTGGCTAAAAGCTGAACTTTTTAGCAGTTGAGTCTATGAGCCTGAGTCTTTGATGAGAGGGGCTGTGGGCTGGACAGTAGCGGGGGGTGGAGAACTATGAAATAAAGATGAAGGTGGAGGGAGGAGGCAGAGCAGCTGTGCTGGCTGTTTAGGCCACCAGAACCACACGCATGGTGTTGATGTAACCAGAGCCAGGGCGCCAGCCGGTCAGAATGATAACAACATCTCCCTCTTTGAAGAAGCCTCTAGCTTTGCCTAAAAGACACCAAAGAAAGTGGAGTGTTACTTTTCATGTCTGTTGTCTGATACCATTGAGCCTGTTTAGACAGTGCATTCACATGGATTAATATTCATTTGAGCTTTTCTGATACCAAGCTGACACTCTATGCACCCAATGTGCATCTAGTTATTACCTGCAGTGGGAATTATCTTATGTCATTTGCCCCAGAAGGTGGCAGTATTTCTCTCCAAGCTCTTGAGAGTGCCTTATTAAATAGTGGTCCGTGGAAAAGAGCACAGTCTTCTCATGATGTTTATACATAAAAACAGTAGATGAGGAAGAAAATCTAAATATTTTGGAGTCTGCTTTATGTTATGTGTTGCATATAATGTTTCCTATTTTCCCCTGGTGTTTTTCTTATTTTTTTATTAATGTGCAGACATAAACAATATAAGCTGCAACAAGGTTAAAGAAGAGTGTGCTTTTGCTCACTAGAGGACGTCTTAGAGCAGTAGTTTTTGGACTAATTTAGCTCAAAGCACACCTTACTGGTATCCATACTAACAGTCTCTTTGATGAGTGTTGTAGTACCTTTTCAGTCTATTTGACATGCGTGTTATTATCTACATATACCCAACAGAATGTGACAAATGACTTTATTACTAATTAAATATTTACTAAAACTTATATTCAGAGTAAATTTAAAAGTCTGAGATATTCCTGTCCAGACTTAAAAATTCATTTATGTTGGCTATTATTACTTTGAGTTTGATGTTCTGGTATAGATGTATTGATTTAAAAATAAAGTACTGATAACTTTGACTTAGGTGTTAACTTGAACAGATCCAGTTGCTAATGACATTCTGACTGTTAATTTCCACTATTTATCGTCCTTCAATTAAAATCACCACTGTTTACATTAATTTTCAAGTCAGATGCTTTTATACTGGATAGTTCATAGTGTTGTGGACTTGTAGCCTACAAATTGATGCCAAAACATTTCTCATTTACTAAAGGAAAATTAAATCTAGGCTAGTTATGCTTATTCAATTGCACTTTATAATTTAACCCTTTAAAGCCTGAATACACGAATAATAGCCAGAACATTCAAATTTTTTGGAGCTGAAATGTTTATTTCACTTTCTACTGAAATCCAACAAAATCAATATTTCCATTAATTTTCATATTTTTTTTTTATTATATTATATATATATATATTTGATACATTCGATGTTGTTGGCAACTGATAATCCACTTGGGGACATTTTTATAATTTATCTCATTGTATTCAGATGTTTTTTTTAGTAATTTGTTGATCATAATGATTAGATAAAGGTATCAAAAGTATGTATCAAATATACAACAGGCTTAAAGGGGTTAATTGTGTATAGGTTTGTGCATTTTTAAGTTTTGTGACATATTCAGATTTTGTTTTGTTGCTGCTTGTTGACAGTCTGATATAAAAAAAAAACCCAAAATGTAGTTTGATTAAGTTTGGTTATTCACTAAAGTATTTCTTCTCGTTTCAGAACTTGTATTGACCTTTCAGTTCTTGTAAAGCTGCTGTAGTGGTGATCAGACCGGTGTTTTTGGTGAACAAAATCCTGGTCTTGGAATTGCTGGTTGTGCATAAACAGACCTGTAGACAGGTAGGATATAGACTTATAAGAAGCAATGGCATGATTACGGTTATTGTTTAAAATCACTATGTAGGACATTTGAGGAAGTATCAGACAACACAGCAAAAAATATAGCATTCATTTTTATGTTATTTTGTACCTGGACCTGAGTTGATTGCACTTTCACCATTTTGTTACTTCTGAGTGCTATATAGTATGAGTAAATCTACAAAAAATGAGAAATCATGTGTCGAATGTTGTCCTGTCATGTATGCTGCAAAATTTGGGTTGGCTCCACCAAATCTCACTCCAAGGTTTTTTTAAAAGTTGGCAGCACTGGCTGAGCATTAGTCTGGACGTCACAGGTTGTCACTCATTCAACCTTTCACTGAGACCCAAAAGTGGGTCTCAGAGCTGTTTTCAGTGGACGGCATGTAAATCAGGGAAAAATGTGGAGGAAATGTCTTCAGAAGCCCTGAGCTGACAAACTTCCATACATTTTATTTTACTCTGTTGCGCTGTATCAAGTACATATCAGCTGTTCTCTCAGGATCTCGAAATATCCTGTCATCTTAGCATAGAAATCTGGGGTTTCCGAAGATGAACTTTTGACTTGAGATATCTAGAAAACAACCAACATATAAATGTTATGATGGGAAAAATAGTGAGTTATATTTATGGATGTATGATCTCCCAGGGCTCTCATTATTATTTAATGTTTATTACATTTTTTCCTCCAGTCTCTTTGCACTAAAAAAATATTTTTTTCCAATCTTACATCCAAACTGCAATGTTTTTGCACTGAACAAATTAAAGTGGTTGATCTTTTTGAGATTTGGGTCATGATGACTGTTAGGATGGTGATTGTTTCTCAGGATAGAGCTGTAAGAGCCATCCCTTCTCTGTATATTTTATCTAAAAAGTGAAAATATCAATGTCTCCTTCCAATTCAAAGACTAACTAATGATAAATCTTTTATGCATTTCCAGCAAAAGGACATAGTCACCCCCAGAATTAACCTTGTTTGACAAATTTGCCATCATACTGGACATCAGTGATCATCAACTGGTGGCCTTAAGGCCACATCAGACCCTCCACTGATTCCTAACCCAGAATATTATCAAGTTAAAAAATGTGAGGGGGGGGGGGATAAGTTGTAATTTGAAGAGCATATTTTTTCAGTGATTCCTACAGCTGTCAATGCAAACCCTGAAACTATTGGGTGTATTTTACAGAAATCCACCTGTCAGCCAATACTAGCCAACATTCAGCCAGGAAAACAAATATATTTAAGTCAAACCCAGTGATCGACGACATGACAGACCAGAGAGAAGCAGCCAGGATAGACTTGAAACTCCAATTGTAGGACTTAGGACTTGACTTGAGACTTGTCGGTCTTGACTTGGGAGTTGACTTGGGACTTGGGATTTGAGGGCAATGACTCGAGAGCTACTTGTGACTTGCCTAACAATGACTTGGTCCCACCTCTGGCTACAGGTAATATATCAGTAGAAGAATTAAAGCTTGCTAAAAGAGGCATCGTGTCACTGATGCATAACGTTGGCTAACACAGCAGGAGAGGTAACACAGTTAACAAGCCTTCGGTGGAAATTAATTGTTAATGCATTTCATGAGAGAAGTTTTCAGTCTGATTTCTTATACAGCATAATGTGACCATGTATAGATAGATACTTTATTATACATTCATACTGTACTGTAATTCTGCATCATTTTTCTCTCAAAATGCATCAGATTGACGCTTTTAAATATTAAATGTTAAACATATTCTTCAGGGGGAGCATGCCCCGGGCCCCCCCAGGGAGGTCATAGCCTCCTCACCTTTTTCAACCCTGACCCGTTTTCATGCCTGATATTTTCTCCTTGTGTAGTCTATATTGTTGGTTTTACTTTCCATCTTTCCCCTGCCTTAGTTGATCTCCTCATGTGTTTCCCCTGTCTTGTTTCACTCACCTGTGTGTCTATAGGTGTGGTTTTAACTTAAGTCTTTGCCCAAGTCTCTGTGTTAGGCTGTTAGTTTGCTGTGTTTCTCTCTGTTAGCCATGTTAGATTGCTATGTGTGTGTTTTGCCTGTTAATGCAGCCTGTATTTTTCTGTTGAGCATAAGGCCAATACAGTTTTTTGCAATAATTTACATAATTTTTCCAACTGCGCCACAACACTGTATTTTAGGGCTCCCCCACCTATCAAATCCCACTTTAACTACAAAGTTCAGTGGATATAATCAAAAAGGCTGCCGCTGGCTGGCTACTTATTAAAAACACTCTGGAGGGGAACGTGTTAAGGACTGTTGATTACTACAGCTTCTCACTGCTTTGCATCTGGCTGCTTTCCTGCCACTCTGGACGTCACAGGTTGTCACTCATTCAACCTTCCACTTCCATACAACTATGCTTTTTTTTAAATTTCACATTTATTCATTTTTTGCTTTCTTTCACAACTTTAAACATTTTTATTCCACGTGTTCCAGTTTTCAGCTTTGCTTTACTGCTTCATACTATTTGTTACATATTCAGCTTTGTTTGCACCGCTTTTAGCTGTTGCATTTCTCATTTTCTGCATTCAGACTCAGCATTTCAACGCATCTGCTGCAAGGAAATGCAATTTTTCTAGTTGAACATGACTCCTCAGATGATGCTATAAGAAATGTGTGTGGACTGAGGTCGTCTTCACTTCAAAATTCCATCCTAAGACCAAGACATATCAAGTTACATGTGGCCATAATTTAATTAAGTTCAAAACTGAATGAAAAGTTAAGTCAGCCTAATTGGTAGCCTTAAATTGAATCAACAGTGCCACCTGCTTTTATGTGTGAATTACAAGGCATTTCCGAGAAAATTAATCGGCATTCGTGTGTGAATCTGCAAAGTGGAAAACTAGTGCCAAAAATTAATGTGACAGTTGTTCATTTTTTTTTTCTGTACTTGAAGATTGTTCTGTGTTTGTACTTAAAGATTTTTTTTCTACTTTAAAGATTTTAGTTTTTATTTGAAGGATTTTTTTGTAATTGAAGAATTATGTTTCTTTGTATGTGTAAAACAGATTAGATTAGACCAAGGAAATTAGGAACATGTTGTATTTGTTTCTGAAGCATGATGTATTTGTTTGATAGATACGTTTCCTTTTTGTCAAACAAAACGCATTAGTTTGTGAATGATTTGCATTTGCATTGCAATTTAATGCCATACATATCTTCAACTGATTATAGATAAAAATAACTGCAAATCATCGTAGTATAATTTTTTTTTTGTTTGTTTGTTTTGTTTTTTTAATTTTTCACAATGTCCCAACATCAAAGACATTTCCAGAAATTTAAGTGCTTTGATGTCTGCACATCAAGGACAGTTCTAGAAACTGAAGTGCTTTGATGTCTTTATACATCTGTACATCAAAGAGAGTTCTAAAGAGAATCAAAGGATACTTGCGACTATAAATCAAGTGCGTCAGGAGGACTAGAACAGAAATCTACCCTGCCTAAGATTCTAATAGAGGAAAGATGACTTTTTCCTTTCTAGGTCGTCTTATAACTGAGTTTTGTTACGAGGACGAGTATGGCCTCCCAGACAACTATACCTTCCTTGAATTTCTTGGTTCAGGCGGCTATGGCCAGGTCCTGAAATGTTTGGATTCAGACACAAGGAGTATAGTGGCTGTTAAGATCCCAAAATTTAAAGTGGACACAAAGGAGTTACAAATCCTGGAAGAGCTTAAGCGCAATAATTGCGACTGTTGCAACATCATCGAGTTCATCGGCTCCTTTGATACGTGCCATGGGCCAGGGCTGGTCTTTGAAGCACTGGACATCAGCTTACATGACTACATTTTCGAGTTAAATCTAGCGCCTTTAAGGTTATGTGAGATCAGGGCTGTTATTAAACAGATGGCCGTGGCCCTAAATGCACTTAAGGACTTAGGGGTCATACATGCGGACATTAAGGGAAATAACATCATGCTGGAGCAATGTAAACAGCCCATCAGAGTCAAGCTCATAGACTTTGGCGAGGCCATGATGAGAGATCAAATCAAGCAGGGCACAACAGATCTCCAGTTACTGCACTTAAGAGCCCCAGAGCTTCTTCTAGGTCTGCCATTTTCAGAGGCCATTGACATGTGGTCATTGGGCTGCGTAATGTATAACATGATCTGCTGTAACTATCTTTCACAGCCAGAAACTCCCTATGAAGCAATGCTGACATTAGTTGATCTCTTGGGTATGCCATCGGATGATCTACTGAATGAAGCACCAGAGGCTACCATGTTCTTCGAAAAAACAGAGAACGGCACCTGGGAAATCAAAACACAGGAGTCAAGTGAATCTTCCGCAAGGAGTCACGAAGATTTTTGTCTGGATCAACTTAAGGACGTGCGTCTGGAGGAAAATAATATGTTTGAGGCTGAGGAGCGAGAACAATGTGTTGAACTGCTCAAAGCCATGCTGGAGATGGATGGGAGCAAAAGAATCACTCCAGCTGAAGTTCTGTTACATCCGTTCATCACTGGGATAAAAACAAAACAGTCCTCAGGGGTCGTGACGACTAGGACGATCGAGGTCCAGCCAGCATTAGCTGAGAACAGGCTGGAGCAGGAAGATGACAGGACCACAAATGACCAGCGCTGTCCACTCCCCCCTGTACTCCCTTCCTCCTTGCATCTGGAGGAAAATAGTATGTTTGAGGGTGAGGAGCGAGAACAATGTGTTGAACTGCTCAAAGCCATGCTGGAGATGGATGGGAGCAAAAGAATCACTCCAGCTGAAGTTCTGTTACATCCGTTCATCACTGGGATAAAAACAAAACAGTCCTCAGGGGTCGTGACGACTAGGACGATCGAGGTCCAGCCAGCATTAGCTGAGAACAGGCTGGAGCAGGAAGATGACGGGACCACAAATGACCAGCGCTGTCCACTCCCCCCTGTACTCCCTTCCTCCTTGCATCTGGAGGAAAATAGTATGTTTGAGAGTGAGGAGCGAGAACAATGTGTTGAACTGCTCAAAGCCATGCTGGAGATGGATGGGAGCAAAAGAATCACTCCAGCTGAAGTTCTGTTACATCCGTTCATCACTGGGATAAAAACAAAACAGTCCTCAGGGGTCGTGACGACTAGGACGATCGAGGTCCAGCCTGCATTAGCTGAGAACAGGCTGGAGCAGGAAGATGACAGGACCACAAATGACCAGTGCTGTCCACTCCCCCCCGTACTCCCTTCCTCCTTGGAGCGTCTGGAGGAAAATAATATGTTTGAGGACCAGGAGCGAGAACAATGTGTTGAACTGCTCAAAGCCATGCCAGAGATGGATGGGAGCAAAAGAATCACTCCAGCTGAAGTTCTGTTACATCCGTTCATCACTGGGATAAAAACAAAACAGTCCTCAGGGGTCATGAAGACTAGGACGATCGAGGTCCAGCCAGCATTAGCTGAGAACAGGCTGGAGCAGGAAGATGACAGGACCACAGATGACCAGCGCTGTCCACTCCCCCCTGTACTCCCGTCCTCCTTGGAGGGGAAGGAGACAACCTTGATAGTGAAGAAAGTCGAGGAGAGGAAGAGGAAATTAGCTGAGGGTAAAACAGACACCCCTCCCACAGTCAGTAAAACTTCTAAGATCGGAGTCCGACCTTCCACAGCAGAGAACATGTGTGAGCTGGGAGATGACAGACTGCAGGCAGAGTCAAGCAGGATCTCAGCTCCAGTGTTCAAGGACCAAGAGACTCAAACAGAGGACTACAAGGATGAGAACAAGAAAAAGAAAAAGAACGTCTTTCAGCGTCTCAAGGGCTGGTTTAGGAAGAAGTTTTCTTGCTTCAGTGGTAAAGAATAAGATAGGGAATACATCGGGGAAAAAACATCCTAACCCCCTGCTTACTCATACTAGTGCAGCCCTGTTCCTGATATCACATGTCAAATGAATTAGGAACTATCAGGTCTGTCTGTATGGAGTTTGCAAGTTCTTCCTTAGCCGTGGGTTTTCTTTGGGTGCTCCTGTTTTCTCCCACCAAAATTTGGTTTTTAATACACCAAATCAACCAAAACTGTGTCTAAGATTACTTATTTATAATTATTAAATCCTGAGTCTGACCATGTGTCATGTAGATATCATTCTCTCATCTAACATGCATCTTTTCACTCAGTTTTAACGTAAATTCTGCACCACCTATTTTTTACTTGAAAGAAAAATGTGCCAATTTTTTTAACCTGCCCTGCATAGCTAGGATTATTTTGTGCATGTGTATGAAGAGTGTCTCTTTGCATTCAATGTTTTATGTAAGAAATTATAGATCATCTAGTATCCCCAATAATCCGCTTGACACATGAAATAGACTAGAAAAGCACTCAGAGCGCGCAGACCTCCGCCAAGCAGCTTCGGTCCACTTTGGTGAAAATGGTCCTATCTGGCAAGTAATAAATGAAAGTCAAGACTAAACAGAGTTTAACACAATGGAAAGCCCTGAGTGAGAAAGAGGCTCAAACACAGCACAGAGCTGTTGGTGACATGTCACAGACAGGAGCGTGGATAGCAAACTGGGCCTTGTGCTGTGTTGTTAATTACCTCCGCCAAGGAGGTTATGTTTTTGCTGGCGTTTATCTGTCTGTCTGTTTGTGTTCAAAATAACTTGAAAAGTTCTGAACGGATTTGGATGAAATTTTCAGGAATTGTCGGAAAGGGATATGGAAGAACTGATTAAATTTTGGGGGTGATCCTGATCACCGTCTGGATCCAGGAATTTTTTAAAGGATTCTTTAACATTGGGAGATAGGACCATTTTTGCCAAAGTGGACCGAAGCTGCTTGGCGGAGGTTTGCACTCTCTGAGTGCTTTTCTCGTTTTGTTCATGTTTTACCTTTGATTTAATTTAGGCTGATATGGAACACACGTTTACCCTGTCGATTGTTCTGTACTCATTTGAGGTCATTTATCTCACCGGGACACTGTTTAAAGTTTAGATGTCCATCAGATGAAGGTAGCAGGCCACAGGAGAAGCACAACAAAGCTGGAGATTGTCTGTTATTGATACAAATGAACTTGCATATGAACATAGTATTTGATATCTCCAGAAAAGGATTTCTGTCGTAATTAATGTGATTTATGAGGCAACTTTACCCCTGCAGCCATAGTAAGAAGTATGAATAATGATCTCTGTGGTATGTTGGTACATGGTCTAAAGCTGTGTAATGGCTCTATTTACTGAAGTACTTCAGTAAATCAGAAATCTACTATATAATGGACGAACAGCTGCTAAAATAAGATCTGATTCAAAAATAGAATAAAATAATCAGACCAGAGATGAAACTTGCAAACTTTTTCGAAGTGTAATGGTTTTAATGTAATTTTTTTTTTTCATCTTCAAATATGGAGATGGTTCATGTAAATCCACACATAAGAAGACTGAATGGCACTGACGCCCACACACTGGTTCTGGCAAAACCTCATCTTCCTCCTCAGCATGATAAGAAGCCTGGAGGGTTCATTTGGCCAAATGTATACAAAAATATTCAGATTTTTATTTTCAAACCTCCAGCTACTCTTTTGTGTTTTTGCTATTTTAAATATGTGTATAATTTGTTGTGCATTATTTGGTAAGTGTTATTATTCAGAAATGTTTTTTTTTTTTTTGTTTAATTTCTTCTCATGAGAAGAATTATAATCGTTCAACTATTTTTACGTGTTCAGATTTTACAGTATTCGAAATATCACTGTTTAAGCAACACAAAGTTTTGAGGAAGTCTGTTCTCAGAGTGTGTCATGTGACCAGTCCGAGCAGAGCTGCAGCTGCTGACAGACAAGAAATCTGCAGACTCTTCCTGCCATAAAACCTCAGACTTTGTTCCACAGACATGAATCATACATCAACACATCAGGACACTTCTCGTCTTTCACCTGAAATTCATTTCAAACTCAACATATTGACATAGTTTTGTCTCAGTGAGCATCGGGTATGTTGCAGACTTCTCTATCTGTGCTATTATAACACTCCAGCTCCAGAGATTTGAAGCCCGTTTTTAAATTCCTCTTGTATTAACATTTATGTCTGTACATACAGTACAGACATAAAACCTACATCAATCTTTTTAGCAGATTCTTGGGATGCCCACGGTGCAATTCTTTTTTTGATAGCTATCATGGTTTTGGCACAGCAAGAGCTTGCTTACCCTGAAGACCCAGCTTCACTTCCTCACTCTGTACACGCACACCAGTATCATTAAATACTCTGCTCCTATGTGTTTAGACATGTCAGTGCCTCATGGCTTAGCAGTAATGTAGCCGACTCTCGCTTCTTGAGACTGTGGGTTTGATTCCCAGTTAAGGAAGTCTTTTTTTTGCCTCTGTGTTTTCAATAAAGGCGCTTGATTGCTACAGCTGCTTGCTGCTGAGCATTAGTCTGGACGTCACAGGTTGTCACTCATTCAACCTTTCACTTCTATAAAACTTTGATTTTTTCTTTCTTTATCAATCATATTTCATCACATATTTAAACACTTCTATTGATTACAATCTTTGTCATTTTAGCCCTTATAAATTTTACTCCTTTAACCATTGATTACAACTTCTTCAGGGTGGGCAAACATTTCAGCACTTTTTTTTTTTTTTTTCAAAACGGGCTTCAGCTGAACATTTTTTACAGTGCAGACATAAAACTTACATCAGTCTTTTTAGCAGATTCTTGGGATGCTCATGGTGCTATCCCTTTTTATAGCTGAAAGATTCCATTCACTCCAGTGGTGTCTACCCTTACCAGTAACATCTAATACTCTGCTCCTCTGGTTTCAACATGTGAGTGCTGTGTGGCTTAGTGGTAATGTAGCTGACTTTCCCCCCAGGGCTGTGGGCTTGATTCCCAGCCAGGGCATCAATAAGAATTCTCTGTGTGTTTAATAGAGACTGTTGATAACTGCAGCTGAGCATCTGCTTTCCTGTCAGTCTGGATGTAACAGGTGACTCGTTCAACCTTTCACTCCCATAAAACTTAACTTTTTTCTTTCTTCACAATGCATATATCATGACATATTTGACACTTCTGCTACTGATTACAGTCATTTTAGGCCTTACAAATTAAACTGTTTTGACCATTGATTATAACTTCTTCAGGGTGGGCAAACATTTCAGCAGCTTTCTGCAATTTTCTTTCACATTTATTCATTTTTCACTTTAAATATTTTATTCCACATGTTTCACTGTTTTCAGCTTTCCTACTATGCTTCCAACTATTTATGTCACATTTTCACATTTTCAGCTTTGTTTGCACTGCTTTTAGCTATTTCATTTCACATTTTCTGCATTCAGACTCAGCATTTCAACACATTTGCTGCAAGGAAATGTAATTTTTCTAGTCTTAAAAGTCCTGAAGATTTATTAGAGAATATTAGTTTAATCCATATTTTAGTTTTTACCAAACAGCATGTTAAAATAGTCTGCAATTTAGAAGAAAACGGGTAGTAAGACAAATGTATGATCTTCAAAAGTTTTAAATCTTTTAAAGACTGATTATGATACACAGATATATTTTAAATGCTTAAAATGGTCCAAATGCCAGAAAGTTCTTTTAGTTTCATTCACTCTTTATCCTATAATTTTAATTTAAGAATGTTTTCTCCACTGTTTGGAACTTATTTATGTTTTCAAACAACAAAAATGGACTGTGATAATTACAAGTCGTGTAAAAAAAAGTATGTACCGTCATATCTATTAAAAAATTTGCTCCAAAGATGCTTGTGTGCTGAGAAATTGGGCAGTGAACAGGGCTCAACCTGATAACTTTCCATTTGGTCCCAGAGTTCTAGGACCGGCCATGTATATTATCAACATATGCATGCATATACTTTTGTGTGTGTGTATATAAATATATGTCTCGAGAGAAAGAGAGAGAGAGAAATTATAAGCTTATGTGTATAAGCTTATAACTCCTCATATAGGATGCCTCCTGTCTTCCTTTTAGTGGAAGTGTGTTTTAGGCTGCTCACGGATTCAGGAGGTCTGATTTTATCTGCCACCCTTTCTCCCTCCTTATTACAGCGCCTACATTTCTTTTTTTGACGGAAATTTGATGTGTTTAACATCCTGATAAGTTTTTAAATGAAGGGCTACGGTCAAATAGTCACCTCCTAAGCCCTTTCCTAACCACTTTTCCTTAACCCCGATGGAAAACCCCATGAGGTTAAGGAAAGGAGAAGGCCGTGCAGAGAGAATCCGACTACACTTTCACTATGCTACGTCATCATGTGACGACGGATGTTACTGACGTTAATATGCTAAACTACAATTTTCCGAAGCTGGACTACAAAAGGCCAATCTTAGAAGTGCTCGTGTATAATGTCAATGTTGCTCCTTGCAGACAATTTGAACATTAACAACCCAGTAAAAATTATGTCTGCATAACCAATGTTGGAAGTGAAGATTTAAATAAATTTGTCCACTCATTATCAACATGAATACCAGTCAGTACATGAAAATAAATGGCAATTAAATTAAAGAAAGGCATAAATTGTTAAGCCCACAATCTAATAGTGTACAAATTATTAATATTGAACCATGTTTAAAACCTAATCAGCATCAAATGTCTCATATCCTGCTCTCTTCAAAGAATCAGACTACTGGAAAGTTAAGGCATGTTTTGGTATACTTTTGAAAAGGATTGAACAGCAGTGGTAATTAGGGTCTGCGTGCTTTGTTCATCATCAGTCGGTTGACTTAGGAAGCAGTCGGATAACGCACTAAATTGTGGGACAGAATAATCTCCATTCCTTTCCTAAAGGATGGTCCAGTGTATCCTATGCTAAAGGAGATGCTAAAGGGAGCATTGAGCCACCTTTCCTATGCATTTAGACTATTCGAACAGCTCTTATCACAAAGTACTTCCGGATCATTTCACTCAGCTAGGAACCTTCCTAAGCAAAAAGGCTCATTCGACCGCAGCCGAGAAGTCTGACATGAGGTCTGATGCTGCGTTCCACTAACATCGGAACTGGGAAGAGGGAAGTTACAAAGTTGGAAAAAACGTGCCGATCTAGCAGGCTATTGTTAGCAGTTGTGTTAGCTGTTGTTAGCATGCCCTGCGTTGTAGTTCACAAATACCACATGAAGAATGTAAACACTATGGCAGCATTTCCATAAATATAAGTTGAACAATACTACGTATACGGCTGATTTAGTGCAACAAACACTAGTCATAAGTGCTATTAAATGGAATATTACAGGAGCTTAATAACTGTTTACACTGGGGGTAGCCATCTTCGATTGTCAACTCAGGGGTGGTGAGGATCCCCCAAGTTCCCAGTATGAAATTTCGACCTCGGGGGGCATTCCAGTTGAAATTTCCCACTCGGAACTCGGAAAGCCCGACTTCCCAGTACAACTGGAACGCACCATTAGGCAAGAGGCTGCAGTCTGCAGCAATATCCGTCTCACAATCACTGGCAGCTACCCCGGCAGCTCAAGCTGCCACCGGAAGTGCCACTGCGAGCTACCGCTGCCACAAATTGAGCTTGCTGTCTCTCTAAAAAAAAAATTCCTCTAAGTCTTATTCTGTCTCTTATCAGGCCCTTATCCTCTTCCAGAAAATAAAACTGCATTTACCAGAAATAGTGTCTGCAGAAATGTATTAAATCGCAGTACAGCTTAAAAACCAAACAAACTGCGTCATAAATCTTGTTAGCTTACCCATTCACACACATTGATGTTACAGTTAGAATGCTAGTGGTAGCTTACTGTCGTCCGTAACTCACCCGTCCTCGGTCTCCGCGAGCTGCTCAGTGTCTTCAGCAAAGTGCCTCAGGATTTTACCGACAGCATATCATTCTTCCCATGTAAGCTTTACATAAAAATCATCAAGAAGAAGTCATCCTGAAAGTTCTGCCTGATATCTTACTTCACTGAGGATTTGTGTTACCTAGTGTTGGCAGTTCTGTCAGATTTTGCTGTAGTACGGATGGCGTGACCGCAGTGATTTTCCATTGTGGAGTCCTGCGGCAGAGTCCTTGACTACTGCAATTATTTGGCACAGTAATTGTAAACAGAATTTCTATATTAGTTCTTACCTTGCCAAATTTTCTGAATAGAAGTCTAGACAGAAATGATTGAAATGGATCATTATCAAGTAAAAGTGTCTTAATACTGACACAGGGCAAATGGCCCATTATTCATGACAGGCTGATGTGAACTTACCCATTTCTTCTCTTTGGGAGTTTTGCTCTACCTCTAGCCATTTGACACGCAAAGAACCAGCGCAAAAAACTAGCATGGACTAACTTAGTGCTGCGGCTGATAATTCTTCCTATTAGGTGAGACTACCCCCTTGTGTTGTCTTAGGGACTGTTTTTGACTCAATTTAAAATAAATTATTTTAAAAAATGGATTAATAGGTTACAAATGTAAATGAAGGACAAATAGTACCACATGCAGTGATGTCTAAACTAATAATCACTATATTTTGCTGAAATTAAAAAATTCAAAGTATGAAGTAAATGAGAATATTATTGAAAAAAAAAAAAAAAATCACGAAATTCTCTTTTTTTCCTCTCTTTTAAAGTAAGGTTATGCACTTTAAGTGAGCATTTGTGATATGGTTTCATCATGGAAAATTAATCAAAGAAAAGCACTGACAAAAGTGACACTGGAGAGTTTTATTTGATATAATATTTAAGCAGAAACATATATAGAGCAAAGGTACACATAAACATAAATGCACAATAAAAAGGTTTTTACACCAACAAACAACAATAATCAAACAAATACATGCTGCCATTCCTTTTCGACACAACCTCACCTGAACTTTTGTAGTCATTTATTTAACACTGAACACCTGATGCATGATTAAAATGAATAATTGCATTCCTTAATCTTAAGGTACATCCAAAAAGTAAAAGATTGTCCTGTAAATTCTGCTAATGTTTCAATTCAACAAATTTCCAGTTAAATTAAGTAAACATTTTTTGGACATTGTAACTGGAGAAGAGACACATGACTATGACAGTATGAGAGTCAAAAGGAGTAACTGATGACCATAATTCTAAAGGTCGGGTTACCCATGTAATCTGAAATGTGAATCTGTCATCATGGTGCTGATGTTTGAATAATTCACATAATTAAGCATCAAGAACGGAGCTGTCCTATCCGAGACTTTAGAACCCAAGTCCCTTACAGAACTTGCATGTTTTCTATAATTTGGATTTAAAGAGCTATCTTCATTTTCCCATTGTGACAGCAGGGAGAATCACTTTCTTTATCCATTGTGAATAAGTGCCAGACTGTGCAAAAATGACAACCATTACATCCAATCTTTGTGGCAGTGCTTCAGTACCTGATAGATCAAAGTGTTATTTTGATTTTTTTATGATTTTTTTTTTATATCTGCCATTAGTCAAAAGTTTTAAAGGTCTTCAAATGTCTGATTTTGGAGTGCTCTGAATCAATAATGCTACAATCAAATTGTCTGAAAATCAGCACAGACAGTACCTGGGGATATACCCTACAACATTCTGTTGGACTTTATAGATCATAGTATTTTGATTCTTTACGAATTTTTTCAAATGTGAAGTTAGTCAAAACAGGCCTCAAATGCCTGATTTTGGAGTGCTCTCAATCAATAATGCTACAGTCATATCGTCTGTAAATCAGAACAAAGGGTACCTGGGGATATACCCTGCAACATTCTGTTGGACTTTATAGGTCATAGCATTATTTTGCTTTTTTATGATTTTTTTTTTTTTTTTTTTTTAAATATGAAGTTAGTCAAAACGGGCCCCAAAATATGATTATGGAGTGCTCTCAATCAATAATGCTACAGTCATATTGTCCGAAAATCCTCACACATGGTGCCTGGGAATGTACCCTACAATATTCTTTTTGACTTTTTAGATGATAGTTTTATTTTGATTTTTTATTATTATTTTTTTTAAATATCTGACATTAGTCAAAATGGACCTAAAATGCCTGATATTGGAGTGCTCTCAATCAATAACGCTGTAGTCAAATTGTCTGAAATTCCACTAAACATTAACTTTCTGATGCATTTTAACGAATTAAAAAAAAAATAACAGGGATAGTTCAACACAAAAAAAATCAAGACAGAAAAGATTCGATTTTCATTTACAGATTTGCAGCATTACACGTTTGCCAAGAGAACCTGAATTTCCCCGGAGCCGCTGAACGCATCACCGACACGGCCCCGTAACATTTGGCCTACGTGCGCAGTAGAATTTGAAACCTGGATGGTGTGACTGCATTTATCCGAAGCACGGATGGCGTGACCGCAGTGAGACAAGACTTGACTTGTCAAGTCGAAAAACTTACGGTGCAGATATAAAATACCTACCAATCCAGTGTGTTGGAGTTGATCTAAAGACTTTTACAAATTCATTAAAATATGGCTATGAGACTCTGCCGTGGATTTCACTGAGCTCTGCACCTGCAAAAAGGGACAGCCCGCGCCCCTGAGAACATTTCCAGTGGGAACACACAGAAGATACACTGCACACTAGTATACAACAATCAATGCACAGCACAATAATAAAAGTCAGTGAACTGCATGCCTCTCACTCGCAAAGAGCCACTACACACTAGGCGGGTCAGAACCACTACAAACACCAGAGGGGGGCTGGGAGCTGCTCTGAACACGGCGCCACCCCTCGGTGACTCTCAGACAAAGTTATAGCTCATACAGAATTATAAAACGGGCCTGACACACGGGAAAACTAGAAAAGCAATTAACAGTGATTCACACAATGGATAAACTTTAAAACAATTTAACTCACCCGGGCTGGCGACGACACCCCCCCCCCCCCCATGGGGTCTGACAATGGACTCTTCCACAGCTCCGGCAGCGTCCGAGGCCCCAAGGATCACAGCAGCCGGAGAGGCCCACAGCGAATAGGCGGTATGAGGTAAACAGCGCATCGGCGTGGAGAGCAGCACTCCGGTATAGTGAGGCGTGCAGACGGCCCCGTGGCTCCAGTCCAGGGGCTCGCTCAACCCCTCCCTACCTAAAGGAGACAACCAGCCTCCCCTCCCAACACAGGAACTGCTCCCCTATCTTACTATCTTCACTGTCGGTAACACTAAGTTACGGACAGCATGCTCTGTTCGTGTCTCTGTCCCCCAGCCACAGCCGCCAGCAGTCCCGTCTTGACTCCCCGCCGCCCATTTTAGAACCCTTTTTAACAGCCAAGCAGTGTCCCCCACCTACTCCCACAGGTGAGTGTCATCAGCTCATTAGTTCTTCAGTTCAAGACGAATACAGGGCCTCTATCTCCCTCAAGTGACCACAATGAGAAAGTGACCCCAAACATAGTCTCATTACAATATGTTATCTCATTCCATACAACCAGAACAAGCTCTTTCCATGTGCTCACTTGTTCTCTTCACCATAATTCCAGCTGTTATGTCAGTCACACAGCAAAGAGCTAAACACACATGCAATTCAATAATCAAAGTCGCAGCCAGTCAATGACTCTTCCATACATCTCAGTCACCTCTCTTAACTCTCCTCCACGTCTGTCGCTCTGCTGTCAGTCACTACCATAGTAACCTCAAACAGGACTAGCAGTGACACGCTGGACAGGCATGAAGGCAGCAGACTGTATACATGGTGGAGTTTCAGCTGCAATACATAAGAAAGAAAATGAGTGACACAGGAAAAAATAAGAGCCAACTATGAGAGTGATGATACACTGATTCTAAACAAATTAAAGCCTTGTGATGATATAAAAAGAGTTATAATCTGTAAGCAATGCTATGGTGTGATATCATTCCACTTAAGTAATGCCAGAAATTTCTGCAACCTTAGAAATCACCATAAATTCCAGGATGAGTAAGAAATAAGGGACAGGAAAACTGTTCAGCAAGATCTTAGCTGACAGACTACACAAATCTCAGTAACCCAAATTATGTGGCTTCAAATGTCACTTGTGCTCAATAAAATCCTTCCAAGGGAGATTTCATGTGCAAATCTTTCCCTTTTTCTACAGAAATCATAGTTATAATAAGATACAGTCTACCAAACACCAACTTACTGTGCAGCGTATAGTTCAGACGTGTCCAAACTGGTCTGGGGGCCAGTTGCAGCCTGCAGGCTACTTTTTGTCGGCCCACGGCAAGTTGTAAGAATAAAACAAAATTTGGCTCACAGTGGAACACTCGTGAAAGAACTGACACTCTCACAAAGTCTGGCATTTTGCTCTTGTTTTGTTTCTAAATGTGGCAATATACCTTTATCATTGGCCCTCTCTGATGCACAAAGCATTGGTCTCATTCTAAGAGACAGGTCCTGTAGTAACCAGGGCTGATCAGGCCCCCCTGTGATCACCTGACCATCCAAGAAGACTTGACATTGACGGCTGTTTCCCTGCAAAGACATTAATGAAAAACATTGGAATGGTTTGTCTGATTTGAATATAGTAAGGTTGAAGTGGTGGTTGTGGCCCACTAATTCTTCTCTTTTTGTATTTGGCCTTCTGTGAAAAAAGTTTGGACAACCCTGGTTTAGATGATGGCTTTTTAAGCTGTTATTTCTAACATTTTGTCTTAGCTACAACAATTCAGCATTGTTTGAACATCTGCAAAGAACAAGTAGATATTTAGCTGACCATTTACACAGAATTTTTTCATTCAGCATTTATAATTAAAAGTTTGAAATACTTAATTGATGCAGCAGTAAAATAATATTATAAACCTGATTCAGCATCTTTAAAGCATAATTATTTAATTAAGGTGTTGGCTGTAATAACTACAAACGCCTAATTGATGAATTTGTTAAGCATTTTTAAAGCATTGGTCAAGTTACTAGTTAGTTAATAGTATGGTCATTATCAAAAGCATCAATGAGCATTTTACATTTTTATTAAAAAGCACAGTTATATAAGCTTTATGGAAAATAAATACTTTCACCCTAACCTTAACCTTAACTCTGACCCCTAACTAGTTCTTTACTAATTTATCAATAATACATTCATTACTCTTAGTAGAATATAAATAAATTATTAATGTTTCACAGGTGATGAGTCATGCATACATTAAGGCCTCACCAATGTGCCATGTGTGCTTGTGTTTCAATAAGGCATTACTAAATGTGTGTATAAATGATCAATAATTATTAACAGACGCCTTATAGATAGTTTCTTAAGTATTTACTAATATTTGACTAGGGCTGAATAAATATTGGACAGTGTGAAGTTAGTCTAAACTTTACTGTAAGAAAGACCACGATACAAAGTAATCTACTGGAGTACTCAGATTAGTTTTGAACAAGTATATAACACGCATTTTTGTTTTATTTTATTTTGTTTTTGTTTTTATACAGTTTTTAGTTAATTTTTTCCATAAAAAGTGCCTTGTTGCCTTACAAAAATCTGACCAGTTTTATTTTCCTCCCTGTTGCATAAATTTAAAGAAAGATACACTGCCTGGCCAAAAAAAAAGTCACCACCAAAAGAAAAGGTCACACACTCCAATATTTCATTGGACCGCCTTAAGTTTTGATTACAGCACGCATTCGCTGTGGCATTGTATCAATAAGCTTCTGCAATATCACAAGATTTATTTCCATCCAGTGTTGCGTTAATTTTTCACCAAGATCCTGTATTGATGATGGGAGAGTCTGACCACTGCGCAAAGCCTTCTCCAGCACATCCCAAAGATTCTCAATGGGGTTAAAGTCTGGACTCTGTGGTGGCCAATCCATGTGTGTTAATGATGTCTCATGCTCCCTGAACCACTCTTTTACAATTTGAGCAATTTGGCATTGTCATCTTGGAATATGCTCGTGCCATTTGGGACGAAAAATCCATTGATGCAATAACCTGGTCATTCAGTATATTCAGGTAGTCAGATGACCGTAGTCTTTGGGAACATAATGTTGCTGAACCTAGACCTGACCAACTGCAGCAGCCCCAGATCATAGCACTGCCCCTACAGGCTTGTACAGTAGGCACTAGGCATGATGAGTGCATTGCTTCACCTACCTCTCTTCTTACCCTGATGCTCCCATCATTCTGGAACAGGGTAAATCTGGACTCATCAGACCACATGACCTTCTTCCATTGCTCCAGAGTCCAATCTTTATGCTCCCTAGCAAACTGAAGCCTTCTTTTCTGGTTAGCCTTACTGATTAGTGGTTACACAGCTGTTCAGTCCCAATACCTTGAGTTCCCTTCGCATTGTGCGTGTGGAAATGCTCTTACTTTCAGTATTAAACATACTCCTGAGTTCTACTGTTGTTTTTCTTCGATTTGATTTGGCCAAACGTTTAAGTGATCGCCGATCATGATCATTCAGGATTTTTTCCGACCACATTTCTTCCTCGAAGACAATGGTTCCCCACTGTCCTTCCAGTTTTTAATAATGCGTTGGACAGTTCTTAATTCAATTTCAGTAGTTTCTGCAATCTCCTTAGATGTTTTCTCTGCTTGATGCATGCCAATGATTTGACCCTTCTTAAACAGACTAACATCTTTTCCACAACCACAGGATGTGTCTTTCAACATGGTTGTTGATGGTTGTTGGAAATGAGAAGCTACTCATTGCATCAGCTGGGGTTAAATAACTTGTTGCCAGCTGAAAGATAATCCTCCATGCAGTAAACATCCAATGGGAGGCTCGTACCTATTTGCTTAGTTAAATCCAGGTGGCAACTTTTTTTTTTGGCCAGGCAGTGTATATTACAGAGGAAATCAAATCTGAGACTGAGAGCATCTGCAGTGCTTCTGTTTCTCTCCTATATGCTAGCATGTTGGCACATAGCTGTGCAGGTGGCATCTAATCATGGCCGCTGGTGAATGTGTAAAGACAGCAGATTCAGACCATGAGATGACAGGGGACAGCCTCATACTGTGAAAATATCAAGACAAGAACAACTTCAAAATGAAATGTAGGGTCTGAATTTCATATGGTTATGCTGTACAAGGGTCAACAAACTGTCATGAATTCCTTAAATGAATTCATGCATGTATGTTGTATTGTTTTCGTGTAAAAGGCTGTGATGCACCCAGTAATAAGTGCAGCCTGGTTGTAATTACTGTGTGTCTCTGCTCAGTTCATAGTCAGATTGTGCTTTTACTAAAGAGCTATAAAAGTGTCATCCTGTTATTATGCTGAAGAGTTACAAATTATGCACTGTGGACAGGAGACATTGAGCACACACAAAGTTTAATGTAAGTATAAGTATAGCATAGAACAGGACTTAAAGTTAAAATTTTTAACAAAGTAAAAGTACTGATCTTTCAGTACTGTGTAACACTATAAATAAATGAGTTACTTTTAAAAGTAATGCCCTTTAAAGTAACTTGTAATGCTCTGCTCCCCTTTGCTACCATGGTTTCATTCTGTTAGTAAAATGATACTTTTAACCAGGAAGTGTCGCTGTGTGATCAGACTTTACAGCTTATCTTGGTCACCTCATTTACTTTCTACTTTCACTGGCACATTAAAGAGAGTGTTTATGGTATCACTCAGCTCTCCTAAAACAGTCATCACCTTCAACATCAAACACAAGAGAATGAGGTGACTCAGCAGTTTTGTTTATAGCAGAGAAGGCATTTGAGAAACTACAGCTATCATTTCAACTGCACCTTTTGAAGTCATGCCACTGAGAAGCACATTTTGGGTTTCATTTTGTTTATTAGTGATTCATGCTTTTTAAACAATATGTGTGTTTTTTCAGGAGTGGATGAGACCGTAGTCGTTACACTAAAGTTCTCCAGGGACAGGATGGCAGTATTTACCTGCTCTTCTGCTTTTGAACTCCCCAATGAAGCTGTGATTGTGGGCACAAAAGGCATCATCAAGGTAGGTCATCACTGTAGTCACAGGATCAACTTAAAGCTTGAAGTACTTTTAGTAGTTTGTGGAGCCTTAGCTACAGCACAGCCTTCATCTACAGTTGTATGCTGAATATAAACATTATGTAAAGACAAATAATGAAATAGTGGAGAGACCCAATGAAGATTTTTTAAATTGCAGATTCTGTAACAGTAAATAATATGATTGACTGTTTATGTCCTGTTGTTATTTGAAGAAATAAGGCTTACTGCATGTTTTTTAGGTCCCTGAACACATGTGGTGCCCCACATCACTGGTGGTGAATGGGAAGGAGACTCAGTATCTAGTGCCAGAGCCCTATCTGCCTCTCAACTTTCTCAACAGCACAGGGATGTGTTATGAAGCAGAGGAGGTTCGACAGTGTTTACTTAAAGGTACTGTGGCTTTTTGCATGTTTTGGTTTATTAAAACACTTCTAAAAATACTTATGGGTAACAATCCACACTGTCATGACAAATGTTATTACTTCAGCATAAAGTTGTGCATTTTTTTCTGTTTAGCTGACATCATTGTGGGCTTTAACTCAAAACTTTTACTATAGAAAGAAATGAGGAAACTGGGGGTAATAACATGATGAAGCATTAACCAAGGATCTGAGAACATGAATGAAAAGCTTGTTTACAAAGTCAAACTAAAAATTTGGTGCTCAGGGAAAAATGTGAGCAAACAGGAGTTTGACAATCCACAAAGGTTTGGTTAATTTTTTACAGAATACTTCCAAAAATCAGTACTGCGATCTAACGTGCTATTTGTCCTTCGCATGAAACAGATAAAGTTAGACATTCGCCAGTTGTGTTTTTCACTGTAAAGAAGACTTGAGATTATTAATCAAAGGTTCCCAGTGGCTGAACACACTACTGCTTACATAAAGATAACTGACGAAAGGTGGGAAAATATATATATATATATTTATGTATGTATATATATATATATATATGTATGTGTATATATATATATGTATGTATGTATATATATATATATATATATATATATATATATATGTATATATGTGTGTGTGTGTGTATGTGTATATGTATATATGTGTGTGTATGTATAGTATATATATATATATATATATATATAGTGTTTGTGTAAAGCGGTCTGAATTCTCAGTCATTTTTTTCATTTCGCAACAAAATGTGAGAAGAAATGGAACTTACTTTATAACCTCTAGTTATAAAGACTGAAGGACTTCCTAAATCCTGTCATCTTAAAGCTTTCAAATAATTATTCAGTTTGAGTCTTTTTTTTTAATTTATTTTTTATAATTGTATTTTGTCCCACAAACTCTTCATTGCCTGCTGAGAGATGGTAACTGATCTTGACCTTTGAGTAAAGTTTGGTCTATTGTCATACAGACTAAAGTCATATCCTTGACTTCATAATCAGAGTAATTTCCAATTTCCAATTATTCATCTTTAAAAATTTACACCAGTGTTGTTCTTCCCTTTAAAAGAAAGATCTATCTGTAATTTAACAGGTAGTGCTTTTTTCAGTGCTCAGAGCTTACACTTGTTATATACAAATTCAACACTGGGTGGCATCAGATATTCTAAATCATGCTGGCTCTCTACTTCGTTCCTTCATGTACAGTGTGTGTTCTGACAGTATTGCATTTTCTCACCTAGGCTTGAAGGAGAGTGCAGTTATGTCCCATGCTGATTCTCTGCTGCTGGCAGAGATGGAGGACGAGGTCCGCAGGCAGGTGGGGGTGACTTACAGCCAGGACTGCCAGTAAAGATCATACATGAACTTGTTTCCCAAACTTATAACAAAGTTGAAGGCCATGCATACTGTGCAGTGTGTAATTTAAAGTCTTGACAGAGTCAACAATATTGTAAGCAAAAAGACTGATAGTTTTTGTAAGACAGCTTCTGACTTGTCCTCCTGAGCGAAGGATTTATTATCTGTATTTACATAGAACGGGTAAATCCTATAGAGGCTTCCATGCCCATCTGATCTATAAAAACTATGAACAGCTGAGAGGGACATAAAGCACTACGTAGAACTACAGGCTAAGGATAAACGCATTTTTGCTCAGAGCCAGCGTGACTGAAACGCAGAAGGAGCGCAGCAAGACACTCTTGTCACTGCCCCAGCAAAGTTGAAAGCTGAACGCTAATGATTCAGTGCAGTTTGCAGTTTGTTTGAAATAACTTATCTCTCCACTAGAAAGATAATTGGATGAAGTGTTGGATGACATGTTGACATAGCTTCTAGGCACATACCGGCTATTGTAGAGTTTAGCGGCTGCAACGCACATTTGAAAAAGTGAGCACTAGTTGTTTGAATGCAAAATACAGTTTCACCACTAGATGGGAGAACAAACTACATAGTGTGGCTTTTAATAATTGATATTTTTCAACAGAACAGTTTTTCTCAATTTCATCATTTTCTTCATCTGGTTCATGTAATTAAGCAAAAATAAACTGCAGTATAACCTGTGAATCATGATGATTTCATGCTCAAAGCAATTATGAGGTGTTCAACTCTGACAAAAACACACTTAATCACTGTGTAACCCTTTGTTAATAATAAATATTTCTGAGGAGTGTTCTTTGGTGTATCTTTTTCATCTTTATACTGTACTTTAATATTCAGGGCTACAACAACTTAATCCTAATATTTCATGTTTAAATCAAACACTTGTGAGGCAGAGTAAAGTTGGGTGCTCATCTCTTTTATTGATGGAAACCCAGTCTTAGGACAGCTCAGTACACCAGCTATACAATATATATCCCCCTTTACATAAAGTTAGTTCTCACACTCTAGCGTTACAATCCAAAGCATGTTAGACACATGAAGACAGCTACAGAGGGTCATCAACACAGAAGGAGAAATACAAGCAAAGGGGTACAACACCCTTTCCCACTGGGGCTGAGAGAGACAGAGCTTCGCCCCTTCATCAGGTCTTTTGTGAGAACAAAACCCTAAAAGTGCTCATTCACATCAGTCAATGTTTGTGAACCATATCTCATTCATATAAGTGCTAACTTAGATATGATCCAAACGCAAAGAAACGTAAAGGCTTCTTGACACGTCTAACGACTCAAACACAGTAACTAGTTCAAACAGATCTGAGGTGGACATCCAAAACTAACAACTCTCTCAAGTCAGACAAAATAGAAGTAGTATTGGATGTCCTGAGACAAAACTTTACCATTCATAAAAGTCAAGTAAAATGTTGAACGTAACATTGTCCGCAGTCGATAAGGAGTGCATCACTAACAGATAAACATCAACACAGTGAAAGCTGGCTTTTAAGAGAGGACACTTCATACAGACAGCACTACACAGGGCTCTGTTTGGGTGGAGAGGTGGAGCAAAGGCTGCACTGAAGGATGAGCCCTTTTGATTTAGGGGGCTATAGGTTTGTTCGTTATACCAGCAGGAGTGTAAAGTGTTACAGTACTAAAGGTGCTCTGTGAACTTTAGCCTGCCTGTCCACCTACCCCACTGAAACAGAAGCCAAGACAGGCATGCACACAGACCAGGATGTATTCACTCTCAGACTGGTTCACTTCTAATAATACAAGTGTTCGAGTGAATAAATACAGCAGTTTCTGGTCAGGGTGTTTTTATCTGAGGACCCTGCTGACTGGTTTGATTAAGAGAGTCGATGTGAAAGGAATGGATACATAAATTGGAATAATATGGAACAACCCTCCGCTCTTATCAAAGTAACCCTGGGCATAAAGGCTACATTCTACAATGTTCTCAATTCTCTACATTATTGGCTAAAAGCTGAACTTTTTAGCAGTTGAGTCTATGAGCCTGAGTCTTTGATGAGAGGGGCTGTGGGCTGGACAGTAGCGGGGGGTGGAGAACTATGAAATAAAGATGAAGGTGGAGGGAGGAGGCAGAGCAGCTGTGCTGGCTGTTTAGGCCACCAGAACCACACGCATGGTGTTGGTGTAACCAGAGCCAGGGCGCCAGCCGGTCAGAATGATAACAACATCTCCCTCTTTGAAGAAGCCTCTGGCTTTGCCTAAAAGACACCAAAGAAAGTAGAGTGTTACTTTTCATGTCTGTTGTCTGATACCATTGAGCCTGTTTAGACAGTGCATTCACATGGATTAATATTCATTTGAGCTTTTCTGATACCAAGCTGACACTCTATGCACCCAATGTGCATCTAGTTATTACCTGCAGTGGGAATTATCTTATGTCATTTGCCCCAGAAGGTGGCAGTATTTCTCTCCAAGCTCTTGAGAGTGCCTTATTAAATAGTGGTCCGTGGAAAAGAGCACAGTCTTCTCATGATGTTTATACGTAAAAACAGTAGATGAGGAAGAAAATCTAAATATTTTGGAGTCTGCTTTATGTTATGTGTTGCATATAATGTTTACTATTTTCCCCTGGTGTTTTACATATTGTTTGATGAGTGTTGTAGTACCTTTTCAGTCTATTTTACATGCGTGTTATCATCTACATATACCCAACAGAAACTGACAAATGACTTTATTACTAATTAAATATTTACTTACACTTATTCAGAGTAAATCTGAAAGTCATTCATTGGTTGTTGTTCAGGTGTATTAATACCTTGTTGTTGTACAAATGCCCAAGGCATACCGAGACTTACCTCAAGACATCCCAGTGTGCCCTGTCATATCATTTGAGAACCCGTCTCAGAGGATTTAGCAAAATCAGTCTGTGTACTTCTATACGTAGTCTAAAGCACTGTTTATCCCCCATTTCTTAGTTCACACAGAAACATGTTTCATGAAGCACAAAGGTTCTTCACTTGGTATTAGAATGCTCAAAAGAGATGTTGATGCATTGTATAAACAGTGTCCTCTTCTTGTGCAATACTACATATCTGTGCAAGCCAGTAAAAATATGGTATACTCACCCACTTCCATGGCAAAATTGACACGCATGTCAACATCCTCAGCCCACACATCATGGGGACTCTTGGTGTACAGAACAGGGAAGATGCCACGCCATAGGTGGGCCTGGCGAGCGGTCTGACAGTTACGGGTGACGGCGATGATGGGTGCACGGGGTCTGTACCTGGAGAGCAGGTGGGCAGACCTGCACAATGTACAAAAAGACACAGGGGTGGATGTAAGAGATCCTCTGTTTTTCAGATTCCTTTACAATATAATTAAATTGTTAGATTCAGGGAAGGGAAGCAGTTTCCTTGCAAAATATACACTATATAAACCTATTTAACTCAACAGGGCATGTTTTACGAAGCATTATATACAAAGTTAGGACAGCTGGATATTGAATTGATAACCTAAGGAGAATTACAGTTTATTCTAATTAGAACTTCAGGGTCACATACATGTGTAATCGTTTATACAGAAATTAGGTGCCCATGCTCTATCAACAAACCCCTCCTCTCTCTGTTGCCTGCTTCACCTTAAAGGAAATGTCTGCTGAACCAGTCTGAGGAAAATTTTCCCCCTCTGATGTCATTAGGTGGTATACTACCGCTCCCTCCCGTCACTTCCTAGATCATTTATTTGCTAAGCTCACAGCTTTCTCTTGTAGGAGCATGTCGAGGAAAGTCTGTATGGCAACAGAATTTTGCGCGGAAACAGCCTGTCTCAGGACATCTGAGAGGATTTTTTGGAAAGAAACTCAAAAAATATGCTCTTGGGACATCTGGTATCGATGTCAACTTGTTGAAATGGAGGACAATATGGGACCTCAAAGTTTAGAGGAATATTTCACTTACTGCATAAACCATTAATATTGATACTTAAAGGAAATAATCTTTTGTCAGATTCAAGTTCAGTCTTATGAAAAGCATTTCAGATCTATTTGAAATGTGGCATCATACATAGGTTTTTTTTTGGATATCCTGGCTTACAAAGGCAGCCCTGGGGCAGTAAAGCTCTTGCACGCTGAAGTTGTAATTAAAAGAGGCATGAAGCCATGGCCATGACATAAGCATTAAACAAACAGGAAAATCATAGATGCTCGGTAGTGCCTATGAAAAGCTGAGAGGTCTATTAAGGAAAAACATTCGACAGTGAGTCATGGTTGTGCAAAGCGTTAAGTGGCCCAATCCAAACACCAACATAAAATTGATGTTTGGTCCATCATTATTACAGTATGCTCGTCTACAATTTAAACCATAGAATATTTTTCCAAAAGCATTTAAATAAGAAATTATTTCAATATTATGTATAATCTTAAACAACCTTTTTAAATTAGATATGGTCAAAAAGTCTGTAAGGGATGGAAATTGGGATTGTGTTATGGAAACAAGCATTTCATTTCTGTCTCCCTGTACTTAGAGAAACAACAGTCACACAGTAACACACGGTCAAAGGAGAGGGAATCTATGGGAGCACATTTTCTTCTGTTCAGTGTTGATCAGCATGTTTCTTCTGCTGCATCTTACCTCTAAGACATTTTCACCTGCATCCTTCTCTTCCTTACCTCCCAGTTTTAGTCAGAACAATGATGGCACTAGCACAACTTTTGAAAGAAGACTCAACGGCTCCGATGGCCACAGCTTCTGAGGGGTCTTTGGTCAGATGGGAGTGTTTCCTCAGCCCCTCAAACAGCTTTCTGTGGAAGGTGGCTGCCTCTGCCTCTCGTGCTATCTGAGCACAGAGGGACCATGAAGGAAAGATTGGGAGGGGGTGGGGGGTTACCTCTACTGCACACAAAATCACTCGCACCACTGGGAGTAACTGGCAAACGTTAGACTAGACTCCTGGTTAGCAGTAACATTTTAATGATAAAAACTAAAGTTAACTGAAAGATACTAACGCACATGAATCAGAGGTAAATTTGTGCCTTTTCATACACGAACAGTAAGCTCATATTTAAAAAGCATGAACCAGCAGTCTACTTAACCTGTTTGCCAATCTCCCCCAGTCATTTTTGCAGAGAATCCCTGACTGGCCCTACTCTTCCTCTCCTGAGGTCATTGTCCTCCTACATCTGCCAGGACAAGATTACCTCCCTACCTTCCAGAGCCAGTGAGCACAATGATCCCAGAGGCTAAGCTCTTAAAGGAGGCCTCAACAGCTCCGATTGCAATAGCCTCAGCGGGGTCTTTGCAGTGTGGTGTGGATCGGCGCAGGTCCTCAAACACCTGCCGGTGGAACATGGCGGCCTCTGCTTCACGAGCAATCTGGCATGAGTGAGGGCAAGATGCATCACACAAAAGCATTCCCACACCAGGCACACGCAGATGGATCAGAAAATTAAGAAAAGTGGGGATGAAAGAAGAGTAGACAGGAATATGAGAGACAGAGTTGAAGAAATAAAAATGAAGAGAAAAAAGGGGGACAAGGAAAAGACAGAAGGGAGAGTGGACAGAAGAGTTTAGGAGTGCAGTTAATGCTTACCAACATTTTATCATATCCAAGAGCTCATACTTAACAATGACCATCATGACCAACATGGTTATTACATGTAAAACAGTACAGTTTGATCCATACTCATCTAGAGTTAAAGGAATTGTTCAGTATTTTTTTTTTTTTAAGTGAAATTGTATGAGGTACATGCCAACACTATATTCATGAGCCATTCTGGTCAGCTCTGTCTGAATAAGGAGATGAATGCCATAGAAGCTGGGCTGTACATTAAAACTTCAACTTTTGAGTAATTTAGTTAATTTTAGGAGAGAACAGATTGAAAAAATAGAATTATGGTGCTTGTACACTATATTTGATACATTAACACTGCCTTACTTTTCCACTAGCAAGCCCCTTTCCTTTGGTACTACTTTGCCCTGGATAGAAGGACTCATGTGCGGTGGGATGTACTAAAGTAGCATGAAAGCTAAAGGTTTAATTGAGAGAAGTAGATAAGTCCCATAAGATGTACAATCACCCTTTTGTTGTTTTTCCTTTTTTAACCTAAATTCACAAAATTATTCAAAGCTTTTGGCCCCTAAAGCTGCAATGTACATCTTTCATGCCAGTTCTCAGGGGCAGAGCTGTTCACCATCCCTGTAGCTTAAGTGATTTCTGTTGACATGAGCCCCATTTTAAAAACATTATACAATCTAATTATGGTAACTTTTCCTTTAAGATGAGTTTAAAAAGGATGATCTGATCTTAAAAATTAAAATCCAAAATAATGAAGCTTTACCATAGTAAAGGCAGTTATCTAAAAACCTAACTTAACTTCGGAGTTGGAAATAGATGCAGAAAGTTAAAAGTTGCACAGGAAATATGCAAAAGCATAGGTTGAGTGCCAAGAAAGAAACAAAGAAATGCCTTCAAAGGACACAAGTTAAAAGATGTTTGAAGACAAAAGCAGCTTTGAAGCAGAGTTAGTCCATGTGATTAGTAAGACTACATGCTTATCAATGCACACAGCTTGAGCTCAAGAATAGCTGTAAATATCAGCTTGTAAAGCTTCCCATGCAACTTAGGCATGCAGAGAGAGCAGACAGCAGGAGCTGCTGAGTCACTGCTGCATCTGCATAGCAGAACAGAGTGTTGCTGAGACCAGTGCTGGGTAGCAAAGAAAGGCCTGAATACAGAGAGACAGGCATGGCAGAATTACCTGAACCAATCATCCATGTAATTGTTATTTATTGCTTTTTTATGTAAATATACATTAAGGTTTGGAATTGGAAAAGGTCTTTCAAATGTCTCTGTCCCTGACTGACAAGACAAAACAAAATCAAACAAAGAAAACACAAGTTCAGATATTTCAAATATAATATAAATTCATTTATTTTGATCACCATCATCAGCTGAGTCATTTATCAATGATTGCTTTATTATCAAGAAAGACTTATAGTGCAGAATAAAGTAACTCTTAAGTCTCTTGACGCAGTGTTTGCCCACTCAAGATTATGAGTTTGGCACAACTCAAATCTGCTGTTCCTGTGTCTTCCTCATCAGTAGTATAGTTATCGATGAATGAAACTATATCTACTATCACCGCAGTTCCTTGAAGGCAGAATACACATCCAGACACATGGGTAAGTCAGTGTTGGTCAAAAAGGTGAAGGCATAGTCATGTATTTCACAGGGGTTGGGTACGTCTCTTTGTCTGGTATTGTTGCTAAGAGAATACTTTAAAAATAACACTAGTGTCTTAACGGTTCCTAAAAAGATTTTAAATTATGAATACTGAACAGTACACTGAAAAAAAGGCTGAAAGGTTTAACATATTGGATTCTTAAGATAAGGGAATCGTACCACAAGGAAGAACCAAAATCTGTGTTATGATTTGGTTCAGGAGATATCAAAGGTGTTAAGGTTTCACCTGATTTAGGCACCCAGATGCATAAGTACCAACTTTTTATTTATAGTTGTCATTTGATCCAATTCTGTGTAAAATAATTACCATAACAAAACTATTTAAATGTTATGCAGAATTTTAGCTATTTAGAAATGCTTGAGCTTTGTAACAGAGATCAACAGATAGGGTTGTGCCAACTCTGGAGTTCTGAGCTTAGTGATTTTTCAACAATAACAAACATAATAACAATTATAGTTGATAATTGGTGAGCATTCCTAAACAGCAGTGAATATTCAAAGAGAAAATAAGTTAATGGACAGATGAATCAGTGATATTTCCAGTTGGCCTGACATATCTGCTGACACCTTTTAACAACTGTCAGGCCAAGTGGAAAAAAGCTGCTGAGTCACTGCATGACTGAGAATTACAGAAGTTTGCAAGTGGAAACAAAATTTTGGAAAAGAGAAAGAATCTCAGTTTGTGATTAAACATGCAAACAGAGTGAAACAGAAGTGATAAATCATGCAAGATTAGCCCAGATAAAGTATTTCACAATTAAAAACCCTCTTTAAAACCCTAGATTACCTAAGATTACATTCGTCTGACATGTTTTCTACTCTTAAAATGTGTTAGCTCACCATGTGCTGCGTGCGCACCGCCTCCAGAGGGTAATCTCCCTTAGCAGTCTCTCCGCTCAGCATGATGCAGTCAGCTCCGTCCAACACAGCATTGGCAACATCGCTGCCCTCGGCGCGAGTGGGTCTGGGCTTCTTGATCATGCTCTCCAACATCTGAATGTTTTCCAGGTTAATAAAAAAGTTACACACATCCTATATATTTTTGAAGTCATATACAAAAAAGTAATGCTCAGTTATTGAGGAATTCAACCCTCAGGTTGCACTGGTTCCCTCAAGGTTCTTATTTTAAAGTGTTTTCTCCCATTCATGACATGTAATTTGGCTGAAATGTGCACCCCTGTCAACCTATTGTAAAATTTGAACTCTACTTGTCGTGGAAGTCCTGTAGTCCTCTTTGTGACAGTTATGGTAGACACATCTTGCCTTTTAAGGCCATTCATGGTCAAATTTATATGTATCATAACAGCAAGTTTTAGTCACATGGCCTTTTTCGGCATAAAATTATTTTATATCTTATAGAGCTGGACAATTACTTGAGTTTTAATTGTGGTTACAATTACTGCCTTTTACAATTATGGAAATTGAGTAATCAAGATTGAAAGATTACTCTGCCACTATATGTTGAACATTTTTTCTATTATCATTTTATTTTTACTGACACGTGTATACTTCTATGTTTTGCCCTTCAAAAGCCTATATGCTCAACAAAAGCATGTGGTGCTTTTAATCACATTTCATAATCTTGATCTCAAAATCTATTAAAATAATCACAAAGATGACTTTTTGCCATAATCGAGCAGCCCTTATGCCTTATAATTTGCAGGCTAGGGTTCAAGTCTGTAGTTTTCCAGCAGACAGCCAAAAATTTATATATTGTATTCCAAAGCAACAAGGACCTAGACCGGGGGATATACCAGGTAAATCAGTTCAATCTATTTTTGTTTTTCTTGCAGGATATTTTTAAAATAAAAATCACAGATTTTTTGTGTGGCCTACTCCGGTGCTCACGCTTTCCCCACATTTCCCTCCAACAGAGACGCGACAATAACTTAAAGTTGTGGCTTGTTTGAAGACAGAAAATCTTAAAATTGTCACTGTAGTTTAAGGTGGTGACGCAGACCATTTTTACTAAGGCACATTTTTAGGCTTGTATGATTCAGACAAGATTAAATATTAAGAGAGTTTTATGACATTTTAATAATAATACCATAAAAAGCAGGACAGCTTGTAGGAGGACATATGTAGACAAGCCTTCATATGTCCAAACTACCTTTAGAGAAAACGTTACTTTAATTCAGAGAGGGGAATTCTGTTTACTTTTGTGACATAGTATTTGGATCTACTACTGATTTTTTTGTGTCAACAGAAGATTCATTTTTATCTCTGAGAGGGAGAAAATCAATTAAAGTGTTTAATTAAGCTTTTATTTTTAAGCCTTATCATCCAGCCACAAATGGACCATAATCAGTTTCGCTGAAAACCACATATATCCTAGGCTGTGATTATACATAGAAAGATTTACCATCAAGTAATTTGTAGATGAAAAACAATTAACATTTTTGTGGTTTTTTTCCCCATGAATTAATGGTGTTATTTTAACTGGTGTATAGAGAGTAAAGTTCGAAAATCAGCTGATGTTGAGGTCTGAGGTTGATGTAGTAGTTTGATGTAGTGAAATCACAATCAAATATTTATATACTTTAATATTTTATGGAGATCTTATGATATTTACTTGTGGTCCACTTTGTTTTATATGCTTTGATTTCATTGGAAATGAGTTTAACCCAGGCTGCCCTTTTTCACAAACACAAAGCTGCAGATATCTATACTTTCAATATAAGTCTGAGTTATTAACAAGACTATTTCAAAAAGACCTGGGCTTAGGTGAATTAGAGGTTGTCATTTTCTATTGTCATACCTGAGTGGCACATGTGATAGGCTTGCCAGATCTGTTACAGCGGCCAATCATCATCTTCTGGGCTAGGAAGACCTTTTCTGTGGGGATCTCAATTCCCAGGTCACCACGGGCAACCATGATGCCATCACTGGCCTCCATGATCTCATCAAATCTGCACAGTTTCAAAAAAAGACAAACATCGAAAATTTTAAACTGGTTCTTTTTGTTCAGAGCTCTGATGCACAATCAGCCAAAGAACAGATAAAAGGGGAATACATATACAGCTTGTTTGTTCAAAATAAATCTCATCTTAATGTAAACACACACACACCTGCGTACACCCTCATGGTTTTCCAGCTTGCTAATGATCTTGATGTTTTTGCCTCTCTCTCCCAGCACTTCTCTGACGGCGTGAACGTCAGCTGCTTTGCGGATAAAGGAGGCGAACACCATGTCAACTCCTTGCTCCACACCAAACTGCAGGTCCTTAACGTCCTTCTCAGAAACAGCGGGCAGGTCCACAGCAGCACCGGGAAGGTTCACTCCCTTCTTGCTGCCCAGGGTGCCACCATTTTCAATCTCACAGTTGAGATAATCAGAGCCTAAAGAGCCAAGAAAATATAAGATGCATTTTGAATGATGTTCATTTGGACTCTGCATCGTTAGCCGGCCAAACAGTTTTCATTAAGTCTCATTATGGTCAGCATCAGACAGACCAGTCATTTTAACCAATTCTTAATCATTTGTATATATTTTGACAGCTATCTTGTCAATGTTCTGATTAAAATGTTACAAAGCTGTCTGCCACTTGAGGCCTCTGCAGCTCCAGTTAGTGACTATTGCCCTGCTTTCACACTACTCTAAACTCCATTGAACACTGAACATACGGCACTAACAGCACCTCATAGCAAGAGCATAATATGGCAGTGTTACATAGTAGGGCTGGAAATTATTTCAAGCGTATGCAATAGTCACAACAGAAGATGTGCAACGTTAGTTATGTAATCTAAAGCAAGTCATGCTGACACTTATGAGTTGATGAATGGAAACCATATTGCCTTTTTTTAATTTATTTTTTATTTTTTACTAATAATCAATTAAACTAGGTATCATCTGACGTTAGCCTCAGTAACATGAGGACTTTACATGCAGGTTTTATTCTAATCTTGATTTTGCATTTTTTAAGTTCATTATTTGTTTGTCTGTGAAGTCATTAAAGAGTTGGATTTAGATTTCAAATATGACTCAAGAGTGAAAAACTCTACTTGTTTGATCCAGTATCATTAAGCCTTAGCATGTAAGCTGTGTCAGGTTATACTCTAGTTTACCCCTCCACCAAAGCAATATGTATCCACATTCAGTGTGTAGATGTTAACCTGTATAAAACAACTGTAGTCAAGCAGTGCGAAAACAGCCAACATTAGCAATGCGCCAATCAGCAAACCTTCCATTGTTTACCTGCTGCTGCCGTGTTCCTATGTCAAATATAAAGTGCTTACTTTTGACAGTTTTCTATTCTCAATTTTTTCCAACTTTTGAAAAGTCAGCTAATCGAAATTAAAGTTTTACTAGTGTTAGTACAGAATAATGTTTTCAAAACATTCACTTGGAGCATATGAGACTTTTTCTTCCTATTGGCCAATCATTCACTCACCAATTTCTTTGACCTGCAGGGAAATGAGTCCATCATCTATGTAGATCTTGCTGCCAATCTCCACTACCTTGGTAATGTTCTTGTAGTCAAGCCACAGAAGTTCATCGCTGCAGCTCTCCTGGTAAGAATCATCCAGGGTAATCTTGATCATGTTGCCCTTCTGTAGTTCCACCTCAGCTGTGCCGCTCTGTCAAAAAGATATAGTTTTGCTTTCTTTTTGGTCCTTCGATCAAGCAAAAATGCTTCCAATGACATATAAAGCCTTTTGATTTGTTTGAACTATGATATGATATGATAAATAAATGGCAAAGCTCACCCCCTGGATGAGGCCAGTCCTGATCTCAGGGCCCTTGGTGTCCAGGGCAATGCCGATGGGCCTGTACTGGATGCTGCCAGGCTCAAAGCTCTCGCATGCCTCACGCACATTTTTAATTGTCTCTGCATGATACTAGAAAAAGGAAGAGTAACAGAGGGTCAGAAAGCATTATTGATTTTTAACCAATGTCTCGCTGCTGTCACTCACACTTTAAGTTAGAAGAGGCCCGGGTAAAAACTTTTTTATGACAGTTTTGTCAGCCTGATATATTTCAAAGATAAGGAGTGTCTGATAGCAAGCAGTCATAAACGTGTCATTCTCTTGGCGTCATTAATCTTTGACTTAGAAAACCTTTAATGTCCCCGAGGGTCAATTTTATACACAAACACATACATCTAGATAAAATGACACACATTGATTACACAGACCTATCGCACATAAAATTCCCTAACACATAGAACAAGTAAGTAAATAAATACTCTGGAAATAAATATTCTAACCATAAAAACTTTTCTGTTGCTTAAGATGCACTTTTCATTGGGTAATAATTCATATCACACCCATGACCATGCTTTAGTTGTATGATCGCCATAGGGCAACTTACTTCTTACAACTGGTCCTGTCATGAAAAAATGAAATTTTATACCGACCAAGCCCTAGTTGTGTCCTTGAGCACACCTTATAAACCCTAAATTAGACACACCCTCTCAGGTATTGTAATTCTGTGAGGTCAGTGCACATAATGAATAGACAGAATGAGGAAGATCAACATTTTTCTAGAAGAAACTCTGCAAAGAAATGGCCAAACACAAGTGGCAGAAACAATGACATTGTGTCCAGGACAATGCTGCTGTCATGAAAATGACTGCTTATGTGGCCAACCTTAACTCTCTTCTTAAAAAAATGAAGGCAAACTTCCTCTTTTTGTTTGAATGCTGGGGTCAGAATACACGATTTATGCATGATTATGACCCGACCTGACAGTTGGGCCGTCTTGTGTAGTGTGTCATAACGACTGACAACAACACATCAGTCTGAGATGCCTAACGTCTCTGTGATAGAAAGTCTAGTGGGTTTTATTTTTGTCCTTCCTCCTATCTGTTCCTCCATGTCAGAGACACTGACCAATGAAAGCACAGGGAGCTCTGCATGTGCAGGCATTAGTCAAGACGGTTGGAATACCAAGGCTAACAAGGTTTATGTTAAACACATAACATACTTCTGTTGCATGTGTGTCAGTTTACCCACTTGGTAAGATCTTCTTTTCAGTAATAACTTAAGTGACAGATAATCAAATTGTCTGGCATACACTGCAGGAACATACTGAGCCATGCTTCACTCCCTACACTGTGATTAAAGGAAAATCTGATAAATCTTACAACAAAAGACAGAATCAGACAAAACAGTGCAATGCTGAATACTAAATTGGTTACCTTGCAAGCAAGGTCAGTTCTTACTGTACTAAGTTATACAGAATTTTTTAGACCAACTCTATGGATTTGCAAATGATCTACTTTCTACTTCCCACTTCAGTTACAAGAGGCATGACCTTGCAGCTGGGATGTGTTCCAACATGAGTCTCAGTGTAGATGAAAAAAAAAGGACAGGAATCTGCATGTTTTTATGGCACCAACCAAAAACACTTTCAATTATTTAACATACCTCTAAATCTAGCCAAAGTATCAATAATGGTGAAACAAACCCTCTCAAATCATTTTTAACTCAAAAGCAAGGATGCCTTCAAAACATTGCTCACAGATAATGATCTAAGTTGAAAAAATCTCAACTTATATTCAACATATCTTCACAGCTAACCTTTTAGCTTTTAAGTACCGGACTTAAACATTCTTGCTGTACATATTTAATATTTAACATATATAGATATATTCATATTCCCCCTGCAGTTCTTGCACATTTTTTTATGATAACTTGCAACTTATTATATCCTTCTTATATTTGCACTACACTTGAATCTGTACACTAAAGCCCATGCAAACGGAATCTCATTCTGTATACAACTGCTGCACACTGAATGACAATAAAGTCGAAGTCGAAGTCTAGTGGTGCATATCTTTCCACATCTATAAATGCAGTGAAATTATTTTTCAGGATGTAGTCATTAAGGACACATTTTTTAAACTCTTTGCACATGTTAACAGCAACACACAAAAATGTCATTGTAAGAACTGACCACTACTACAGTGACACTTTCGAAGACTTTTAATGAAAACAAAAGAGCCACCCCTCTCATATGTGGATCATTTTCTATTTACAGCGATAATCTGTTGATTAACAAGATGAACATCCCTAATTTGTCCTAAAGAGAGTCTAGAGGACAAAGTATCTAAAAGAGACTCAGCCTCAACTTAGCTGATTGTTTAATTTCAAGCCGGTGTAATATCCATTTAAAAAGGCTAGCCTCATCTTTTACAACTGAGAAGATGAAATTCATGTTAACTTGCTTGACAGTTCACTGCGAGTACTATTGACCTTCTTCTTTCAACATACATTTTTTTTTTAACTTATCAACAATGAACAGAAAAAAGAAAGAAAAGTCAAACACTACAAAAAAAGGTCAACATGTCCCACTAAAACAGATCTGTGATAAAGCACAGAACTCTGTTTACTGGATTTTTCAACTCACTTTAAATGTGACCTGGAACAATGTGACCGGCTGGTTGTGCTTTCCCAACACATTTACACGGTACACAGATTTGTGAAAGGACTTACCTCGTGTGTGCCATGAGAAAAGTTCAGGCGAGCAATATTCATTCCTGACTTGATCATCTCCTTCAGGGTATCCACAGAGCGGGAGGCTGGCCCTGCAGGCAGATATTTACAGGATTGACACAAGACATTGCATGACTTTAAAAAGTTATATTTCTTCAGTCTACCTTATAATTCTATGAGGTTAACTAGTGTTGTTTTTTTTTATTCCCCACCCTGATTTTAGAGTCTCTTTATTCACATGAACAGATTATTAATGCCTAAATTCCAAATAAAGGAAAAGTCATTTTTTTGTAAGGGAGATTAACTTTTTAACCAAGTATTCATGAGTGAAAAAGTGACGCCCATTTATCTGAGGGCTTAAAACGTTGACCAACCAATGGTGCAGATGATGCCAGTGTTTCGTGCGGTGGTGGGCTCAGAGTCAATGTCCAGCAGGCACATGTGTTCTAGGAATGTATCGGCCATGGCAGCATTAAGCTGCTGTGTCTGGATGAAGGCAGAGCCCATGTCCTGTGTCTTTGGATGAGGCATGATGTTCGCTGGTGCAACTGGAGAAGTCCTGCAAAAAATTAGGAAGCAATCGTTAACTCAAATGGAACTTTTTAAAGTTGACCGACACCATACAAAACTTTAACGTTGACTGCACTTGGCTACAAAAATCTGTCAGCTAACTTATTTCAGACTATGAGCATCTTAATTTAAAATGCAGTCTCTGGTAAAGGATTTACATTGTCAAATTTAATTTGTCACAGTTTGCCATACTGTAGTAAACAGATAGTTCTTTTTTTAGAATTTTTTTTTCCAGACATTTTGTGCCTTTATTGATAGGTGAGAGAGAGAGAGAGACAGTGGATAGGCTTGTGAAAGGGGGCGAGAGAGAGCAGGGGGAGGACACTCTGCAAAGCGGACACAGGCTTGATTTGAACCCGGGTCGTTAGAAGCATGTATCTGAGTTGCTTACCACTCCACCAAACCAGCAACCTGTAGTCAACAGATAGTTAAATAACTTTTCTACGCCTGCACTGATCCATATTATCCTTTGTGATACAAGAGATGATTTACATAATAGAACAATATGTCCTCTTGAGTTGAATAAACAATTCCCTCCATAATAAGACTTGGTCTATCCCTTTCTTATTCATCATGTCTCTTTATGATATGACCTTGTAACAGTGGTTTCCAAGTGGCTCCTTTCTGTCTGGAGCCCTCCATTGCTGAATGAATTGTTTAGAAAAGTCTGACGCCCCATAAATTGTCCAATACATGTGTTGTGAGGATTTTTGTTAATATCTGCATATCTAATTCTAACCTCAGAGAAGTTCAAGCCTTGCACCACCCTGAGATCTTTAGTGAGGTGGGAGGGAGAGCTGACCCCAGGTTAGGAACCAAGGCCTTATTATATCATTTCTCAGACCTCTGTACAATAACAGAGCTTATAGCTTGACGTACAACATTTTGATTTATTCATTTTCACCCCTTGCAAGCTGATGGATTTATTCTCCAAAATTGCCAAACTGACACTGTATCCCTTCCCCATACATACACCCAGTGTTTCCCACAACACTTTATAGTTATTGTGGCATTCTTTATTAGATGTCTCCTCCACCTTGATGAACACCACAAAAACAAAAAACTAAAACACTTTTAACAGACATATCACTTGTGCACATATTCAGAGTTTTGGTCATGCATTTTTATTTATAAAAATAAGTGACAAAAAGTATGGAAATATAATCCCCAATGGCTCAGCGCGTGTCTCTATAATATGACAGTAATGAGTTGTCTAAAAGGTGATTGGGTTGACTTGACCATCACCAACCCACCAAAACACCACAACAGTGTGTGCAATTTTCCTGCACACTCCGTACACTTATACTTGCCTTTGACAGACGTCCTTGTAGTAAAGTCAGAGGATGTTTCCGCTTTAATCCATTATGCTGATTGCTGTCATTAGTGGATCACTCATCTATTTTAATCTAACCTCAGCTACTTTGACAAAGAACGATAAAGGTTAAGGCTAGCAACAGACGGCCCAATTAAATGTCTCAATTTCAGTAATGATGTAGTTTGTCTTTTAGCAACTTTGTCCCGGAGCAAAAGTCTGGACACTAAGGAACAAAAAATAAATAAATCCTATACCTGAATGTTGATACACGAATTACTGTATAACTTGGATTTTTTTTAGAGAACAATTAATAAATGGCTGTTGTCTAAAACAGTGCTAGCCGGCTAGTATTTCTAACTCTGAAATAATAATCAAATAAATAAAATGATATGATGCCACAACAACAAAAATTAAAGTCCTAGAAACCCTGTATTGGATAGTTTAATGTTTTTTATCATCAGAAAATTGTGCAAACTCCTGCACACGGTCTAAATTTCACATACTAATTGTCAAATCTTAAACGTAGGTGAGTATGGCATGGAGCAACAGATTCCCTTGACAGTGTTTTCTACCTTTGCGTAAATAAAAAATAAATAAATGAAGATCAATATTTTTGTGTTCTTTCTGAAGCCATCAATCATGCAAATATTTTATTGTTGATGATTTATCGTTTTTCAATACAATATTTAAAACAATATAGACGTTTTTGACCTCCAACAGAAACATAAATGTTGCAAATGTAATAATAATATGACAATATAATAAATAAAACATTGCGTTCCCATACAGACTTCATATTTCAACTTCCTTATTATAGGGTTAATCCCTTAAAACTCTAATGGTTCCTATGGTGAACCAACACATTTTTAATCAACAAAAAACAATACTGATACAAACAATACAGTCAAACTATAAATACTTTGAGATAAACCAAAATATCTTGAAACTTGACATATTTTACAGCCCTATTTGGAACCCCAAGCTGCAAGTACACTTAGATCACTGAATAAAAAACAAGCATCTTCTGCTTCAAATTTATGACAATAGGAAGACATTTATTTCTATCTGAAATGTTTGGCTACATTAAAGCTACTTGATGCCTCCTTAATCCCTCCTTACACCACAACCAAGGAGCAGCATTAACTTATTGAGCCATTTCACCATATTGTACATTCTGTACCCCCTCCTACCTCTTTCTGACTCACTCATGGCAACAACACCTTCTTGAAGCTCATTGCCAGGGCTGGCATTGCCAAGATTTCATTTAATCACGACTTTCAGAAAACGGCAAAGACAGCATTCTCAGTATGATAGCACTGAAAAGAAAATATTTACTGAATGAATCCTGTACAGTCCTGAATATTCACTACAGTCATGTGGACACAGGGGTGCAGGGTGTGTACTGTTTGAGATTCCTCTTTTTTCCTCCTTTCAGTCCATCAATTTGATTAAAGGAGGGTCACTATAAAGTCTAACACAGGCATGTCTTGGCCTGCAGCCAGGTGTATTTAAACAGGGTGCAGCACAACGCTGATGAGGAATGTTGTTTTTACGATGGCTCTAGTTGCTTTGGTTACATAACTACAACAGTTGAGTGAGGGTAAAATCCTTGCTGAGACAGACAATCTGGTGATTCAGTCAGTAGTAAAAATCAGTGTAATTTAAACACTGGGTCAGAGCCTTATAAGGTTGGGAAGTGGTCCCACTTTAACACAAAAAATACACTGGTTATACAAGCACATATGAGCCACATCCCTTTAGAAATGACAGTGAAAATGTTTCTTGAATGTCACATACCAGAGTTGAAGAGTTCGATAGAATATTTATAAATAAGACAATATTTAAATCTGCTCCAATACAGCAGAGAAAAACAATAAAGCCTCCTCTTGTCTTTTATAACTGAAATCAAAGCATTAACTGTGTATCCAGAATGTGGCTTGAAATTTTGGAAAATGACACTAACTGCACAATGTGTGATGACTGTTGTGTGATTTCAAGCCAAGTTGAAATGCATGCTAACATCATGCTAAATGAATGTCAGAACATTTGTTGACACAGCACAGCATTAACTACCAGGAGTGTCATGCATTTGACCTTATTAGACTCTGAAAAAATTTGTAGGCCTATTTATTGCTTTAAAGACAATGCAGAGTAGTCGATATGGGGAAGGGTATAGGAACAAATTAAAAGGTAGTATCAATGAAGATAGAGGTATCAATAGAATTTTAGCAATTCCCATCCCTAACATATAGCATTTTTATTCTGAATTGCTGCCAAAGTTTTGCGCGACTTAAAAAATTGTTCCCTGTCTCAGAGACACAATTTGAAGAATGAATTCTAACAACCTCATTTGGCACAAAAAATGCGACATCGTTGACAAACTAATATTTTCAGTGTAAGTTCATGTAAGTTAAGTCTTCAACATCATTTCTGCGTTGATAAATTATTCTGCTGCAAACATAAAGACATAAATGTCTCCTGCTTACATTATGAGCCTTTATCATCAAAGCAATGAAATAAGGACTAGCATGTACAATATTATTTAAGATTATACTTACGTCAGCAGGGGTGTAAGGAACACCAAAATATTTCATTACTCTATGAATTGATATCAATACTTGATACTGCAATATCAATATTTTATCAGTTCACTATTTACAGAACTTCTGGACTTATATATCGTCCTGCTTGTGGTATCCAGATATATTGTGATACACGGTACTGTCACCCCTGTATCCTGATTCACAGTGTATTGCCACATTCTTGCCAACACACCCTCCATTAAATGGGAATACTATAACATGAAGACTTGAACAAAATGTTAAACAAAGTAATATTGTGATTATAAAATTCAATAAAAAAAAGCTTATAAAAGAAAAACAACATTCATACAATAAGGAGCTTCAGTGAGGTTTGAACAAAGAAACAAACATCTCCATCTTGACCAAACAAATTCAGTTTGAACTGCAGTGACTACTTGTTTCAGGTTCTGTTTAGTCCAACCAGCCAGTGAAAGGATCATGTTCTTGATGCTTTAATAATACATTGTAGACTCTGACAAAGAATACACTCTCACTAGTAGCTTGTTTGTCAGAACTAGACAACAGCTGCATATACTTTAGCGTAACCGTCAACCATTCAGACTATACAGAGGGATATTTACTTTCACAGTAGAAACAATCCCAATGAGAAACAGCAAGACTGTACTCACAATGGAGAGTTGGAGGTTGCAAAAGTGGGTGGTGCAACTGTTGCATTCGACAGTACCACTAGCCTTCTTCCTTCCAGCTACTCATCACATCCTAATTACAAAAGCATCATGGTGGGGGATTCCAGGCTTAGCTGTAAAACCTACTCTCCCTCAGCAGAGCCGCTGACTGGTGATGTAACACATGAGTCAATGGAGCAAACCAGTGCAAGACCAGTGCTGTACGTGAGCCCAGTCACATCTTGCCACTGCAGCACAAGCACACAGAGGTGGGATCTGAGTGGGCTGAACCAAGGGAAAGACTGCAGAGGGGGGAAAGAGACTAACATGTTGCAGTCATACAGTGCTACATTATTTCATCATTTCCTGTTTGTTCATTCAAGATGATTCAAAGGGTTTTTTTTTTTTCAAGAAATGGAACAGTTTTTAGTAAAATTCTGTATTTCCTCATTTGCAATTCTCAAAAAATGCTCTTATGAAGAGCAGAATATCATAAGTGAGCATTTTCAATACCTATACCAACAATGATGGGGAAATCCTTCTGGTGACTCAAATCAGTAAACTCTTTCAAGTATTTTTCCATTGCATACATCAGTGGTGTGCTGCTAATAACTTAGGGGGGACATTTAAAAGTACACATATAAGCTACTGACATTATTTGAGTGAATTTTTCGTGCAAACAGAAAAACTGTGATTACTCTGAATTTAAGATTAACAAGACTGAAAACATCACAAATGAATTAGGATGGACTTATTTCTGAAGGAATGGTTTTAGATAATGTGTTAGGCATCTCATTTTTAAAGCTGCTTGTACAAAAAGTAGATTTCCACAAAATAAGATGCGAATGCAGATCGTGTCATCAAGTTTAAATTTTAAGTACAGCTTGAGTTTCCCACAAATATGAGAATGAGATCATCAAGACTGAAGCATCACTGCAACATGTGCCAACTGACACACCCTTTCTGCCATGTCTTGTAAACATTTGCGTGTTTGTTCTTATGTTTAGCAAGCAGGAGTAAATCATGAGAACCTTGAAATATAGCAGGTCCATTTTTTTATTCTTTATTTTTTAATCATTTGCAAAATAATTTGTGATGCAGGTGTGGTAATATGCAATGCCACTATACATCACAAGAACCCATAATATGAACAATACAGTCTTAATTCAGTGCTGTTTGTATAAAGCATGGTCCTGCAACATGGAAAAAAATGATCGTCCATTCAAGTGACAGAAATGATAACAATAAAAGAAAGAGTGATACAGAGTAAAATGACTGAATGTCTCCAGTTAACTAGCAGTCAGAGGCTGAACTACAACAATCTGCTTACAAAATATCAGTATTGGGCAACAAAATAGTGATATATACATAGCAAAACATTGTGATATAATTTTGTATTGGTATTTTCTCGCAAACCAACAAGGACTGCTTTTTAACTCAGCTGTTAAACAGGACTGTGTTAGAGCTATGGTTTTGTTTCTGTTTGAAACAGTCTGATGAAACTGATGTAAGCAATCAGCTACCCAGCTACCAATTTAGCAGTGAAGAAAAATACACTTTTTTGACTCATTTTGGCTTGAGCTGAAACATGCTGAACGTAGTTTTAGCTTAATCTTATTTGGATTCCTTATTTTTGGTATATCTTTTGCTCATATTATGCTGCTTATCTTGATACTGGTAAACATTACTGGACATAACATTGTTGTCATACTGTGTAGGCCCAAGATAAATACAGACTTTGGTATAAAAAAGGTGAAATGTGACTGCATAAGACAGCCATTAATTTACAGTACAGTATATATATATGAGGGATGCAAGATATTGGATTTTTGAAAATATCTTATAGGCCAATATTTCAAAAGTCATTATCATCAATACTTAGGGATGCAAGCTATTATTAGTATAATATCAGTATTGGCAGGAAACAGCTCCAAGAGCTAAATATCAGTATCTGCAGGCATAAAAAATTCTGCTAATATATTTTCAGCCAATATTTTGGCAGTACATATTTGTCTGATATGTATCATACAGTGTATGTCATATTGGCAGAATGTACAAATGCACATTGATGTTTACCTCATCATCATGCAAAGTCCACTTTTATAAATCAAAGTACCACTTATTAAATCACAAAATGTTGTTTTCTTTGTTCACATCTGTTTCTAACATAAATAGGCTGTTACCATAAAAGGAAGAGGTCAATGTTAGTTCAGTGGACGTTAAGTGCCTTTGACAGAAAATATCGTTGTCAGTAATAATGAGCTCAGATATATTGGCATATCGGTAAAAATTCAATATCATTCATTCCTGAGGCTGCATTCATTTAACATCTGCGGGAAACTCCTGCAGAGCCCAAGTTAGTTTTTTTTTTTATATAAATATTCTCTGCATTTCTTTTATGATAGGACCAAATTAATGGGTAGAATTCACAAGCTGTATCCTTCCCGAAAAAAATCTCTGCACACCCATTTTAATAACAGGTGTGGAAGAGGGAACTGTGCCCATCAAAAACCATGAGGTAAACACACTATCCAACTTGCATAAAGAGTATTTTAAGTGCAATGTTTTGGTAAAGACCTTCATCAGGCCAACAGTTCAGGCAAGTTTTAGAGTGAACTGAAGTTGATCTGACAGTTTTTGATCCCCTTTATGTTTGCTAGTTTAATGACATGTCACTGTGAGATCATACAGCAAGCATCCTCAGGTAAGAACTTATGTTTGGAGCTATTAATGACAGGGTAACTGGCTTAAGAACCAAAGCCTCCCAATATAACTTTTGAAAGCAATGTGCTGTGACTTTCTTTTATCAGAGAGCAGCATGGTCATTATCTGTCTGACCCGCTTACGAACTCCTGGTAACACCAAATTACATCATTGGCTGTAATTGCTTGTTGGCAGACATTGAGAGCGTGTCTGACCTCAGGACAGCACCCTCAAGAGCAACAGCAGCTAGAGTGACTCTGACACAGATGCACAGCTAACTTTAGAGTTGACAACAAATAATCCCCCTCAATCCCCTCCGACCATTTCTACGTTTGCAACACACTCTATCCTTGTGAGTTACAGACACCACTGCAGCCTGATTCTCAACAGAAAGACCTTGTCCCTTATCGTATGAGATGTCCATGCAATCACAAACAGCCAAGGGTTGCCATGACATTTAGCACCATCTACTATCAATAATGTAACACTGTGCTAATCCAGGCTTGCTCACAGAGACGGTAGCTGTTTTCTATCAGTCACACTCACATTAAGAGATTGTGGATTATCTCTACATACCACCAGTTGTTCCTCCTCTTTGTTACAGAGACAAACAGGCACCTCACAACCAATGTCCTCCAACACAACCCCAGAGTGCTGGAGCCTCCACTGCCGATGAGACAATTTCTCTCTGCAGCAGCAGTCCAAGCAGATCTGACTGCTGCAGCGTGCGTGCATACGTGCGACACCTCCAGGAGCTCAAGAATAAATCTCTTCGATGAGGATAAAGGACAGGCAGGGCGTCTGCTGTGACCAAGCAACCGCCATGACCTGATAGCATGGGCAAACATGAGATATCCACCGTGGCACAGCACAGCAATGTCACATCAATGTTACTACGACTAGCAGCAGCCTAGGCCATACAACCCTTGCAGGGGTAAAAATGGAGACTGGGCTAAATATAACACAGCATGCTGAGAGTGTTTGTAGAAAACCAATACTGTCAGAATGTACGCTGGCACTTGTACAATGTAGGCCTGTAAACTCCAGTATAAACCATCTTTGCAGTTAAGAATGGGCTCAGGTTCATGGTTGGTAAATATGCATACAAATAATCATGCTTAGTTTTGGACATGTGTAATCAGAGCATCCTTCATCAAATTGTGTTCATAGAGCCTGCAGACAAGAATATCTGCAGTAGAAAAGGTACATCCATAATTGGTCGTGTTCCACCTCATGTCCCTTTGAAGCATTAGTCAGCAAATATCCAGCTATTGTGGGATAGCAGCATGAGAGCAGTACCAGCTGCAAAATGTCCTTATCTACTACACTGACCAGCAGCTCTACCAACTTAACCATGACAGCAGGTCAACTAATGGATTATTAACTGCCATATTATGTATTTAGGTATAAACACATTAAAGCCATGGCCAAAAGTAAAAATAACAATAATAATTTTTTAGCCCAGAATTTTGAGTTTTGTGTCAATTTTTATGAAACACGGGGCAGCAGTATGTGTTTTCTTACAACAGTTCACTGGGATTAATGAGATGTAATATTGTGACACAAGACACCCTCACTAAACAAATACATGTCTTCCACATTTTGATGCTCCCAGCCAGCTGTCTGGTTAAAACAGTCAGACTCTATGTGCCCTTCCCTTTTTGGACATCACTTTAACAGAATTTCCAGTTACTTGACGCCCACTGTGACAAAGACTCCATTTTGTCACAGGGCCTTCAGCCAAGAAGGACACAGCAATGACAAAAGCCCTCGAGTTTTGTTTCACACAAAACAGAAGGTTTTCATAGCATAACAAAGCAAATGCAGGTTGACAATTACCTTCCCTGTGCATTTCCCATGCTTTAGATTATGTTTCTCCTGCCATTGTTTTGTTTGGCTCACTGCCCCCCTTGCAACCCTCTATTAGCCCAAAATAAAGACATGCATTACTTTCAGAATAATCCTTGCCCCACATGGTCTGGCTCCTGAATATCTGACAGAGTTCATTCACCTAACTCAGCTACTCATTGCATTATGCATATTTATGACACCTGTAGGCAAAGCCAGGTTGTCTAATGACAACCACAGGCCCATGTATAATGGAGACCGGTGTTTTATTGACATAAAATGTGTTTCCAAACCATTCTGCCAGGACTCATGCCATATAAGCTTGGGGGAAACATTACTTGGTGTGTCAGGGTAGATGGTGCAGATATAGTTTATATCTCAGTATAAAATGCACCTGTTAGTGATCAAATCTTCCCTCCTCTTCTTCAGGAAAATGTAGAAAAAAGGCACAGTATTCAGAATTTAGCTCAAGCAGATGAAACTAAGTCATAACTACATATAACCTAAACAAGGGTAAATGCAGTGTAGCCACTGTCTACAAGGCCTCATTTCTGTAGCAAGACAGCAGTGAATTGCTGCAGCAAGGCTGCAAAAGCAAGGTACACATTAAAATAACCTAAGATCTGAATGTATCTGTTTCTTACGCCACAATGAATCAGGCTCAGGCCCTGGGGGATTAGGATGGAAGACATTTTGAGTAATACACTGACCATTATGAATGAATATTTAACAAACTATTATGTCATGTTGAGAAAATACCCACAAATAAGACTTACATTAGCGTCAGCGGGTTTTAGAGTTGGTAAATTAATATATTTGAGACAAATATGTTAGTGTTCATGAGGATACAGTCAGATACAGAGCAGACGATGCGCCAGAGATCACGTTCTCATCCTGCGTCACATTTTCCTGATCTCAGGACATCACAGAAATTAACCAATGAGAGAGCGAGAAGACGCAGCGGCCACACCCACAGTAGGAGGCAACAGGAAGCGATTTTTCAACATTCATTCTAAGTGCATCACGTTTATATTTCACCACCTTAAAAATCTACTGAATTACTGAATTAACTAAAAAAAAATTAGACAAAGCATGGCAGCAGTTTGCAACAAGATTACATACTGAGTGAACCAGCAGATCCTCTCGGTTATCCCTTATGTAAACTACATTTCAACTCACAACGCGGATGAACACGCAGCAATGCAGGACTGAAAATGGCTCATTACACTCAATAACTCCAGTCCATGTGCTCTGGCGTTTGAAAACTGCATTTTCATCCACTGCAAGGCTTGATCGTAAATGAGGAAACAAACCACGAGTTACTCCATCATACGTGCACAGACTTACCCGCTCGCAGGATGAAGCTACAGCAAAGAACAAAATGGTTCAACAGGAACTGCAGAGGCGCAAGCATCCTAAAACTAAATCACGCCACTGAATAGATTAATTTCAGCCACTATGAGTGATACCCACCTTGTCTGGATGAGGAAGTGTGTGGATCGATGTAACTGCAGTTACACTGGGCTCTACTCAAGGTGATCTCGCTAGTCCCTCATTCTGCGGAACTACTTTCTAAGGATGCTGAGAGGTATTCATCCGACTTAGTATATCTACAAGAGGAAATTATACCGTCCAAGACTTTGTGTAACTACTATCTTTACGTAAAGCAATCCAAAAACGGATAAATCATAATGTTGCTCCGAAGGAATGTAATAAAACAACCAAAAGTAAAGATGACGCGGAAGGATACGCAGATGCAGTGAAGTACTTAGTAAAGTTAGGGAGCCAATCAGAGCGCTGGAAAGCATCAGCACAGCATGAAGGGAGACATGTGACTGTGGATGGCGTGGTTTAGTGGTTTCTTTAGAACTGTTATAGGTCTTTAACTCTAAGTTATCTGATTAACTAAATCAAACGACTTCTACGTGGGTATGCAGTCATGATGTAAGTGTGTTTGATTAAGCTGTCGTGTATTTGCAAAACCTGGGCTTTGGAAATAGGTCATATTTAGCATCATTGCAAGTGTATCACATAATTTGTGTCGCTCTCAATTTGATTGGTAAATGCTTGAGCAGTGACAATGCCGTTAGATTGTTCAATGTCTTGAATATTCAATATTCAATATTGAAGTGATAAAGCCTGAGAAATTGCCGTTTCAATTTCACTGTTCAGTCTTTAGGGCGATAACGTCATCTAGTGGTCAAAACTAATAATACATCTTCATAATCTTTTTTATTAAGAAAGGGATGGGCAGCTTTGATTTCTTCAAGGGCCACACTAATCGTTAAGTATCAGAGGGCCAAATTGATAGTAATGTGAAAGTGCTATTGATCAGACAACCAAAGACCAGTAATTTTAAAAGTATAGCTTTTATTATATTTTGTATTTATATAATTCTCAAAACCAAAAAGTAAAGCTCAATTCATCAAACTATACATAAAATTAAAGCCAATTAAAGGTACTTTTTCAACGGAGTAAACTAATTTATACTGCTTTTTATTAAATGCAGTTATGTTGCATTCTTTTTTATCATTAAATCCCATTGGAAATAACATGTATTTTACAAAAGTAACCTGGCAAAGGCAGTAAATCTTTGGTTATTGATGGTTATTTAAGTTCACTTGACTTACTTTCATCCCATATGCATTAATACTGTTTCAGAAAATACCTTAACAGAAACCAATACAGCGAATTAAATCTGTTAATCTCCTGAAAAAATAAAAAATAAATGATTATAGTAAAAATAAATTCCTTTGTGCATAATGCAATGCATTTAGACTTTGTACATGGTGTCTTAATGGCATGTCAGACTAAAATATTAAATGGCAAATTTTGTTCATCTTTATGGTTGTAATTTTTGGATATTTGAAATCAACTGATGGGTTTCACTGAGTGCAGCAGAGTGCTGCATATGGCCTCTGGGCTACTGATTGCCAACCCCTGAATGAGATTGTTTAGGTGTGGGTATGAACGTCTTGTGCTTTGTTGGCCTGTTAATCTCCCCTCACAGGTCGAGCATCTCATGCAGTTTCACTTGCATTTACTTTATTGGTAATTTTTTAACAACCTTATGAAATAACATGCAATTTTGCAGTATATACATGTAGTTTAAGATGGTTCATGTATTAACCATCGAGTTCTATGTAAAAAAATAAATCATGACTTTCTTTTTCTTTTGTATTATTTAGATTTTTTCCCCCCACAAATTAAAGAATGTATTATAGGATTAAAAGAAAGTTAGTGTAGCTCTATACTGATACACATTCAACTTGAGTTCATTTTTTCTTCTCTCCAATCAGACATATTGTTTACATGTCCAGCAGATATAAGCCTGTTATTTCACGATGTTCCCTGATTATTAAAACAATTGTTGTGATTATCAGCTCTTCTAAAGTGATGCCATACAGAAACTAATTCCTGGACAAACACACCGCTGTCTACGTTACAAGCATATGCACTCAGATTATGAATTTAAAATGTAAACATCAGGCTGATAAGCAAAAAAAGCAACCTTGAAAAGAAACTCCACTTAGTATATTTCTTTGGCAGGCACAGAAAACACTGACGCTAATCTTCATCTTTCTGGATTACCTGTGGCCTACTTTAAAGGTGCACTCACTCCAACGTCTCCTCTCCTTTTTTTCCCCCTCTGTGCTCACCTGGTAGCAGCTGTTTTGGTGTTAGCAGTGCTGCTTCCACTGCCCATGCTGCTGTGTCACTGGCTGCTGGCAGCCTTGATCCAGATCCTCTCCAGTCCACCACCTGAAGCCAATGGACCCACCAGTTTAGGTGAGGCACAGGTTTGCCATCCAGTCATCCTGTGTGCTTGCCCTGGCTGTCAGTCACTATTAATGTCAGGTGAGACGCTGAGGGGATACGCCTAGATAACCTGAAACATGAGCACTTTGGAGTGTTGTTATACTGTGTATGGCTATAAATTATTATAATAATAACTATTTGTATAGCACTTTTAAAAACAAAGGTTTACAAAGTGCTTTGACATACAAACACACAAGACATTTTAGACACACATGGATAAAATAAAATCTTGACACTGAATGTAAGACAAAGAAAAGACACTACACATGGGAAATGACATTATATGAATTATTATGTGTAAAATTAGTAATAGTTATTATCCAAAATATTTTTCTTCCCCCTTGATTGTAGTCATTTAAAATTGGTCCTTAATGACACATTGCAGTTTGTCAATCTCACATGTGTATTGGGAAAACATATGTAATGAGACCATGTGGTGTGAAAAGATATAATAAAATTTTTGTTTCATTGGTTATTTTAGTACATAATAACATTTCAAAGGATCAAATGTGGCTAAAAGTAATTACAAAATTAAGATGACCATTAAAAAAATTGAACACAATTTATGTATGAGATGAAATATGTTTTAGTGCCAGAATGTACATTTATGTTCCAATGTGTGCAAACTATTTTAATTATCTCTAGACAGTGAGAGAAGACAGGAGTTTCTGAAGTCTGATACTTTAAATTAATGATTGTCTGTTGTTTGTATGAAAACTTCTGTGCTGCTGTCTTGGCCAGGACTTCCTTGCATAAGGGATCTTTGTATCTTAATGGGAATATTCCTGGTAAAGTAAAAGTTAAATAAAAATAAAATAATAAATCCTCATTGAGACCTTTAACATTCACTCATATGAAAGAACAACCAAGGTGAAATACCATGTCTTGGCATTTTTCTCTGTATTGGTATAATGTCATGATTGCCCTTTCTCTTCAGTTTTTCCAAATTTAAGTAATGTAAAAAATACTTTTCCTCTCTAGACCACAGCTAAACATTTAGCAGACAGTTGAGTTGGCTTAGACGGCCTATTATCTGTTCACTAATTCTTTGGGTCAGTACTTAAATAGATACATTACCATAAGGTAATTAGGGTAAAGACTGATCAGCTCAAAAGCTTAATGGTCATTGTCTTACAACCAATGACACAGAGTATCAGCGGAAGCAAACTCATCCCTTCACTACACCACCTTGTTCACAATGAAGGCAAAACATGTAAGGGATGTAAATATCAGAGCAAGTTCTTGGATTGTGAACAGGGCTAGGGCTACATGCAGAAAGTATGTGGCCATAGAGCTGAGTGATATTGACCAAAAATTACATTTCAATTAGGACTGTTGCAATATACAGGTATTTATGATGACTGTCTTAACAAAAAAATAAATAATAAAATAAAATAAAATAAAAAATAAATCTATCTATCTATTTCTTTCTATATATATATATATACACACACACATTTTTTTTTTTAGAAAATTAGGCATACAGTTATATAGTGTAACTAATTGGTTGATAATGGTGGGACAGCTCAATCTTACAGCCACAGAGATTGGTAAATAAAAGTAGCATGAGATAGTGATTTTTCTGACACAAACAGCAAGGAAAGCCCACACACACTGACAAAAAAGCCCTGGGGCTGCACCTTGTACACTTCTGTGTGTGTTTTCAATAAACATAGGGTCTGCGCAGCAATGTTGTATAATTGTGTCCTCTTCTGCAAATTTGGTGTCTGTATATAAAAGAAACATAACATGAAATAGCCCTGCAGAGCATCTTTGCCTGTCTATGGCTTTAACATGGCTAATTGTTGGAATAAATGCAGGGTTTTGAGCCAGGGCTTTGGACTTCTACAGTATGTCTCCATTTCACTAGCTTAAACAAAAGCTTTAAATGTGTTTAAAGCAATATCTCACTTACAGTATCTCAGATTCTGATATAGCTGCTGTAAAAACTAAAGCTCAGTTCACTGATTGGTTAACTTTAGCAAATTAGATGCAAGATGTTTAGATGTTAAATTAGATGTTGTCTGTAGAAGCTTAACATAACTCAGAAGAAAAACAGACTACTTATTAAGTGTCAATGACAACATGTTTAAAATTAAAATAAATTCAAAAATAAAATTTTAAAAAGACGCTTCTGTGGTTTTAGGCACACACGAGAGTTGTTTATTAGATCGCAGGCTTGTTATAGGGGAAGGGAGAAATTAGTCTGTGGAAATGCATTTCTAAACACAACTTCCACATTAATGTTGTTATAAGGTGATATAATACCATTACTGTAAAGATGTAACATTTTAAAAAGATATCCTTGATGTGATATTTAGGTCTGATCATTCATCTTCATCACAGGTTGCCTTTTTCATTATTAATTGGTAGTAATTCTTATATTAGTATTATGTTATATGGTAGGAATTGTTTTCTCATACGGTTTTATACAGTTACGTGTATTTTTCTAAAGTAGAGCAGCAATAATGCTGAAGACTATTTACAGACAAGTCTACACTACCACAAACAATTTAATACCTAGCATTAGTGCTAGCATATAATTTTTGTTCAGCATCGCAAGCTGTGTTGTTATAAACAGTATTGTCTTACCCTTAATCTCATTAAAAAATATACTTCTCAAAAAATGTTAACATTATTTTGGTTAATTACTGTATTTTTAAGAAAACAAAGTCTGATCAGTCACTTTTAGTACAAGGTACAACTTGTAAGGATTGTGCATTTGTGGAATAATCAACACATCTAATGTGTGGGTAGCCACCCCAAAAAAGTGCCAAAATCCCCTCTTCACATGAAAGAAATCTTCTCTGATGAAGCAGGATGAGAAACCAGTGTTCTTAGGGTGTTGCCTTCCCATGACACCCACTGCACGGCCTGTCTTTGGCTTCACCAGTCTCGTGGAACTGGGTCTTAAGTAATGCTGCTACTCTGCGTGCTGAGCACCAGTTGCAAGGGATTTCGACACTGGGTGCTAGCCGCACACTTAGCTGTGTTGCTAATTCCACAAATGCATGATCCTTACAAATTGTAAAGGTGACTAATCAGGTTTTCCAACTATATAAAACCAATACTAATTGGTTTTAGTAAAGGGGAGAAATAATTGATTGAAATAGTGTTTCCAAACTTTTTTTGAGGAGTGACTATTAAAAAATGACATTGCGCTTTTGAGGATAAAACCATCTGGTTCACAGTCACAGTGTTATACATTAAAGGTTGGGTATTCACACACAACTGCTGACAGTTTCCAGCTAGCTACTGATTGAGGAGCATGTGTTTTTGCTAAGACATCAGAAAATGGTTATGATTTATGATTTTTAGGAGTGATTACCAAGGGTTTTGAGACAACTTTTGCACACACTTTTGTCATGTATAGATTTTCATGCAAAACTTGCCAAGCTATCTCTTTATTAATGGAGACCATTGTTATCATTCTTATGTTGAGTTGTCGATCTTTTTGAACAGTTTGTTGATTGTTTTCATAAGTATTTGATGTGCATGGGTGCATGACCAAGGACATTAATCGTCTTGGACATCCTCACTGCCTTCACCAAACCTTTTGTGCCATTCAAATACACATGCACATGACATGCAGTGTTTCCATAAATGTCAGTTAATGGACAAAAAGATTCAGCTGCTGTTTTGTACAATTTCACCAAAATTTTAAGTTCATGTGCTTTCCGTCGCCTTAGCAAAACAGGTGTACTTCAATCAATGTCTAGAAGACATCATTTATTGGAAACTTAAAACAGTTCTGTGTGATTACCCAACCTTTAATAAGCACTCAGAGTGACCGTGAACCACATACCCTCATAAGAGCAGTCCTATTATTTTACATAACATATTATTGTTTTACATAATAACAGTGTATTTTGAAACCTGTTAAAATTATATTGCCTTGTCCTTTGTGGTATTGTAGTTATTTCTGAAGATGAAACTAATCTCTTTGTTTTTTGAGTAAGAAATCAGATGTTAGTCCATACTTAGCTGTCTAAAAACATGCAGGGGCAGCCATGTTGTAAATAAAAATGTGGTGTTGAACATGTTTTGATTTAATGTTAAATAAATTTAACCAAGACATGAAATAGCTGAAATATTAAAAACCCTCCCAAAGCATTATTATTGACAGAGCCACCCATTCTCGCTTATACACACAATAGCAGAGCCACCTTCCCTCCATTTTTCCTCTTAATTTCTCAGCAGCAGTGCAGTCAGCTGCAGGTCACATGACTGACTTGCCTGGCCTCACTGAGCATGCCCAGACCCCTCAGTGTTGTCAGGCAAAATATAAGACAGCAGTAGGAGCAGAGATCTGCAATAGATAAACACACAGACTAACACACCAGCTGGATTGCTTGCAGACACACGCACACTCTCTCTCTACAAGCACCGAGGGACAGGCGCAGGAGAATTGCGGGATTGGGCCTTTACTTTTACTAAAATCTCATGTTGACGGGCTTATTGTCGTCCATCCTTTCAGAGGAAAACAGCCTCCGACAGAGAGTGGGGCAGGTGTGCCCTTTAAGTGCGGGAGCAGCTGAGGCAAGGACAGCATCCAAGTCTCCATCCTCTGTGGAGGTAAGAGTGGATGAATGGGGTGAGGGTGCAGAGCAGAGAGGGGGGAGGGGAAATCTGCTTGACTACATCTGTGTTTCTCCTGAATATTGTGATACGGAGGAATTGGGACGGTAATGGCGGTGGTGGATGTAGGGGGTAAGGGTGGGGAGGGGGGAAGTTTGTCGGCAGCTCCATTGGTATGTGAGACGACAGCAGCTCTGGGTATAGAGGGGAGGGGGTCTGGGGGGATGTAAATGCTAGCAGTGTTGAGGACATGGCAGGGCAGCAGGCATACATCGAGAAAAGATGAGGATCTACTATGGTGGCTGATGAGGTGATGATGAGGGATTCATGTTTAATCTAGTGAAGCTGACAACTAAGACAAAAAGGAGTCAACCTAACAGACAAAAAGAGGACAATCATCCATAGCTGGGTGGAGGAAACACAGCGTTATGTTTTTGTTTTTTTTTAATTGCCTTCGTGTAGGCCTTTAGAAAGTGGCCTTGTTCTTATCTTGTCTTATATCCTGGGCAGCAGACAGAGAAGAAATAAATACTTTTGTTAAAATAGTATAGCATTGACCTACATCTAGCATAGAAACCTTCACGCTTTATGGTTTCATTAAACTAGTCTGTCCTGTGTCGCCAGGCTATGTGAGCATTCTGTATTTCTCCCCTCAGGATTTAGTCCTATTGAACCTTAAGAAAAAATCTTGTATGACTATGTTAGACATGATTTACACTGGTTAAATTCTAGTATGAAGTGGAATGGTACAGCCTGAGAAATGTGACGGCTTGTTCAACTTTAAATCTTGCTTATTGGACAAAATCCTTATTATTTACATGCATGAGAAAAATACACTAGACGGTAGTTAACACAGTATATCAGTGTAGTTACTTTTATTTTCTTCAGTTAAAAGTATTTACCCCTCAAAATTCAGAGGATTTAAAATTGAATGCATCTATTTTTCCTTTTTTGTATTTCAAATAGTACATTTGCAGCAGCTTATTTAATCTTATTTTAAATTTTTATATATTTTTTTTCAAGCTAGAAGGTAAATTAAATATTTTCCAAAGCTTTTCCACCCTGACAAAGAAAAATATCTCTTTAACAATGCAGGGACATCAGCTGATCAGGTTGTTTTTCCAGTGTGTCTGTAGAGCTGCTTTCATTTTTTTAGGTAATTTTTAAGAGGAAGCTCAAAACAAAAAAAAGAAAAAAAAAATATGGTCATTGTTTACATGTATGAAAAAAACAGAAGATTACAGTTTCCATAGTTATTTTTGTTTAATATTTTACATCTACATTTTTTGATTCAAGGTATCTGCCCACAATCTGGAAGTTATATAGTTCATTTAAGGAAGCTTATTAATTATTTACATTTATCTCATTCTTGGACAGTTTTGTACCTTTCTAGGATAGTGGGGAATTTATTTATATTTATAAGATTTTAAAGCCTAATGTAAATGACATCTCTCCAGTATTCCAGGAACATCAGCTGCTAGGTTGTTCTTCTGTTGTGTCTATTAGGGTGTTTCAACCTTTGACACTTCCAAATGAAAAGAGGTTGATCCTAAGGAAAAAGACTGGAAAAGATAATATGCTCGATAAGCATAAGTAAAATACAGTGGGTGAGCCAGTACTATAGTTGACAGTAATTTTCCTCAAAATAGAGAATATATAAGATTTTAAGTCAATTTTTGGTGAAGAAAAGCTGTTATATTTAGGCAAAATATTATGTTTTATTACCCATCTGGCTGAAAGAGAATGGCATGGTTTTGTTGCTTTATCATGCTTTTCTAGCCTGGCAAATGAAAAACATCTCTTCAGCAATGCAGTGACATCAGCCGATAGCTTGTTTGATCCTGCGTCTGAAAAGGTGTGCCATATTTCACTACCCTCCGTATTTATACAAGTTATTCATGAACAGAAAAAGCTCAAAACAAAACAAAGAAATGGAAACATGGTGGGTACTGAACGTACAGCACAGATCTCCCACTCGTTTTCTCCACAGTGATTAATGCCACTCTGAAAGGAGGCAGAGATGGCTGTTGCTAGGATACATGGCAAGGTGAAATGCAGACCATTTAAAGAAAAGAGGAGGAGGGCACTATTTACAAAGCACGGCATCACTGGAGATGTACTCTTTTGTTTCATGTTTCTTCCTTTTTGTAGATTTTGAATGTTCTGTTTCTCCCAAGGTCACGGTGTTTTAAAGTGTGGAGGAAAAAGAGGGGATCAATCAGGGCTGTCTGTTTTTTGAGTTCTCCTGCTATCCTCCATGAAAAACGCTGCAATGGTTGGCAGTATCCAAAGACCTAAACCTGTCTGAGTGAGCCCTATGAACAGCAGAACCAATGGTAAGAAAGCAGAAGTCCTGTTTTTCTAAACTGCAAATCATTGAACTGTGTCTTTTTCAGGGCATGCATGATATTTGCTTTTGCTCATATTTAATAGGATGATGACCTAATTTTAACCACTGCCAATAATCAGACATTTTTTTTGTTGTTGCGAATAACACCAAAGCTTTATTTTGTATCAACAGCCTTTTGTACAACATTTGATTATACAATAAATTGCAAATGTATTACTCTTCAAATATGGGGATTCCTTAACCAACACTAAAAGTAATTTCTTTGGATAAAATGCACAGAGTATGCAAAACGTTTTGTTGAGTGTAATACAAAGCTTCATCTACCTTTTTAAGAGCTGCAAACAACACTGTACCAAGCTGCAGATCAAGAGCGAGCAACATGGTGCAAAATACAAAACTGTGCCACTTTTTGATGGTGCTTTTTTTCAAATTCATATTTATTGTCATTAAATAACAGGTTTGCAGAAAAAAAAAAAAAAGCAAAGACCTTTGAATCTTAACCTCATGCCCTGCAAATACTGCCCATGAAAATAAGCAGAAATCTGGATTCTGATAATGATATTATTGCTATTATCTACCAATATCTACTGATAGTTTTCAAGCAACGTCACAAACTAATGGAACACTCTCCTGGCAGGCAAAACGCTCTTCCCTAAAATTTAGGCTATGAAAAAGTTGATAGTCTCTGTTGGTAACTACGGATACCAGTCAAGGCCATCAGATTATTAGATTTTCACTAAAAACAACAATATTCATGGAAATGTAGAACAAAATTAGCCCTATGTGTCAAATTAATCCAAAGCCTATTTTTGTTTCTGCTATGGCAAAGTACTCCTAAAATGGTGCATAGGGACGTGGAGAGACTGAATGCAACTACAGCTGTATGAAAAAAATTACTAGAAATCAATAACAATGACTAAATGATAATGGCAATCAAATGATGGTGTGATGTGATATGACCTACATGTCACAACACAGGATGTTTTTCATTCAGTTATTCATTTATCTTGTTTTCTCTGTGCAGTAATGATATCATCGCAAAACAAAAAGAGATTGTGCATTTTAAAAATGCATTTTCAAGATCAACATCCCCTTCTTACCCCTAAAATCAATCCCATGATTTCACAAACTTGTGCCTGTGTTAAAGAAAAATAATCACAGTCTCTGATTTCAGTTATAGTATGTTGTATCTGTAACTGATGTAGTGGTGCATTTATCTCCTGAGTTTTGTTAACCTGTTGTTTGTAAACATTGCTGTGGCTCCATACATTGGTCAGTGTTAGCTGACATTTTTTCTACTTCAAACCCTCAGTGCTGGTTATGTGACAGAAAATAAGGAACACTGTAAAAATAATGTTGTGCTTCCTTTGCAGTTACCTATGTCTTTGAGGATGGCTCCTGAAGCTATTGGAAGAAGAGAAAAAGACAGTAGTGTTAATTGTAGAATTTCAGTCATTTCATATGTATCAATTTTAAGTATTTGAAAAGTGAAATACTCAAGGTTCATTTAAAGGGGCTTCTGGACTTTCAGCTTTGGCTT